>CM075812.1:11169193-11769193 GCA_037975025.1 Excoecaria agallocha
GTTTGACGTGCAAGTGCGCATCAAACAATACATGACCATATTAACCCGATAACGGCAATTTTTTTTCTTTTTTTAAAATAGAGTTATTGCCAACAGCAGATCCAAAAGGGAGCAAAAAGAGAAAGTAAACTACGAAGATGAGCTTTTTAAACCAATTTTTATTTTGATAAAAAAGGGTTTTAAAGCAAATGGACAAAACAAAAATCATTTTTATAGGTGTTAAACAAAAAGCAAAGGGAAAGTAAAATACGAAGATGACCTAATAATTTCTATTACACAACAATATACCCTTTTTACAGGGTTTCACAACCTAAATCTAATAGAAATTAATATATGATAGAAACTAATAGATGAGAAGAATGACAAAAAAATTTATTATAGTTATGAAAATACCGAGAAAGGCCTTTTATATTACCTTCAGTGTACTTACTCGATTAGACCGTCGAATGTTAGATTTATGGACCCTTTATGGTGTTAAAATAGTCAAGAAACAATTGAAAGACAAGAAAAGCTAAATGCCAAAACCCCCTTTTTACATTTAAGAATTATTGGAATACTTTTTGAAACTTTATATGAATGTAATCTTAAAACTCAAAGTTCACCAAAGCTTTCCAACCTTTTTACCAGAATCCGAGCAAAGCTTTTATATAAGAGTATACGGGTGTACACTATGTGTGCACAGGTGTACACTTAGGAGTGAACGGGTGTACAAAGGTAATGTACGAGTGTACATTTCAAAAGGTGCTCCACTTGGCCACTTGCTTCATAGGGAAGTCTACCACCGTTTGAGTGTACGGCCGTACCATTGGTTGTACACTCCAAAAAGGGGTCTACTTGCCTGAAAAGGCAAGATTCCTTGGAATGCACGGCTGTACACTCTTTTGGGCAAGGTCGTGCACTCCAAAAAAGGCAAAAATCCTATGTTGTTGGCCAAATGATGAATATTCTTTAAATGTACGAGCGTCTGAGCCATAAATGCACGATGTACAAAGCTCTTAAATGTGCATAATTCTATTTCAAGTTTCCATAGTAAGGGTACATTTCATCGTTTGCCCCTCTGCGCCATTCAACTTCCCAAGCTAAGCACAAAACATTTTAAAAACGCTTTCTATAAAATAATTTCAACACAAAAAGGGTTCACCATGCTTGATCTGTTGTCTTTAAATTAGCAATTTTCCTCAACAGGTAATCCTGACAAAGCCTCCTTAGGACCCAATGCTTACAGTTGCCCCCCCCCCCCCCCCCCCCCCCCCCCCCAACTTTAGGGAGGCTAGTGCATACAAGAGTCTAGCTTACTTAAAGAGGCGACCTCCCTGCTTTCTTCTTAAGAAGGCTTGGTTGGCGAACAACGCCAGCCTGTAGCATGTTCCTTGGTTCAGAGGCGATTTCACTTCTGCAGCTATACCCCTAACCTAAAGGCGATCCCACTCTGCGGCTATACCTTGAGACGATCTCGCTGTATGGTTATACCTTGATTTGAAGGTGATCCCACTATGTGGCGATACCTTGAGGCGATCCCACTCTATGACTATACCTTGATTTGAAGGCGATCCCACTATGTGGCTATACCTTGAGGTGATCCCACTCTGTAGCTATACCTTAATTTGAAGGCAATCCCATTATGTGGCTATAACTTGATGTGATCACACTCTATGGCTATACCTTGATTTGAAGGCGATCCCAATATGTGGCTATACCTTGAGGCGATCCCACTATATGGCTATACCTTGAGGCAATCTCACTCTATGGTTATACCTTGATTTGAAGGCGATCCCATTATATGGCTATACCTTGAGGCGATCCCACTATATGGCTATACCTTGATTTAAAGGCGATCCCACTATTTGGCTAT
The DNA here is from genome assembly GCA_037975025.1 of Excoecaria agallocha. Lineage (NCBI taxonomy): Eukaryota > Viridiplantae > Streptophyta > Magnoliopsida > Malpighiales > Euphorbiaceae > Excoecaria > Excoecaria agallocha. The sequence goes on from CM075812.1 coordinate 11,171,046, forward strand.
ACCTTGAAGCAATCCCACTTTGTGGCTATACCTTGATTTGAAGGCGATCCCACTATGTGGCTATACCTTGAGGCGATCCTACTTTGTGGCTATGCTTTGACTTGCAAAAATTTTGCGAGAACACTAAACATTGGGGTGGCTTAGATCTGAAGTTAACTCGCATAACCACTTGCCCTCTGCAGCAGAAGGAGCGCCGTCGCAGGTGACACTCGTGAGGCTACACTGGCCTATGCTATGTAGCTAATTGAATTTAGCTTGTCCTGCATTTACAATGTTGAAAAGGTTAGATTGGGATTTGTTGTCCCCGATCTCATTTATCAAAACGTTTATTTATGTTTATTTTTTTGTACCTACTTTCCTTCTGTTGTATTATCATTTCTATATGCCCTTCTCTTTCGACAGCATGATATACAAAGTCCAGCATTACAGTGTGCATGTCATTAATAATCAATCGATTTATCTTGTGATGTGAATTAATTATGAAGAATGCTTAACCTGTTAATATCAAATGACAGTGGTTTACAATACAAGGTGTCTCATATGCTAATGACAATTAATATCAATCCAACAAACGAATGAAAATATTAAACAAGTTCATGATGACAATCCTGGCAAATTTTAAAAGAAATATCCAACTGCAAGAGAAAACAAATATCCACAATGCAGTAAAAACTGACAAACAGACAAGCAACCGAATATTCATAACAATTTTCCCAATCTGCAAATGTTTAGAAGAAACTATGGTATAAGGATGTATGTATGTGAAAAATCATAATCTCCCTGAACTCTCAAGAACTCAATGCAGGCCATAATCCGTGGGGCCCTTTGATGGAGAACGAGATTGAGAACAGCGCCTATAAAATGGTGGACTTAGTGCCCAAGCTGATGAAGGTCCTAGCTGTGTAGGTCCCGAGTGTTGAGCTGCAATAGGATGCAGGAACTCATTGGGGTACAGTGCAAGGCGGTCTATATCTCCTCGGATGCTAACTAAATTAGTTGTATGCACAGCAATGCGGCCTACAATCATCCCATTTATACCGGTCACATGAGCCTTGAGGTTATAGTTTAGCTTGTCAATCTTTTTATCAAGGTCATTTCTCTCTCCCTTGATGACATCCTTGCCAGTCAAGAAGGCAGTCTCTAAAGCTGTGAGGTGATCTATGGCCTTTTACATGCTCTTATCCATATTTTGGACCCTTGTCTTTGTCTTGTTCAGATCAGATATAAACCGTTGTTGCAAAGCATCAAAGTCATTAAACATCTTTATATAAACCTCATTATGCTTACCCTGCTCTTGGAGTATCGCCTGTATATCTACTACCATGGCAGTTTGAGCCACACTCAAGTCCTGAATACCCTGCAAAATAGCATCCCATGGAATGGCTTGCTGAAGCGGAGGGGGCACTAAAGATGAAGATGCACCAAGGTGACCATAAGCTTTAAGAGGAAAATCCTAGTGGAAGGTAGGGAAATCATATGGAGGTGAAGGCACAACTGTCTCCTGACGAGCCTTCTCTACGAAATAGTCCATGAATGAGATCTCTTTTTCCTCCCTAAGCCCTGGCCCTAAGATGTCCTCCATCTGCTGATCATTGTCTAGCAACTGTTGAGGTCGCAGTGGCTGCAAGCCGTGACCATGCCCCATCTTATCAGGCTGAAGAGCAGCATCTATCTCCTTAAGTGTCATCAACCTAATCCCATATGGAGCAACATCATCCTCCCTAGCCATAGGCATATCATACATAGTCTTTCTATCCAAATATATACCCTCTTCGACAGATGGCCTCATGAATGCCTCTGGCATACCTTCTGCAAAGAAAAGAAGTAACCTGGTTACCAAACCCTCGATAGACATGGCCTCATGAATGCCTCTGGCATACCTTCTGCAAGAAGTAACCTGGTGACCAAACCCTCAATAGACATGGCCTCACCTGGATGGCGTTGGGTAGTGTGGATATGCTCCAAAATAGTGTGACTCAGATCTTTCAGCCTACCTACTACCATAACCCATAATTTGTATATCTCTGCCACCATAAGAGAAACCAGGGTTGCCCGACCTACCTAAATATAAGCAAGAAAGGACCCTATGTAAGTAGCGCAGCAACTGTGATCTTAGCAATGTATATTTTGCCATCTATCTCACATACGGAACCCCGGGCCATGCAATCTCTATCGAGGCGAACCTCTCAGGTCCCATAACTCCCTCGCCCATAGGAAATCCCAATATCTCAACAAAGCGCCTGCGTGTCATAGACACTGGCTGACCCTGAATACGGTAATTAATAACCCCATCGTCATCATCCGACCTCTGGTGTCCCAAATAACGGAATGTGGCCAAGAATTGTTGAGTCATCTCTGGATATGTTCGATATGCCTCTGCATAAAAATGTGTTCATCCGACTTGGGCTATCAAAACATTTGCCTCAGCTATTAACCCCAATTGCATCAATAAATGTCGTGACATAAATTGGCTAGGCAATATGTGGGTCCCTTCTAAAGTACGATACAGGTTGACCTATTTTGGTGTCATCTATATCGGGTATTGGGGATCCATTCCTGCATAATTCAAAATCCCATAGTTAGTTTAAATTGCACTAATCAAAGATGCTGCTTAAGAATTACAGCTATTCGTGCCTGAATTTCAGTAGTATAACGGCTTAGAAGGACTAGGCCTAATCCTGCACAAAACTCAATCACAAAGCTATATTGACTAAGCAACTCCTTATTTCTCCTAACCCACCACCAGGTATCTAGCAATCATGCAAAAGTACTCCTAAATAGCATACATGTAAATCGATCAAGGTTAGCTATTCAAGAAAATTCAACACTCATATACGTACAATATGGCCAATGTTTCTTTTTATCATATGCACACTTGACGACTCACATTTTTCTTTTTTCTCCTTTTTTTGTTTTTTTTTGTTACTACATTGTCATTCATATGCACTTTTTACACAATTAACCAATATATACTACTAATACTTGTACTTTAAGCTATACAAGATAAAAGAATAATGATAAATAAATAAATGAAAAAGGCATTCATTAATTTGCACCACATATTATTCTTATAGTAATTTCCACGTACGTGCCCTACGGTCATTCTTTTCTCTCTCTTTTTTTATTTTCTTAGCACACACACACTGTCTACAACTTCCTACCAAGCAAGAACAACACTATACAAAATTGAATAATAGTTCTAAAATTAGAAGGTTTACTAAGTTGCACTAATACACTCTTATACACTTTCTCAATTTTCTCAAAACAAAACCAAAAGCAAAGATTGGAAGCACTTCACATACACTTATAATGACTTATATCAGTAAAATCACACAACCTCATGTTCATTTAGATCACAAAAATAGAATGGAATAGAGAATCACGTACCTTTTGGGAGAACAAGGAAACCTTGATGGAAATTGACAAATTTATACTCTAAAAGTGCGTGGGGAGAAGACCCACCAATGTATCGGACCAAAATTATAAAATAAAGCTTGTATGATGAAAGAATGGCAAAAAATCGAGGCCCATTTCTTTGAAATCGTCGGAAAGAAGAAGAAAGAAGAAAGAAAAGAGGAGAAGGAAAGAAGAAACTATCTGTTTATTGCTTTTAAGGAGTGTACGGGCTGCATGTGGGGTGTACGGTCGTACCATCCAGTGCAAGGGCGTGCACTCCAAAAAAAATCCAAATTTGAAATACTTTTGAATATGAAACGTTCCCCTGCATGCAAAATGCTACGTGAATAGCATTTTTTGCATGGGTTTTAACCCAAACTCATACAAAATAGCCCCAAAAAGAATTTTTTTTTCTTTCTCTCTTCTTTTTTTTCATGTGGTGATTTTTAAAAACACAAAATATAATTTACCAACCTAATTAAACAAAACCACATACATACGTATATATTATTTTTACGACTTATTTAAATAATAAAAGTCTTCATTATTACCTGATTTATTTTTGAATTATAATTAGCACTAGCTATGTACACATGATTTTTATTTTACCTCGTTACCCTTTCTCTTTTTCTTTGCTTTTCCTTTGCGCACGTGTTGAGCACATCTCCCGCTTCATATGATCAATTTGATAAGAATTATTTTGTTTGAACTACGAATCTGTCTTGGTTTTGTGAATTGTGGATGAATATCTGCAAAAATCATGTTGGAAACATGCATGTTGGAGATTAGATTTCTGCAAGTGCAAAACGGTTTTTACTGTTCATTTTCACTAGGTGGTAACTGGACCTCGTGTACGGGTATGCATTCTGAGTGTACGATCGTACAATTCAACTTATAAGTAACCTCTTCAGATTTTTAGCTATCATTGTTTCCCACTTTGAGTGATTCTTATTCCTAGTTATTCCTTTTGCACTTGTACACTTTGCCTTCATTTTGTGTTACTTTGTATCCTTTATTTTGGCAAAATCACTCTCTTTATCTAGTGCCTTGCTTTGCTGCTTGATGACTATTCAACTTAGGACAATCCCATTTTGTCACCTTATTCTAATCCGAAGTTCCTTCGCAGGGTGGAGTTAGATGAATACCTATTAGTGGCCTCAACCCATTATTGGGATCCTCGGTTTCATGTTTTTCGCTTGAATAATGTGGAAATATGCCCATTACATAAAGAATTTACTGCCATCTTAGGCATCCCTTTTACACTAGGGATTCTCTCATATGTGCCAAACTGCATGCCTAATTACCCCCGTAAGGCTGTTCGGTTTTAAGCATTTGTCCTTCTGACATCAGGGCCTTCATAAAACCTTCGGGACCCGTGTCGCTTGACTTCTTATTTGACTATTTGTACTATTTTAATGGGAATGAGACTTATGTTGTAGGCGCTACCCTTTTTATGTGCCTGGCTCATTATCTTTGCATTACTAGTAGAGGAGGAACTTTTGGAGATTACCAACTATTCGACGTTGTAAATGACATTCGCTAGGGGCTTACTCCATTTTCCTTAATCCTGGGGGAGACCTTACTTGGATTGGATGTTGTTCATGCTGACCCTACCGCATTACTCACTGGCAGTCCCTTACTTTTTTAGGTATCTATAGTCATTATTTGAAGGTAGTGCGCCCCTTATGGGTTTTCACACTAGCTTTTCTTTGTGGAACGTGCATCTTTTTATAGATTTTCACATGACCTTGTGCCTAATTTTTACCTAAAACAGACATTGAACCATTCTAATAGCTTTTATGCTTACCCTTTTTTTTCTTCTCTCTCTTTTTATCATTTTTTTCATTCTTTTTTCTTCAGATATGGCTGTAAGAAAAACTTAGGATGCTGGATAAACCTTCCCCTCGCGCCATTGATGCATACTTCTTGAGGTTCTTCGGAGCATATATGCGTTGGTACTAGATTGCCTTCATAGAAAAAGGTATTATGCGGCTGAGCTCCGTGGCGGAGTGGAGGGTGAGCTTCATGTGCCCATGGATTTGGGTGGAGTACATGACTCGCGATGGGAGCTCAGGATGTGTGCCTCTTTGAGGTCTCCATTGGGTGACCTTTTGTATTACAACTCACTGTACCCACCAGTTTGGTATTCGTTAAGAAGTGGTGAGACTACACCTAAACTTTGGAGGAGGAGACCTAACTGATGCCTTTGTCACTGGATATCATTAAATTTAGAGGCATTTACCTATAAGGACCAATATTTCACCAGTGAATACCTGTGACTTTAAGACCAGTATGAAATACCATTCATGGATTATAGAGGCACCAGACATGAGAGCCTTCTTACTGAGACGTCCTAGGCAAGCAAGACCCTAGCGGGAGTTGCAGTGACTCAAGGGCCCCCCGTGTTGGTTGTTGTTGTTATCCTATCACCTTTTTCGTTTTAGCCTATAATATATCGCAGCATTGTCACTTAAACAATGTTTTTTGCTTACTTTTTCTTGTTCGTATGCTTCTGTAGTACTTGGTGTGACGGTTGTGCTTGTTTTAGTGGGGGCCTACTTAGTTGTGTGCTTTATGTTGCTACCAGTGGTAGTTTTGTTTTTATAAATAAATAAAACATCTTTATTTAAGTCAATTACATGCTCATATGACCACCTTATTGCAATAATGACAATCACAACATGACAATTAATACAAAACACAAATTTCATCAAATCTCAGGTAATTGCATCTTGAATACATCTGACTTCTGTCGCCAATTAGCCCTCATGGTTTTTCTTAATTGGCTATTTTCTCTCAACCTTTAATTTTTGCCTAAAGTGCCTTTTTTGATTTTCACCTTAGCAGGGTACCCTATTTTAGCAAGGCCGCCTCTTTTCGGTTTTTGACCTGCAGGCTTATTATTTCTTCTCTTTTTTTCTTTTTCTTTTTTTTAGCCGTGAAACCTCTTTAGCTTGTCAATGTTAACTGGCTTCTTGAACTCATTCCCTTTGCTATTTGTAAGAAAAACAACTCCTTTAGAAAGCAGTTTCTTTAGGATAAAGGGGCCCTCCTAATTTGGTCTGAACTTTCCTCTTTAGTCAAGTATGATAGGTCTCATCTATTTAAATACTAAGTCCCCTTCTTTTAAGTGATGACCTTTGACCTTTTTCCTAAATGATCGAGCTAACCTTTTCTGGTACAGCTGATTATGGTAGTAAGCCTTCATCCAGTTCTCGTCCAACTGGTTCAGCTATGCCATCCTGTGTTCTGCCCATTCCATCTCTGGCAGCTTGGCTTTCAGTACAACCCTTAGCGACTATAATTCAATCTCCACCGGTAGCACCGCCTCTGAGCCATACACGAGGGAGAAGGGAGTAGCTCTCGTGGCAGTTCTAATGGTAGTTTTGTACCCCCAGAGTGCAAATGGTAACTTCTTAGTCCAATCTTTATATGTTTGCATAGTTTTAGACAATATTTTCTTCTAGTTCTTATTTGCTGCTTTAACTACCCCGTTTGCTTGTGGACGGTAGGGAGATGATTTGTGGTGTTGAATTCTATACTTCTAAAGTATATGCCTAGTTTTTGCTTGGAATTGGACCCCGTTTTCTGACACTATATGATGAGACACCCCATATTTGCATACCAAATTCCTTTCGATGAACCAAGCCATTTCTCATGCTCCTAATCTTTTGAAGGATTCGACTTTTACCCATTTTGTGAAATAGTCGATGGCGTGACTACTATGTACCTATGATCGTTGGAAGCCGTCGGGTGAATTTCCCCAATAATATCTATTCCCCAAGCTGAAAAAGGCCATGGTGAGGAAAAGGTTACATAACTCTAAGACAGGCAAGTGACTAAAATTAGCATACTGTTGGCATTGGTGACACATCTTCATATATTTAGAGCAATTAGCATCCATAGTTAGCCAAAAGAATCCCTATAGCATAATCTTCCTAGCCAATGTCAATCCGTTCATGTGAGCCCCACATGTTCCTACATTCATTTCTTCCATGACTTTCTTCGTTTCCCTCTCGTCTAGACATCTTAGATGAATATCGTCGACTTGTCTTTTATATAGTACCCCGTCTACACTAATAAATTGACTAGATAACTTTTGAATTATTCTCTGGTCTTTCTCCATCGCTTTTTCGGGGAACTTAGAAGTTTCCAAGTAGTTATGGACATCGTAATACCAGGGCTTGCTATCAGATCTATCTAAACTCATGAGGTTCTCACCTTGGAAGCAAGGCTTTGTTGAGCTCGTGACTATAACAAGTCTCATGATCACCCATTCAGGATTGTCCCACATAGACACCATAGTTGCTAAGGCATCTGCTAACTGGTTCTCATCCCGGGGCACATATTGAAAGGTGCAGGTTTTGAATTATCTACTCAGTCTCCTTAGGTATTCTACATAAGTTACCAGTCTTTCCTCCCTAATGGACCATTCACTTTTTGCTTGATGAATTACCAAGGATGAATTCCTAAAAACCTCGGCTGTTATTGCCCCTGATGCTATCAAAGCTTCCATTTTGTGTAGACAGGCTTTGTATTCTGCTTCATTATTGGTTACCTTGAATCTCAGCTTCTTGGCTAAAGGAAGCTTCTCGCTATCAAGTGTGATGAGAATAACTCCTACCCCCATTCCTCTGTTATTGGTGGCCCCATCGAAATACATTTACCAACCTTGAACTATTATGGTAGTGACTCCTTCGTCTGGAAATTCATACTCAATTTGGTCTTCTTCTAATGGGTGATTGGCCAAAAATTCTGCAACCGCCCATCCTTTGATCATCTTCTCAGTTACATATTCTACCTCGAACTCCTGCAAGAGCAATAGCCACCTTTCCATTTTTTCGAGCAAAGAGGGTGCTGACTGGAGGTATTTGAGCAGATTGTGCTTAGCCACTACTTGGATCTTATAAGAGTAAAAATAATGCCTTAGCTTCTTTGAGGCCCATATCACTACCAAGAAAATCTTTTTTATGTCTGTATACTTGATTTCATATGGCAGGAATTTCTTGCTCAGGTAGTACACGATGAACTCAGTTTGGCATTATCTTATTGAGACAGCATGGCCCCTACTGAACTTTGCTCCACCGCTATGTATAGGATTAAAGGCTTCAATGGTTTTGGAGGCTGGAAGACCGAAGGATGCAGCAAGTACTGCTTGATGGTGTCAAAGGCCTTCTGACAATCATCGTTCCATTTGACCAGCCGATCTTTTCTTAAAAGCTTGAAAATTGGCTCACATATAGAAGTAAGTTTAGCGATGAACCGGCCGATGTATTGACTCCGCCCTAAGAACCCTCAGATCTCCTTTTCCTTCTTCGATATCAGCATCTCTTAAATGGCTTTCACTTTGTCTGGATCCACCTCTATCCCCTTTTGACTGACGAAATGCCCTAGTAGCTTGCCAAAGGTTACTCCAAACACACACTTCTTCGAGTGAGATGAAGGTCGTACTTGTCGATCCTTTGGAAAAACTTCTCCAAGGCCTAAAAATGTCCTTCCCTTGTAGCTGACTTGATCATCATATCGTTGGCATACACCTCAACTTCCTTGTGTATCAAATCGCCAAGAATCCTAATAGCCATTCGTTGGTAGGTGGCCCCCGCATTCTTCAATCCAAATGGCATGACCTTGTTTGCGTAGGTTCCCCATTCAGTAATGAAAGTGGTCTTCACCCTGTCCATTATCTTATTTAGAATTTGATTGTACCCTGTGTATCCATCAACAAAACTGTACATCATGCATTTTACCGCACTGTCGACCAACAAATCTATATGGGGGAGCGGGAAATTGTCCTTCGGGCAAGACTTATTCAGATCTTGGTAATCCACGCACATTCGCACTTTTCCATCCTTTTTAGCAACATGGACAACATTGGCTAACCAAGTAGGGTACTGGACTTCGACCAGGAACATTGCTTCAATCTGCCTTGTCACTTCTTCTTTTACCTTTTCTGCCTATTCTGGCCTGAGTCTTCGAAGCTTCTGCTTTACCGACTTACTATTCGGATACGTTGGAATGGCATATTTTGCAATATTTCTGTCAATCCCAGGCATATATTTGTAGGTCTAGGCAAATACTTTTTTATATTTTTTAATATTTTCTCAAATTTTATTCTTTCCTCAGGAGTTACGTCAGATGTAATCAAGATCTCTTTAGGGTCGTTTTGTGTTCCCAGATTAAATGAAGTAGTGTTTGTTGAATTAATGTCAAATATGAATGAGTCGTGATTCTGATCATGCATAATGCAATCAGATGAAACATCACACAAATAAGCAAAGTTATTCATCTTATTAACTTGAACGGGAAAAGGTACATCATCATAAAACAATTCAGGAACATAAATTACATTAGCAAAAGAATCATTCTCGCGTTCAAGGACGGCCGATGCAGTAGCAGATGCCTCTCGTTTCTCTAGTGGTGCTTCCTTCTCAAAGGTTGTAGCTTTATCTTTGACCTTCTCTTTGCCTTTAGCCTCAGTAACCAATGACTCTAGTGTAACACCCTTAACATACAAACCAAACGGAATAGTACTATTGGTCGAAAAAAAATTTTCTAATCAAAATCCATTATTAACTTCTTAAGTTATATTGCCGACAACCAATAACTATCCAAAGTTACCATTTATTTTACATAATTTTGGCAATATAACGGCTATAAATTGAACTAGCTTCCTGAAAAAGCAAGCAAAACACAGCCTCTTAGAGGCATCACAAACAATAAATAATTAGTTCTTCAACCACAAACCATCATCAATCCACCCATCTCATCACAAAAGCCATAACCATAAATTCTGTACTCATTACATATTACATCATTATAAACCTAAACATAACATTTTACAAATCCATAATTAATCCTTATATATACATGCCCAAAAAGAAAAAATAATTATTTAACTCTTTTTCTTCTTCCAGATGTGCATTATCGCTCCTGACCTTCTGTACCTGCACGCAGAAAAACCTACGTCCTGAGCATAAATTATGCCCAGTGGTGACCAACAATCCTAAAATTTTTCTTGGCTAAAACATTATATTATATACATATATTGTTTCATAATAATTAAAAATTCTTAAATTTCTTAATTTCCTTTTAATTGCAATATGCACATAATTATCTTTTTAACTTTTCAATTAAGTCCTCCAAATTCTACCACAATTATAATTTTTCCCTTTTTAACACATTATTACAAAAATACCCTTACCTTTGCATTATTTTGCTTTTAAATCCTTAAATTACTTACAAACTTCATATTTTTGGTACAAAATTACACTTTTGATCCTTTTTGACTTAAAAAGGTCATTTTCATACCATTAAGTTGCTGAATTACCATTTTACCCTTGTTCATTTCTTTATCAAATTTACCCTTTAAACCATAACTTTGATAAAATTATCATTTTACCCCTAAACTTTTAATTTCTTTCATTTAGGTCCTTTTTTCACTTTAAACCTTTATTTTCATTTTCTTTTCACTCTTTTAGCTTTATTTTTCAATTAATGACCCTAGTACAGTACCGATAGAAATACTCAAACTGGATATATAGGATGTGGATCCCACAGGACCACAACAGACTGAGAAATGACCCTAATGGATCATTTCTCCACAGAACAGATAACAGATATAGATAATTACTATAGAGATCAATGATCCTACCATAGCAAAGCAAGTCACCATGACTTGCACCGTGGTACAGATATCCCTATGGCTAGCCAATTATATCCTGAGCTAATTTTTACTGCCAAACTATTTTCTAAGGGCACCATAACATTAAACTTAAGCCATTATTCTTTTCTTTTCATACTTTTTATTTCTCTTTCAACTTAATTTCTTTGACAATCAACTTTTTCAAACCTTTTTACACAAATTGTGAATTATCTCACCATAATTCACCTTTTTCATTTCTTTTTATTCAAAATTTCACATTTCTTTAATATTTTCATTACTTTTCATTATGCTTAAATTTTTATTAGAACATTTTTCACACTTTGCAAATTACTACATCATATTTCTTTATAATAAATCATTTTCTCACTAAATTATACCATAATTTCTACTAATTTTATATTTTCATTATTTACATAATCAAAAATTTATCTAAAAAATATTCTAATAATTTCTATAAATTCTACAAAAATTCATACATGTGTTATTTTATTTCTAGTACCATTTAAAAGCTTAATTTCATCAAAAGACCTAAGATACACATTATTTCCCTTAAAATTTCACTTCAGCTACTAAGAGAACCCTAGCATATAATCATTTAAAAATTCATTTAAGCCTTCTAATACACATAATTAAAGTCTAGTTGCATTAATATAACATCAATTTAAATTTTTCATATATATATCAAAATTTTCCCTAATTACACAAAGGAGAATTCATGGAAAACTTAGGTAAATAGTAGGATTTTTTGGTCACTAACCTCTTCTCTTAGCTTTGGCTTGCCTACCCCTTCTTTTCCTTGCCTCTAGCCTTGGAAACTTGAAGTTCCTCTTTATTTCCTACCATGGCTGAAATTAACACCATGAGAAATCTTATTTTTTTTACTTCATTTGCTCAAAATAACTACATAAATGAGCTCTAGACACCCTGATACACCTTTAGATACCAAGAAATCAATTTAAACTCAAGATTTTCATTTACCTCAAATGGATACCTTAAGTTTTTTCCTTGAAAATTCTTTGCTTTAATCCTTTAAATCAAAGGTTTGAGGCTTGATTAAGCATCTAGAGGGATAGAATTAGGGTTATGTTGCTTGACTTTCCAAGAAAAATGAGTGAGATTTAAAGAAAATTTGAGAAATAGGAGGAGGAGAGGGTTTCGGATATAGGAGAAGCTGAAGAAGAAGAAGAAGGTAGAATTTGCTGGAATTCTACAGATATTTTTGCATTTTATACTTCTCCTAATGGGCCAAAGTTGAGCCAATTCTAATGGGCCTAACTCTTTTAATTTAAGGCCCAATTTCCATTTTTCAAAGGCCCAACAAGAAATCTCTCACTTTCTCACTTCAAATCACTTAAATTTTGATTCCATCATTCTTAAAACATCAAAAATAGGTTGCATACAAATTTTTGGCTCGATCGGAGTCCATTTTCGATCTAATTCAATCAAATCGGTCCGATTCAACAACTGTCGAAATCGCAGAAAAATTCATTTGTTTATACCAAAATATTCTACATGAAATTTCATAAAGAACTGAAAAATATGGCAATTTTTGAAATTCATTTTCTATTTTTAATTATTTATACAAAATCAAGTCACATTCCTTATCAGGAAAATTGACTCGCTACCTTTTTCGTATTTTTAACATTTGGAGGCCTATTTAACCTCAATTTCACTTCAAATTTTAACTCCGGACTCACCATGACCAATACTTTCCGATGGTCAAATAAAATATTTTTCAGTTCCGGGTACTATTCATAGCCCGATAACCCTACTTACTACCAAAATTTACTGTTCACGGCTAAGCCAGTGTTGAGGCCATTACATCTAGTGTCAGTACCTCCTCAGGGCAACCCAAATCCAAATTGGTAAGCTTGGCTATAACCTTTTCATCCCAAAATCCCAACACAGGCTTAATGGTTCCAGCTGACTAGTCAAAAACATCATCAAAGATCTCAAATCTAGGAGCGATATTCCCCTAAACTATTATGGGTTCAAATTCACCACAATACTTACATTCTTCAGACGCTGGCACAAAGCTTTCAAGTATATGAGGAATTTTTCCTGGTTGTACCTCGCGTTGCTCTTTAACATCATTCTTACAATAACCCAAGCCCTATTTGTCTTTCTGACCAATGGGAGTAAAAGGCATAAGAATCCCCTGAGAATTCTTCCCCAATCTAGCACCTGGAAAATAATTTATCTTTTTCATCATGTTAATGGCCTAAGAGCTTGAAGAATCCATCTCTTCCCCTCCAATACCAATCCCAGCCATATGGAACCTGTTGAAATTGGCTATGCTCAAAGCAGAAACCTAATTCTCTTTCGCAGCCTTTATAGTAACCATGCCTCCTTCATGTTGGACTCGAACCATTTGGTGTAGGCTGGAAGGAACCCCTCCCAACTTGTGGAACCAAGGTTATCCTAACAACAAAGAGAAATTGGTTGGTATCTATAGCACTGCAAATTCTGTCTCAGTCTCGATAGGCCTCGTCTTCACTACTGGCCTAAAAGTGCTAGCAACCTGCCTTTCGAGTTGTCATAGGCCATTATGGTAAGTTGAGATTGAGTGAGCATGCTCTCATCAATATCATTTTCCACTATTGTTGAAAAGGGACACACATTGATAGAAGAACAATCGTCTACCATTACACATGCAATGTGTTTGCCATTTACCTCAGCCCTGATGTATAAAGGACGGTTATCCTCACATCCTTCTAATAGGAGATCCGCATTAGTGAACACAATCTTTTCCTTAAAATCTCCTTTCACCATTTCTAACAGCTCGGAAGGAGATATGGTGGTAGCAACAGTGGATTCACATAAAGCCTCAACCAACTTCTGACGGTGAGAAGGTGACTGCCTAAGCAAATTCCAAATCAAAATCTGAGCAGGGGTTTTCTTGAGTTGCTTTAGGACCAAGTTATCCTCCATGGTTTTTTCCTTCGTGGGAGCAGCAAGTTCTTGTGGCCTTTCGACTTCTGGCATGACTCTCCCACTTTTGGTGACTGCCCAAATCATCTTTCCATCTATCACTTCATTCTTATCTTTATCATTTTCCCACAGGTCTTTCGATCCCTCTTCGGCCTTAACCGAACCCTTCTCACTATCTGTATCCCAGATGTCTTCTAATTGAACCGATTCCCCTATTTCTACTGACCCTTTTGCACTTATGTTTGGACCATTAGTGCTTCCTTGGGTTTTGCACGTGATGGCCAAATACTCATTTCCATACAAATCTTTTAGGACATACCATTTCGGTAACTCGGACCTGACCATGAATACCGATGGTGGCATAGCATTATAAGTTTCTTACTTCTTAGCTCTCTTTTCTGGATCAGGAATCTATTGAGAATCAATCAAATCCTGGATACGATCCTTTAAGGTGCGACAGTAATCAGTCTCATACCCCGTATGTTAGTGAAAGGCACAATACCAATTAAATCTATGTCTAGGCTGACCCTAACTCCTTGCAAGCTTAGAGGGCATCGATTGTAACTTACCTTACTTCATCAAACAACTAAGACACTAGGATAGCGACTTGCCTAGTTCAGAGTAACAACGTTGATTGACTCCCATAGCCGATACCTCAACATTTCTTCTACTGTTACCTCCACTGCCACTACTGTTACTAGTACTCTTACCAAATCTCAGATTTCTAAAATCCCTCTTGTTACCATTATATCCTCCATTATTCGAACTTGTGGCACTAGCCTTCTTTGCCAAATATTCTCCCTCGACTTCAATCGCTATATCCTTTAAAGACTCCCAATCCTTCAACCCTTTCATCTTGAGACCTTTCTTCAGATAAGGACTGGCATTTTGAATGAACAGGGGGATCCAATCATATGTGTCAGGCTTTCTCTTCATCTTCGTCACTCTATTCCTCCATCGAGTGAGGTACTCGTAGAATGACTCTCCAGGTTTTTGTTGTAATAGCTCTAAATCCTTTAGGGTGACTTCCATACGTGTGCTACAATCATATTGCAAAAAGAAGACCTTCGTCAATCTCTCACAATCTTCTTTTGTCTTATTGTCCAAACTATGATACCAATCAACAGCAGGGCCTATTAGGCTAAGGCTAAAGAGATCTACCTTTTACCTCTTAGTAAGGGCAGTCCTTTTCATAAGCAGGACATACTACTTTCTATGGGCTAGAAGATTAGATGTTCCATTAAACTTCATCAAATCAAGCAGTTTAAATTGACTAGGCAAAGCATTTTCGCTATCCAAATTGATATCCTCAGGACTGACTCCCTTTCCTATAGACAACATCTTAGTCAAAGCCTCCAATTTTTCTTCCATCTTTTTCACAACGGGACTTTCCTCCTTAGGGACAAGGTTCTTCAGCATTTGAGGAGCCCACAACTCATCTTCTTCATCAGTTATAAAATCACATTCAGGACCCATTTGGGTGACATCCCTTTCTCCTCCTCGTGAAGTAACATTCCAGACGTCTGCTGCAGGTGGGGTTATCACGATAAGAGCTGCTGGAGTCTCCCTGATAGGGGCCGGTTCAACTCGAGCAGCGGTCACCATGACAAGCTAAGTAGCTGAAAGGGAGGCCAAACTAGCTCTCAAGATCATCCATCCTCTTTTCAGTGTCTTGAGAACCAGAGGAACCAATTGGAGGAGTGAGCTCGACCATAACTTCCCTTTCTAACCATTCTAAAAATTCTTCTAAGAATTCTTCCGAAATACTATCTAACCCAGACTCAGACCCTAATTCTGAACTCTGCCCTGATACCAACTCTTTTGTCTATTCTGTAAACCACTTCTTAACCAGACGGATGTCCAAACCTCGAAACCACCTGGGAAATAATGGCTTTATTATGGTTGTCAAAATAGGGGTTGTCAGCATGATGCATGAGCAGATACAGATGCATGATCATGAGATACAGCATCGATAACCACACACTGGGATCCTCTCCACCTTATTTCTCCCACACACATGGTTAAAGTCCTATTTCCTGGGTGGGTTTAATTCACGGGTCAACAGGGGACCCCGATGAACATGTATGGTGCACGATAAAAATTCGGTAGCACAACATCTCTCATGAAGACACAAAAAAAGGCATTGATCGGTTTGTATTTGAATGACCTAAATAAATTAGCATAGGCTTATCGAGGCATGGCAGCCTTTGATAAGTGAACATCTGAATCTGTTTGGGTATGCCTAATACACACGGATATATATCATAAGCAATGAAAAATTATTACGAACGTCCTAAGGGAGATTTCTATGCCATTAGATGGGCTTTTGGTTCAGGTACTCAATTACAAGGCTACCCAAGCATGGTCTCTACCAATGGGTCTAGCTCATTACGAGCATAACAACCAATCGTATCACCATTTAATATACCATTAGGTACGAGATTTGGGCTAGTGATTATCCCTAACCCTACCCTCGTTTGAGTGAATGACAAGGTAGTGCTTCAGGAATGCACCGGGGTCAGAAAACTAGGACGCCTAACTTATTCTAAGGCTCTGGCATGATTTCAATGCAAGTTTGAAAAGAGATAAAATTTCTTAACCGAATGCCCTTTATGTCACATAGGTCAAAAGTGGTTTCAGAGTGAAATCTCAACATCCTCAGTGGAGTCGCCACTGTGACGTGCGCCTTGCCTCAAAGCTTTTTGGATTTTTTCTTTTTGAGTCACCAACACTCGATTTCACCCCCAAAACTAAGGAATCACCGAGTTTGAGTGAGGAAACCTTTGACTTTTTGCGGTTTGATCCCATATTTAGGGTCAGTACTAGGTTGAGGTTCCCCGTCCAGGATGATGATCGCTTCGTGATAAAAAAGAGACTCGACTCAACCTACCACAATCATAAACCTCGAAAGGTGTGACATGGCATGTCAAAGTGCCCCTATCTTATCACTAACGATTGATGATCGGGAGGCATATGGTTAGGCATTATAAGGCTGAATAGTAAGGAGTCGCCACCCAATAAAACATTAAGAAAGAAGGGTGTTCCGACCTTATAAGGCTAAAAAATCCAGAGAGGGTCCGAAATTCCACTCTTATTTTTACCTTTGACAAATATGACATAACGGCTTTCAAATTAATCGTGTTATCCCTTTCCTTTCATGCAAGAGTAGAGAAAATATTGAAATTAAAGGCGCACCCAATCATGTAAGAAAGTAGTAAATCATGACATAGAATAAAACGGCAAGGACATCCATAAATCAAACAAATCATTGTGACCCTTTGAGATAAGGACTTTGGTCCTCGCATGTGGATTATTGAAGAAAAATTTCATTGCGAGATCTTAAAGATAAGGACTTGCCAGTCCAAGTTTTATTTAAGAAACGTCCTGTGTTAATTATATAAAAAAATCATTTACATTATTAAAAGTTAATTTTTACATGTGAGTTTCCTAGGCAGAAAAGAGAACATCGGTCCGATTTTATTAATGAAAAATCCCAATTAATTACTATAACTGTTTTGATGGCGTTTTTCCATTTGTGGTCGAAAAAGTGTTTTTACAGTAAAGAGAAAGGATAGTGAACTTACCTGGAGTGTTTTTTTCAGTCATATCCATAAAAGACTTTATTCCTCGGGAGCAATGATAATAGCCATAACAATGAAGACAAAAATGATAATAATAATAATAATAATAATAATAATAATAATAATAAATAGAATACGTACATAAAACCAATTTGGGTTAAGAAATATGAAAATGATAAAAGAATAAGGATCTAGCATGTATATCGAAAAATGCACGAGAGCACGTTTAACGATATACGATAAGCTCTTCCACCTTAAAGAGCAAGAAAATATACTTTGGGCCAAGTATCGTTTGACATACAGGTGTGCATCAAACAATATACGATCGTATTAACCCGATAACGATGATTTTTCTTTCCTTTTTTAAAATAGAGTTACTACCAACAGCAGATCCAAAAGGGAAAGTTAAATACGAAGATGAGTTTTTTAAACCAAGTTTTATTTTGATAAAAAAAAGGGTTCTAAAGAAAATGGACAAAACAACAATCAAAAAAGATAACCTAATAATTTCTATCACATAGCAATATACCCTTTTTATAGGGTTTCATGACATAAATCTAATAGAAATTAATTTATGATAGAAACTAACAGATGAGAAGAATGAAAAAAAATTATTATAGTTTTGAAAATATCGGGAAAGGCCTTTTATATTACCTTCAGTGTACTTACTCGATTAAACTATCAAATTTCGGATTTGTGGACCCTTTATAGTGTTGAAACAGTTAAGAAATAGTTGAAAGACAAGAAAAACTAAATGCCAAAAACCTCTTTTTACTTTTAAGAATTTTTGGAAGACTTTTTGAAACTTTCTATAAATGTAATCTTCCTCTTTACTAGAATCCAAGCAAAGTTTTTATATAAGTATGAGTCTACGAGTGTACACTATGTGTGCACGGGATGTACATTTAAGAGTGCACGGGTGTACATTCCAAAAGGTGCTCCACTTGGCCACTTGCTTCATAGGAAAGTCCATCACCATTTGAGTGTATGGCCATACCATTGGGATGCACGACTGTACACTCTAAAAAAGGCTGAAAAGGCAATATTCCTTGGAATGCACAGCTGTACACTCCTTTGTACAAGGCTGTGCACTCTAAAAAAGGCAAACATCCTATGTTGCTGGCCAAATGATGAATATTCTTTAAATGTATGGGCGTGTGACCCATAAATGCATAATGTGCAAGGCTTTTAAATGTGCATAATTCCATTTTAAGTTTCCTAAGTAAGGGTACATTTCGTCGTTTACCCCTCTGCGCCATTCAACTGCCCAAGCCAAGCACAAAACATTTTAAAAATGCTTTCCATAAAATAATTTCAACACAAAAAGGGTTCACCATCCTCGATTTGTTGTCTTTAAATGAGCAATTTTCCTCATCAGGTAATCTTAACAAAGGCATCCTCAGGACCCAATGCTTACACTATGCTTATTCATCTTAGTGTTACATGTTTTATGCCTAATTTGCCTTTGAACATCAAATTATCATATTATACCATATGAGGGACCATTTGGCCATATTGTGTTTTCATACATATAATATGATTCTTTCCTCACTTACATGCCATATGTGTCTCTAAAGTCATTATAAACATCCATATGATAGCATACATCTAATTTACATTATAATTCTCAAGTAACCTTGAGTTACATCATTATGTTCACTTATACATCATTATGTACATATATTATTTTAAACTCAAATTAATCAAATTATGCTTATTCAACCTAGTATCACCCATTTTATGCTTAATATGTCAAATAACATAAAATTTTCACATTATACTATAAGAGGGACCATTCGGCTTCAACATCAGTTTCCATTCTATGTTTGTTTTCTTCCTCATTTCTTATTTATTTTATATTAAAATATCGCGTTATAATGTTATCTTAAATTATCTCATATTTCCCTTTAATTTCATAAAGGTACTAATGTAATTCTTAAGTATAATTCAAAGAAACAATGAAATTAAGTGTAGTTTGTATCCACTAACCTCCTTTCAAAACTCTCCTCATGACCTCTCTTCATTTCCACCCTTTCTTTCATTTTTCCACCTTGATTCCACTTGGTTCCCACCTTGGCTGAATATTTCATGATTTATTTACCCAATGTTTCCTCATCCATAATTCAATTTCAATTCAAAATATAAATGTCCATATCAAAATCTATCTAAAAATCTATTTAAAACATAAAATTTTCACTAAATACACTTACTTCGATTTTTTCACCAACCTTTTTCCTTTCAATTTCTTTCACTTCCTCCACTCAAAATAAGCCTTAGAGATGAATTTAGGGCTTTATGGTGAATTTTTGGTGGAATTCCCTTGATGAAATGGAAGAAAAATGGGGAAGATGAGGGAGAAGTGGGACGACTGGAAGAAGGGAGAAAGTGGCTAAGTTATCCAGAAAAATCTGATTTTTCTCCTATTTATATCCATCCTAATTAGGCCAAAATTAGGTCCAACCATTTGGCCCAATTTCACTTAAATAAGCCATTTTTGGCCCAATTAATTCATCTACTAATTCCCTTACTCAATTTCTGGTTCCAAGTGATCCTAACCCAATTTATTATGATATTTATACCCTTGAACCAATTAAAAATGTCCTTTAACTCGGCTAATTAAATTAACCTCAGTTTTTTACCATTTTTTGGAAACTAATGTTTCACTGATCAGAATGCTCTAAAATTTTACCCCACATGTCCAAACATATGCAGGAGAGTTTCTGTAAAATTTTAAGTCATTCCAAGATCATTTCAGTGTAGTTCCAGCTTCGGAGTAAAAATTAATCGGTTCGAAACTTGAAAATTCAAAGTTATTAGAAAAATTATTTTTCACTTTCAGACATTAATTATGAGTATTTCTAGTAGATCTGGGCAAAAAAAATAATTTTTGAAAATTTGTAGAATATTTTAGAGCCTGATCAAACTTACGGTTAACACTTTTTACGATACCGAGTAAAATCTTCGTTGTCTGTTTTGAGGGCCTATTTAAATTCAACTTCTTCTCAAATTGTACCATTGGACTCCATTTAACACCTATTTTCTTATCTGGTAGTTAACTAAAATTTCCCGTAGATTAGCCATCCTAGTATTTTCCTGGGCAGAGCACGTTTAACACTTATACACTTTTAATTTTTCTTGTACTATTCTACTGTAATTACTCCGAATACTATCCCAAGGTTACTATTCATGTTCTAAAATGTATCATGAATGTCAGATGCAAATTTTGGAGCATTACACATATATACATACACACACGCGCGCGCGCATATATATATATATATATATATATATATATATATATATATATATATATATATATATATATATATATATATATATATATATATATATATATATATATATTTGTATGCATACATACATACATACATATATGTAAACACACACACACACACACACACACACACATATATATATATATATGCAAGTATGTATGTACATACACATACACATACCTATGTAATGCATATACATATATACCTATCTACATACATATGTTTGTATATATACATACGTATGTATATACATGTATGTATGTATGTATATACATACATATACACATATATATATACATATATATATATATATATATATATGCAAGTATGTATGTACATACATATACACATACATAGACCTATGTAATGCATATACATATATACATATCTCTATATATACATACATACGTATACATACATAAATACATACATATATATACATAAATACATACATACATACATACATACATACATACATACATACATACATACATGTGTGTATGTATGTATACAAACATATGTGTGTGTGCATGTATGCATGTATATATGTATGCATACATACATACATATATATTCATTTAACAACATTAGCTCTTATAGATAGTGGAGCATATCAGAATTGTATTCAAGAAAGATTAATTCCAACTAAGTATTATGAAAAAACTTCGAAAAGATTAGGCACCGCTAATGGATCTAAACTAATAATTAACTATAAATTATCAAAATTCAAAATTTGTAATAAAGGATATTATTTTAAAACTCATTTAGTTTTAGTAAAAAATCTAAATTCATGAGTTATATTAGGAACACCTTTTATTACTATGTTATATCCTTTTTAAGTATGTGATAATGGAATCAAAACAAAAATATTAGATAAAGAATTTTTTTTAGAATTTGCATTCCCTATAATATCTAGAGAAATTAGTCATGTAAGAAAGAATATTCAAAAAATTAATTTAAACAAAAACAAATAAAAACACATTAAATTTTTAATTCAAAAAATAGAATGAAAAAGAATAAATGAGCAATTAGATAGTTTGGAAATAAAGCAAAAGATAAAGGAATTTGAAAATATAGTGTTGTCTTATGATGAATTACCTCTTTCTGCAAGAATCTAGTATTGCATTTAAATCATTTTCTAAGTAATAAGTGATTTCTTCTTCATTGCTAGAGGTTTCCTTAATTATAATTTTTGCTATCTCATTTTTTAATTCCTCTAAGACATCTAAATTATTAATATGTTTTCTTAGTTTACAATCTCTTGAATAATATCCTTGTTTTCCACATTTATAACAAATTACTAAATCTTTCTTATTTGTCTTTGGTTTATATTTTTTGTATTTTGGTTTTCTCTTAATTGTTTTTCCTTTCATTATAATTTTGTTTTTGCTTATAATCTCTTTTCTTATGAATATACCTTCTTTTAAATTTTATTTTCCTTTTAGTAGAAGACGAAGCTCTAATCTGCTAATAATCATCTTGTTCACAAAAAGATCCTAATTCTTTTCTTCTTACTATACTATCTTTTTCAATTTTGCTTTAAATTTTAAATCAGTACAAATTACTAATCCTTTTGTATTAATAATATGTATCAATTGTTCATAAGATAACTCATTATATGGTATTATACCAGTATAGTCTGTTCTTAACCTATTCTTGATTCTTTTTGCAAACAATTTTGGTAACCCTGCTATAAATCTTTCTTTCCAATAGATATTATTACAATTTGTTCTAGTCATTACTTTTGTTAGGAATAAATCTTTATATCATCTAAAATTTTGTAATTTTGGACATGTCAAATTTTAAATAATTTCTAAGCTTTTTTCTTGATATATTCTTTTAGCTTAATAGGCAATTTTTCTTCTAAAGTTTGCCAAAAAATGCAATGTTACCCCTAAAGTTTATTTGCGTACAATGTTGTCCCTGAAGTTTAAAAATTGGAGCAATGTTGCTCCTAAAATGATTGCTGGCATCTAAGGATTTGACACGTGGCACTTAAGGATTGGACCAATTTTCCTTCAGGGACAACATTGCTCCGATTTTTAAATTTCAGGGGCAACATTGCATGTAAATAAATTTTAGGGGCAACATTACTCTTTTTGCCAAACTTCAGGGGCAAAATTGCACATTAACCCTATTCTTTTATATATGTATTTGCTTATTTAGCATAATCAAGTGATATTTGAGACAAATTAATTATATTAATTTGACATTTTATTTTGAATTTATAATATTGTCTATTCATTTCCTATTTAATGTTATTATACTTATATTTATTTTATTTGCTTAATTAATATTTGTGATTTAATTATCAAATAGTCTATTTATATATTTGTGTAATGTTTAATTCATTTTAATTCAATCATATTATTATCGTTAACGTTATTATTATTGTTGTTATTACTTTTATTGTTATTTCTATTAATATTTATGCCCATTTTACTTATTAATTTATTTTATTATTTTGCTTAATTATTTTATCTATTTAAATGCTTTAGTATGCACATGTTAATGCATGTTATAGGAACTTCGTACTGCACTATGTATTTTACTAGCTTTGCCTATTTTATTATTTAAGAATAATTGCTATATTAATTTATTGGAATTAATTAATCATTTATTATTTGCTACTTGAAATAATTCGTTATTGACTAATTATTTTTTCTTTCTATCACATTTTAATATGCATTTCACCATTATGGATTGGAAAATATGACAAAACAGCATAGTTTAGGACTTTACTTTATTTCCTCATTTATTTTATATCTAGGCCTGTATAATTATTCCTTAATTTTCCTTTCTTTCAAATATGTAATAATAAAGGTTTTTACACGCTAAAATTAAACACAATACCAAAACTATTCTAAATAGTTAATCAAGCTTTTTCCAATAAAATGGAACAATGTCCACTTTTTTACTCCAAAAATCACCTAAAAGAATTTATAAATATGCTTGAGGGAATTAATATTTTTAATTCAATAAATAGTCCCGATTTATGTATGTCTTTTTGTCTTGTATTATTCTTTCATGCCTTTCTTTATTTATTGAAATTAAATGATTTTTTTAGCGATAAGCTAAAAAAACTCATTAAATGATCTTATACAAGTTTGAAGAAATTTTTCTATAATAAAGGGACCAATATCTCGATTTTTACCCACAAAATAATATGTAAAAATTATGATTTTTCTTTATGATCACAAAAGATTTTTTATCCTAAATTAATCAGTTAACGTGATCCTTTTTCCAAAAGCCGCAAGGAACCAATTATCCTATATTTTATATAAAATACACCCAAAACTCTGTCTTTTCTGTAAATATGCATGCGAGGACTAACATCCTCATCCAAATAAACTCAATTGATTCCCCGATTTATGTATGACTTTATCTTTACATTTATTCTTATATTCTGTAATGCTTTCTATGCCATACTTTTACAACTTTCAATATTTATACTTTACAACTTTTCAATGTGCTTGAGTGCATCTTATTTTTTCTAGCACGATATCTCGTGTGAGAAAAATGGTAAAATAAATTAATTATAAAAACTCCTTTATATAATGCTAAACAAAGGCATAAATAAGAGCGAGGTCCCAAACTATCTCTAGTTTCGGCCTCATGAGATTAGAACTAACTTTTTCAATATTTTATTAGACGACAACTCCGTGATACCTGCTTTGTAGTGCCAAACAGACACCTTCACAACTTGATCTTTACAATAATGCTCTATCTATTGCGAAATGATCAGTGTAAACACTAGATCCTGAGGCGGCTCCTGATTAGAGTTATTTAATAAGAAAGTAGTTCCTCATAAATAGATAAGAAATGGAAGTGTCAAGCTTTCTCCTGGGTTTTATATCCTCAAAATGCTTTTGGGGCTCTCCTACAGTTTTTAAATGTCTAAAATTCCTTTTTAGGTGTTTTTTCTCTTTTTCCCTTGCTAGCGAGGTCAAACTAGGTCTTACGAGTTTAAAAAAAAAAAAAAAGAAAATCAATGGTCAAAGTCAAAGGCTATGAGTCAAGGCCTTGACTCATTTGTGAGTCACTCTTTTGACTCAAAAGTCAAGCCCATAACTCACTCCCTGAACCTATTCTACATACGAAAACATGGAAAAAAATATTTAAGGGAAAAAATCTATTCCATCTTATCTGAATTTTAATCCTAATCCAAAAGAAATGATGATTTGGGGAGATATTTTTTTTAAATCAGATTAAGAAAAAAGGGGGTTGAATTTTCTCTCTCTCACGTCTTTCTCTTTCTTTTTTCTTTTTTTTCCTTTATAACTTCAAAAAAAAATAATAGAGAGCAAGAAAAATAGACAAAGATGGCTAAAGGCACTTAATTCCTTATTTTTTGATGGAACCAACATTAAAGGTAATATTTTTTAGCCTTAAAATTAATTTAATTGGTGTTAGATTTAACTTACAGTAAATAATCATTTTTTTCTTTATTTTCTTTGATTTTTGCTATTTATTTGATTTCTTGATTCTGAGCTTGTTAATGTGTAATTAATTGAGTTTTATAATTTGTTTTCTTATTCATTCATGTTAACCTATTAAATTTATGCTAAAATTGAGATTTGATGCATTTTCACAGTCATTATTCATCATCTTCCTCATTGAGTTCATAACTTTGAATTCCATGTTCTCTTGCTTTAATTTGTGTGTTTAGTGTATAAATCTTGTTATTTATGCTTAAAAATGAGTTTGGGGGTGTTTTCTTGCATGAAAATAGCTCAAAAATGAGTTTGGGTGATTTTTGGCCATTAACGGCGTCATTCTAATGCTTGAAGTGTGTCACAGCCTTAGTGTGTGACTCATTTCTGACTCACGCCCTCAGGGTGTGACTTGCTTTTTTTTCCCTTTTTTCTTCTTTTTTGCTCTGTAACTCACTCCCTAAGCCTCTTTCATGCATGTGACTTATGAGTCAAGGCCGTAACTCACTTCCTGAATCTATTCTGCATATGAAAATAGGGGAAAAATGTTTAAGGAAAAAAATCTCTTCCATCTTATATGAATTTTAATCCTAATCCAAAAGAAATGATGATTTGGAGGGATATTTTGAAAAAAAAATCAAATTAAGGAAAAAGGGGGCTGAATTTTCTCTCTCTCACGTCCTTCTCTTTCTTTCTTCTTCTTTCTTTTTTCTTTTGTAACTTCCAAAAATAAAGAGTAGAGAGCAAGAAAAATAGGGAAAGATGGCTAAAGGAACTTGATTCCTTATTCTTTGATGGAACCAACACTAAAGGTAATATTTTTGAGCCCAAAAGCCAATTAAATTGGTATTGAATTTAACTTACATTAAATAATTAATTTTTTCTTTATTTTCTTTGATTTTTGCTAATTATTTGATTTCTTAATTCTGAGCTTGTTAATCTGTAATTAATTGAGTTTTATGATTGTTTTGCTCATTTATTAATGTTAACCTTTTAAATTCATGCTAAAATTGAGATTTGATGCATTTTCGAAGTCACTATTCATCATCTTCCTCTTGTGTTTATAACTTTGAATTATATGTTTTCTTGCTTTAATTTGTGTTTTTAGTGTATAAATCTTGTTATTTATGCTTAAAAATGAGTTTGGGGGTGTTTTGTTGCATGAAAATAGCTCAAAATGAGTTTGGGTGATTTTTGGCCATTAATGGCATCGTTCTAATGCTTAAACATTTTTCTGGGTTGAGTCACAGCACTAAACAAATCATGTTCCTGGACCATGACTCATTTTTTACTCACATTCTCAAGGTGTGACTTGTTTTTTTTTTTGCCCTTTTTTCTTCTTTTTGTTTTACTCCGTGACTCACTCCTTAAGCCTCTCTAATGCATGTGACTCACTCCCTTGACCCATTTTTTAACTCATTTCTCTTATTTTTATGATTTTTAATATTATTTATTATTTATTTTATTAATATAATTATTTCCTGTGTATTTATTTGTGTATTTATTTAACATTGAATCTATTTATTATCCACATTAATTTTTGCTTATTTATTTATTATTGATCGTATTATTATTTGAATTAACTAATTATTTATTATTTGATTTAATTCATTATTAACTCACATTATTATTTTATATCCTTTTTAATGCACATAACTCATTGGCACGACAAATTGGGATAGAGAATAAGAAGGAATAGATTAGTGTATGATTTATTTTCCTATTTATCATCATTTTGGGTCTGTGTTTAATTTTCCTTTTATTTCCTGAAAATATATAATAGCTAGTAAAAAATAGCTTTTTATACGCTTTAATTAAAAATGCCACCAAAAATATTTTTTACTTAATTAAATTGGATTTTTCTTATAAAATAGACCTCTGTCCACTTTTATTCCAAAAACCACACTAAAAATCTTCATAAATATACATGAAGGAACTAACGTTCCCAATCTAATAAATAGCATGATTATGTATGCTTTTTTTCAGCATTATTCTTCTTTTATTATTCTTTCATTGCATATAAATATTTTTTCGAACATTAAATTAAAAACTCATCAAATATTTTTTACTTTTAAATTAACCAATTAACATGATTCTCTTTTCAAAAGCCGCATATGCACAATGCCCTCATTTTTATCCAAAATACACATGACACTCTTCCTTTTTTTCTAAATATACATACGAGGACCAACGTTCTCATCTTAAATGAGCTCAATTAATTCTTTGATTTATGTATGATTTTATTTTTACATTTATTCTTATATTCTTTAATGATTGCTTTTACAACTTTCTATATACATGCTTTACAACTTTTAAACATGCTTGAGTGCGCTTTATTTTTCTAGCATAATATCTCTTGTGAGAAAAGAGTTAAAATAAATTAATCATTAAAACTCATTTATATAACATAAATCAAGGGTATAAATAGGAGTGAAGTCCGAACTATCTCTAGTTTTAGCTTCATAAGGTGAGAACTCACTTTCCCAATGTTTTATTGGTTGGCGACTCTATGATACTTACCTTCTAGTGCTCAGCAGACGCCCTCATAGGTTGATCACCAACAATGGAATAGGGATACCCGGAGACATTGTCTCATGCCTTTTTGAGGCCTAAGGCATGGGGGATTAGGTTGAATCCCTATCTATTGCGAAGTGACTGGCCTTCACGAGTTTAATGAACCTTGTTTGGTCTCGAGCCCTAAAAGTGGGCTTTTGAGAGCAAATCAGATGTCCATGGGGCTCGACGCATGTCACAATTGCGACTCCACTAGGGACCATGAGATTTTTTTTTCTAAAAGTACCTTTGGTTAATTTACTATAAATGAGTTTAGAGATTAATATGTTTTATCTCTTTTCGAAATAAATTGCATTACATTCATGCTAGGGATTTAAAATTAAGTTACACATCCCTCTTTTAAGCCCTGTGCATTTCCATAGCATGATCCTACATTCACTTAATGCAGTCAAGTGTTAAAAAGGACCACCAGCCTAAGCCTCTTACCTTTTGGTATATCAAATGGTGACTCAATCGGTCATCATGCTTGTGATGGGCTAAACCTATTGGCAGGGACCACACTTGGGTAACCCTAAAGTTATATCACCAGACTGAAAGCCCATGTCATGGCATAGACACTTCCATTAGGAGGCATGTGCCATAATACGTTACTTGTGATGTGGACCTTTATGTATTAAATAGATCCCAATAAATTTAAATGTCAGCTCATCAAAGGCTTTCATACCTTAATGGGTGCATTTTAGTTTATTAAGAGTGTTTAAATACACAATAGTCGAAATTCATCCACATGAGCTTTCAATAAAGAGAGGCTATACTGCCAATTTTTCACTGTGCATTATATGCATTCATTAGGTTCCCTGCTAACCTATGAGCCAATCCCACCTAGGAAAGAGGATAGCATGACCCCCTGTGTGGGAGTGATAAGGTTGGGAGCATTTTCCTTACTTTTGCCTGTGTTTTTCTATGCTACATATGCATGCATCTTTAAAAAAAATAATCACAATGATAATAAATAATAAAATATGCATTTTTATATGCATAAATTTTTGATTCATATGCATCTCTTCTCATGTGTATGGTTCCTACTTGCACAAATTGTTCCATGGTATAAGAATTAAAACTTGTAAATCTGGTGTGCATAATTTTCTATCAAGCAAAAATATGTATGTGCATGCATCTTATTTTGTGTGCAAACTGATAGTTGTGAATTATAACTATATTATTAGTGTGTTTTTAGGTATTTAAGATGATGTTTTAGTGTTAAATTGTTTAATTATGTGTTTAATTTTATAAGTTTTGATTTTTGTGGACTTAATTGTAATTTTTGGTGTTTGTAGGGGTTTAATTGAAGAAAGGAAGAAAATTCATAGAGAAAAGGAGAAAATCAGCAATTTAGGAAGTTAGAAAAAGAAACCATGTTGGAGTCCAGGAGCTTTTCCCTTTACTTAGGGGATTTTCCCTTTACTTAGGGGATTTTCCCTCTACCTAGGAGATTTTCCCTCTACCAAAGGGATTTTGCCCTCTATCAAGGGGATGTGTTCTAATTACGATAAAACTCAATTTTTCTCTAGTTTAGGAAGTCTTGTGGCATCTAACCTCTTCACTCTTGGGCATAAAAGCCAGCAAAAATAATAGATAAAGGCAACAATTTTTAGGGAGATGGATTTTTTTTTGTTTTAGCCCTAGTTTTCTTTAGTCAATTATATAGTAGCTGTAGACCTAGTTTTTTTTATTTTCTTAGTTTTCAATTCTCTTAAAGATTCAAGCTTTCTACTGCTATGCTGAGAAGTCTTCAAGAGCAAGTTTGAAGCTTCATGGGTATTGTATCTCTTCATGTTAATTTTTCTTTTATTTTAATCATGTTTGGTGAGTAATTCTTTGCTTTTGCTAAGGGAAACTTAAACCCATATTCTTTTATTGTAATGACTTTGATTTAATCCTAATTTCAATGCAAGTGTGTTATTTCTTCATTCTTAGGCTGAATCTTATATTTGGTTATGGTTGAATTGATGTTTGATCTGTCAAATAGATGGTTAATTGTTAATTTAATCTTTGATCAATGATTTATATGTTCTTAGCTTATTTCACTTATGTCAATGTATTTTGCATTCTGAGTATTGAGGCAGTGATTTGTTGTTCATGAGTTCATGTAAATTTAAGAATGTTGAATTAAGAATAGGATGAAGTTAGATCTCTCTTGAGAGGGTCTAATGAAGATTTAGGAGTTTAAAATTGGACTTTTATGCTAGGTATTGAATTGTTCCTAAATAGATGATTTAATGCTTAAAATAATATTCTGAATAAGACATCTATTTTTATTCAACTGGTTTTTCATAATCACTTGTGTTATTTTTTATTGAGTCATTGTAATGAAAGTTGAGATGGATAGTTCCTTTAGCAGAAGTATTTTAATTTATGTTAGTCTAGTCTTAGTTTTTTATTTACTTAATTGCCCATTTAACTTAGTTCTTGCTTTCAATTAAAAACTTAGGAAATAATTTCAAATTAATTCAACTCAATTATAAACATTATTCTTAGCAATCAATGTTCCCTTGGGTTTGATATTCTTGGGGTCTTAAATATATTTTCCTATATTACTAGCCAATCTATTACACTTGTTGGACACTGGACATAAACAAAATAATAATATGACAATGTGAAACATGTGCATTCTATGGTAAGTTTTATTTACCATGAAAATGTGTATGTTTCATTTTGTATGCCATAAAATGTACATTCTACATTAACTCACACATCTCGCTTTGTGCAAAGAATTCTTCCATGCATTAATGCATGTCATGCTCATGCATTACTTGTATATTACATGTCATTGTGTTTTATGTTAACATTTGAGTCAAACGTCGTATGTATGTTGTTCATGTGCATCACTCTCATGCATCAATGTGTAACATATTTGTTGGTTTTAGATTGGTTAAATACATCACATGTATGAGCAAAATTTTAAATTTTTTAACCAATAAAAGGATCTTGCCATGAATATACAATATATATGTTAAAGATAATAATGAAAATCACTTTTAAGGGTTGTTGAACAGTTGATTTTTCTTTTCACCGGGTTATCACAAACCACAGTGTCCAAATTATAACACCTGTAACAGTAATCCATACTAGAGAGGATCTAAATGAACCAGATCTGATGGGAAACACAAGGACCATGAAATTTACTTGAAGCTAGAAAGGAAATTTGGATAGAGATGGAGAAATAGATAAGGATAACACTTATCTTACCTAATCCCACATGTGTTAGGCTTTTATAGACCACTTTTAATGGGTTTGGGCCTTTTTAAATTTAAAAGCCTACTTTTAATGGGATTTGGCCTTTCAAACTTCTAGAAAAATACTAAATGGGTTGTTGGAATATAACTAATTAATTTGGACCTAATTAAAATCCAATCTAGGCTCTTTCATAAAAGACCTTACACTTAACCCACAAAAATGGGCCTTTGTGCACACACTTAGATTTAATTACCCAAATCAATTTCAAATCCAACCAAATTAAATATGTGGCCTTCATAACTATTATGAAACATATTTAATTTGTTTTAGTTCAAAAATGAGGCCTCTAAAGCCTTCTATCTAGGTTCTGTTTAGAAACCTTTCTTTGGAGGGCTTTTGCGTAGAAACTAATTTTCTGGGCCAGTAGTTATTTCTCCAATGGATCTATTAATATTATTTCAGTCCTATAACAATTATAATCTAATAATATTTAATAATGAAATACAATATTTCAATTAGGTCCATCATTTTAGAATATTTCCATAAAGTTTCGTGAACTTTTCTGCATATGCATAATTAATTAAACTCTATAATTAATTATTTTCTTATTTATTTTTATTCTTCCATATTAATATCAAATATTATTATTCTTTTTATTTTTACCATTTTGTTTCCTACTCTATATGTGTGTGACCTATTGGGTTTCTGTCCATATTGGCAGTATAATATGTAATTAAGAGTTCTACTCAAACTAGGACTTTTTAATAAGAATCCTAGTTGAACCATGACTCTTATGATTTAAACTCTTTTAAACCATTTTATCAATCTCCAATTGATATTTATAATACATTATTATACAAGTCATAAGCGGCCTCTAGCTAAGCATCATGACTATCCAAATATCAGGAAAATTAAGTGCTTTTGATTATAACCTTCCATAGAACAATTACCATGCAATTACTCTTTTCACCATACTTATCTCATTTAGGTTCTGAGTATGGATTTATGTCAACTCATATGAACCTAAAAAAATGAATGTTCTATTAATTTAACCATAATTCAAAAATGTCCCATCGTGGATCCCTATCCACCTTGGCATTCTACTCTGGCCAAAGATTCTTTGAACAAGGCAATTATAGAATCATGCAAGATAATTTTCCTTTATAAACCTGGGATGGTGAAGCCTTTATTGATTACTCAAATACCTTCAAGGAGGTCATGATATACCCAATCTCCTAACTATGTTCACCCCCTGTTGGAGGCAAGCGGTTATAGAGTCAAAGTATACCACTCATTACTTAAGATAACTTTGGTGATCTCAAGTTTAAGGATATTTGCACCACTGTTATGAAGAGATTCCTTACTAACATAGATTTAATATCCATGTGAGGATTCTCTTGGTAACAAGCATCCATATATTAGCTTTGATCATCTTTCATGATCACAGTTATGAGAACCGCTGCTTGAACCTTTCAAGAAGTATAACATATGCTAGTCTATCCATATTAACAATGTCCTATCTTGTTAATACTATGACTAGGAATTTTTAGGTATTATCACATTTACATGCAATAGGCATCTCATATCATGAACTCTTTCATAATTTCCTTTGCATTGTGTTTATAACACCAAGGACTTCATTTATTTATTTAAGATAAATAAACAAATGTAATTAAACATAGCATTAATAAATGAATGTTGCTTTCTCATAAATAAAATGAGTTCATACGTATGAAATACATCCCTATTTATATGGGCTCTAGGGCATACTCTCTAACAATATTCACCATACGTCATGTATGTAACACATTCATATGTCATACATCATACGTATGCCATACACCACATATGTATCTAGCTTGTCCATGTATCATGTGCATTTTATGCATCACACATTATCACATGTATACATTGTGTGCTTATCCATCTAATGCATCATATGTATGACATGCTCATACATCACACATAATACATGTATCGTTCACTTACATCATCATGCATTAACATATATCATATGCTTATGCATCATCGTCATAATGTAATGATTAACCCCCGCATCACATGCATTCCTAACATATTTATTCTCATACGTCATCTTATATGCATCATTACAATGCGAAAAAATGTGTATAATAAAATAATAATACATTAACATTACCATGGCATGAACATATGTCCAGTGTACATGTATACATTAATGCATGTCACAGCACGTATGTGTTAACATACATCATAATGCGTACATTTGCCCATCTCATATGTATATAATAATGCTTTTCACGGCATGTATTTATTAACATACATCATGGCATGTGCACATAGACATTCTCCATAGTATCTACGATATGCATATTGGCTAGCACATATAGGTATTCACTATCACACATATTGATGAGTGTCTGAGCACACATTATGATGTGACATGTATCTCTTATGCATGTGCATATTGCCATCTGGTATAGTATGAGCATATAAACATACATCTTGGCACGTATATAGTGACATGTAAACATACCTTATAACATGAACATGTTGACATTAAACATTTGTTACCTATTATAACTTGTACAATTGAATACACATGAGTCATGACATGTACACTTAAATATCCATCATACATTATAATGTGTGCATGTATACATCTACCATCACATTGGTATTACACCTATCATTCTATGTACATATTAATATACATTGTAGCAATATACATCCACCATCGTGAGTATGTATTAAAATACGTTGTAGTACATGTATGTAAGCATCCACCATCATATGCACACAATTGACATGTATCATAGCATGAATATATCAACGTGCATCATAACATGTACATATCGGTCATTGAGTTGTATCTCATACATGCTGCTATATACATGTGCATGTAGACATCACATTTACCTCGTGCTGGATCATGTGTACAAAATAAGTGCCATGGACATCCCATGTTAAATTGCATGTCATGTTATGTGCATTTTACCATGTTACACTCTTTTTTCTTATATTGTGTATATACATACCATTATCATAAGGTATGTCATGAACATGGCTCTTATCTTCTGCAAATTATTATACCATGTACCATAAGCAACTTATGCCATAGACATACATGTCATATATCATGAACATATATTTTTATGCCATGTCATACATTATGTATACATCCCATTCATCATATACATGCATGCCTACAACATGACATGCATCATATATGTATGCCACTCACCATATGTGCTCATTTATATATCGCGTCGTGTCTTGTGCCATAAGTATTTTTGCATACATTTTATGTTTTTTCGTATGTGATTTTCTGCCATATCACACAACTCATTAACATATGTCATCATGCCACATTTTATGCATCTCATTTCACATCATGTACATACATTACCATCGTAGAGGTCATCTTATGTACATATGTGTTGTATGTCATGTGCATTCACACGTATACCATATCGTACCTTGTGCACATAAGCCATCATGCTTGAAACATGTCATGTACGTATACGTCATGTGTCATGTACATTTATTCTTACAATTGTACCAGATTCTGTACACACCCTTATTATACATATGTTTTGCACATATGCATTACTTGTCATGCCATGTTAGACTTTGTTTTTACTTCTTCATTATATGCCATGCTTGTTCCCCAAATACACGTCATAATGTAAATGCATCTTGAAAATAAAATGTCAGAAAATAATAAAGTTCACACATCCCATTTTACGTGTATGTTTCATTTTGTGTATATAATCTTAGCATAAATTTTTAGCATACATCATTCTATTCCCTTGATTTTGCAGCCACTATAGATTTGCCTGGGTGGTTTGGGGGTCCGAGCATTCATCTTATCAAAGAACTTTTACTGAAGTAGGGGAGATCTAAAATAAGATCAGGATAAAATTTGGGTTTGGCAAGTATGTTTAGAGCAGCTTTAGGGCAAATAGCTATGGTAAATCCATTATAGAGTATGGCTTCGGATCATCAGGAATTGGATAAGAAGTTTGAAGATCTTGAAAGGAAGGTATGGGGTATGACTAGTGAAGAGTTCACCGCTATAGTGCCTGCTTTTAAAATGCAGCCTGTAGCACTTATGCTAGCTAGGTTGAACCGGCCAAGGTCAAAGAGACAACATGACGATGGCTATAGCCTTTCTAATTGCTGTCGATTCTAATGGCAAGGCACCAATTATTCCCCTGGTCGAGCAAGAAGAATATAAGGGTTATACCTTAGAAGATGATTGTATGCAAGCCTCAAAGAGCAAAGTACCAAGAATAGAGGATCCAACCTTGAGAAAGGTGGAGAAAAAGATGAAGGTTGTGGCTCGGCTAATGCCAACGGGTAAGGGTATGGACCCAGAAGATAAGAATTTGGATAGTAAGGAAGTGCTACCGTGAAAGTTAAAAATGCCAGACTTGCCTAAGTTTGATGGTACTTTTGATCCAACAGTCCATATAAAGCAATATTTCCTAGCAATGAAAGGGACCACCCTCATTAAATAATAAAAGGTTGAATACTTCGGCCTTAATCTTATTGGCCCTTCCATTAGCTGGTACCATGAGTTGGACCGAGAAATAAATAAATATTGGGATAGGCTAATAGAAGAATTCTTAAGGCAGTATGATTGTGGCACAAGACTGGAAGTGACCTTGAAGAATCTAGAGTTGTTGCGCTAGAAACCAAAAGAATCTTACTATGAGTATTTTACACGTTGGAGGAACAGTGTGATGGAAATGAAAAAGAAGCCAGAGACTATCGATTAGATCAGGTTATTCATTTAAAATGCCAATCTTTACCTGAGAGACAGACTCAAGATGAAAGGATTAAAGGACTGAGAGTTTCTTAAGGACATAGCCATCAAGGTTGAGGCTAAATATTTGGAGAAGAAGATTATCTCTACAAACCCAGGTTTCGATAAGAATGATAGAAGCAGCAGTAAAAGTAGGGATAATAGTGACAAAACTGTAAGAGTCTCAGCTATAGGGATAGCTCGATGACATTATTCGAACCTAGGCAAATCACTATCTTGGTATCTCACTTATCTCATAAATGAGAAAAAGTTACAACCTTTGCCACCTATATTAGCCAAGACATAGGGCCGACTGGTACTGTAGTTATCATCAACATATAGGGCACAAAACAAACTACTATCACCTTTTGAGGATTATGTTCAAGACTTGATTGACAACCAACAGACACCAAATCCAGAAAGGGAAAGTAAAAGGAAAAGAGGCTACAATGATGCATGACCATCTGCAGTTGTGTTTGACTCAAGCTTATAAGATGGTATGTGCTTAGAGATATATATGGCATGTAAATATTTAGCTATCACCTGCTCGATTTTAATGGAAAGCAATATAGAGAATTACGGGCTATAAATATCACCACCAATCTTGGGGGCACTATCTAGAGAAGAAAGAGCCTAAGATATTGAAAAACTTTTTGCTATCTGTAGCTATAATAGGAAGAGATAAAAAAATAAGCCATCCTTTGATAATGTAAAATGTCTCTCTAAAATATGTATATGTTTCTCTAACCATATTAATAATATGAGTCCTTCTTATGTATGCAATACCGTATTTTATTGCACGCGTAACGATAATCATAGATCATTTCTAAGATATTGATTCAATAAACACAAGTCTTTATTCAATCTCAAACGTAGAGACATATTAGGTGCATCCGTTATCACTCTTGAAGTGAGTTTTGAAAGGATGAAATAAACATTATGAAATCTTTGCCTAAACCTAAAATGGCATCCCAGGAGATAACAAGAACATTACAACATGTAATTTCCATTTTTTCTTAACCATGAACCTAAACATTAAGCCCAAATTACCTAAAACAACCCATTTGAAATTCCAAAAAACCCATCATGGCTGATGAACAATAAGAGTTGGATGCACAAAGATGTCATCCCTTGAGATCGAATTAAGATCTGTGTTTTTGTATTACATGGCTAGCCATGATTGCTGTTATAGCTATATGGCGTGTGAGAATAGGAACACAAGCATAAGTTAGGCATAAGCATATGGTTAACATATCAAAAGAAACCTATGACATGCATAGAGACACATGTTGAAGTGGGCTTACTTCCAAGATAGCTATAGTAGCACATCACATAACAAGGACTTGCTCCACTATTTCTAAGTACTTGAGGGCACCAGGTGGTATGTGGAGTAGAAGCAGGATTGTCTGTAAAGGTTAAACTTTAGTTCTTAATGGGGATCAAACATGGCCTAGAGGTAGATGAAACCTTGAGCACTCCAGCCAGATTGCTTTGATTAACTACAGGGCTAGTCACCCACACCTTGTACGCAAATAAAGCAGTAAAATCACTTCTCAAGTCTTTTTATACCAGACCTTGTAAATAGCTCTTTCTAAAAGAGATGATAGGGTCTAACATGATGTAGTTAGGAGAGGATAACTTTTGAAGGATGGGAATTTCTCACATAACTTATGGTTCCTCAAGCAGTGAATTGCAATACAGAATGTGGCCTTGCACAACCTGCCCACTTGGGGTGGTAAATATAAATCTCAACCATAGATACAACCTGTTGTGAATACCTCTGATCATGCCAAGCAGATGGTAGTCATCAGTTAACTTCTTTGGGATCAGCGTTAATTATCGAGCAAGACTGATCAG
Organism: Excoecaria agallocha; assembly: GCA_037975025.1. NCBI lineage: Eukaryota > Viridiplantae > Streptophyta > Magnoliopsida > Malpighiales > Euphorbiaceae > Excoecaria > Excoecaria agallocha. The sequence goes on from CM075812.1 coordinate 11,208,740, forward strand.
CAGAATAATGCCACCATAGAAGATGGGTGTGTTAGTAAAGAGTCATCCAGTATGTTGGTAAGAGTAGCCTCAAGACACCAATCTGAGAACTATTGACGAAAGTTTCTAATGCTTTAGTCACTTCCCATAGGAAGTTTTACACACAGTTTGAGATGTAAGTCAGAGTTTTAAGGGTAAAAAGGGAATTTTGAGTTACCATAAACTCTTCAGGCAGTGGGTATGACTTTTGAGTAAAAGTATGGGATTACAGGCTCAATATGGCACAACACCCAATGGGATGACTACATCACAGTTTATGAGGAAATGGCTTTTCTTTTGCCAAAAGTGCAATGGCGACAGATTGCCTGCCCTGAAAATAATAAAAGAACCTAGAAAAAAGGAAAAATAGAAAAAACTAAGGGGAATAGTTAGAGGATGCTTGCTCGAAGACTAAGAGTTTTGAGAAAGACATATGCGAGTCATTAGCCAGCTCGCATCCAAGACGAGATCTCCTAACCACCAATGGTGTAGGCCACACATTTCATGCATACATTCTTATATTTATGCATTTCATGTATACATTCCTTATGATCACATAACTTTTTGTATATATCATTATACATAATCTTACAAGTAAAGAGAAAGTAGGCTCTATTATCCTTGCCTCAATAATTCTCCCAAGCCTTTATTCAATGCACTAATTACAATGCTAGGAAATTTAAGGATTTCTCGAGTCAATGCAATGACTGCTGTTGCACCATCCTTTTGCTAATTTCAGGGAGTATTTCTAGCTCAATTTGTCTTGCCAAATTATGCCAAAGGTTTTGACATATTTTTCTTTTAATTTACAGGTTTGAGGATCATCACCCCCCTTGATTTATTTAAAAATAGCCATGGTGCTGCCCTTTTCTTAAGAATGATTGGAGGACCATCACTTCCCTTATGCATCTAAGATGATTGCCACGGCATTATCCTTTTCCCAAACATAAGGAATATTCTCAATTAAAAAAATTTATGCCCTAAATTTGACTCATCTTACCAAGCGATGTCCAAAATGTTAACATAATTGTTTCTTATCAATTTACTTTCAATTTAAAATTTTACTTTATTCGAGTAATTATCAATTATGAATGGGTTTGACCTTAGTTTTAGAAATTTCTCTTTTATTCAAACATGAGCTGAATAGGAGGTAGGCATATTTTATCTTGGTATGCTGAAGTACATAAAAGGCTTAGCTATAGCATGCAATTTCTAAATTTTGAGCAAATCAAGCAAGTTTTAAAAATAAAGAAAAACTATTTGCAAATAAAGGGACTGGGTAAAACTCAATAAAAGCAATAAAACCTTTCTAATTACCCATCAAAGCAACCCTAAGATGAGATAGAATCTAGAAAAAATCGTGTAGCCTTTCTTTATATAGCTATTTAAATGACTTTTCCTACCCTGATGTCATAATCGCTTACTAGCCCATTGAGCCTTTATTTTAAACTTGTTGAATGCATGCTTATTTTATTATTACGTACATTGAAACAACCCCGTAACACAAAATGATTTTGGCTCCCCTTGGGAAGATAACCATTATGAAAAGGTCGATTTCACGTTTCAAGAATAGGGAGATTAATTTCTACCAATATTTTGTATAAATTCCATTCATAGGGAAATTAGGGTTTGTTAAATGGAATAAGCCCGTAAAAGAAAAAAAAAAGAAAAGAATAAAAAAGAAAAAATGGAAAAAAGGAAAAAAGAGAGAAAAATAAGAAAAAGAAATAAGAAAAGAAAGAAGAGGGGAATGGAAAACCCTTGAAATCAACATCATTACAACGAGAATAAAAAAAATGAAAAGGAAAGGGAGGCCTTGATTTATTACCCTTCAAACAACTTCTAGTGAATTGAAATTTATTAAGGCCAAATGCTAGAGTGTTTTGATTAATCAAAGATCATCTAAAGCCAAAGCCAAATCCTAGAATGCTTTGGTAGCAAAGAGATGGGTAAAGAATAGTCCTCCCGCTAGTTAAAAGAGCATAGCGATCATTTTCCTCTAGTGACTTGATCCTTTTTTGATAGCCATTCACCCAAGCCTAATGTCACAACCAATGTAAAACCTTTTGATTCTAGGTTTGGTTTCATCCAACCTAGCAGAGATGACCTTCTAGTAAGGTTTGACATGTACGAAGAGGCATATGGTGTTTCTTGAGCTTCAAGCAGGAAGCCATAAATGCATTAATACATTCGAGTTGAATCTCATCCCTAAGTTTGCATCCAGAATTTGATTTTCAAAAGACAAAAATTATGTTTTCGCCTTCAGCACACATACACAAAAATTGTTTGGTATACATTGTGCTTATGTGTTGGTTTGATAGGCCTCGGTATTAGTATGTCTATCTTTTTATTCCCTCATTGAGAGTGACCCATTAGTTTCTCTTATTCAGATTAAACTAGTTGAGAATTCAACTTATTCAAAGATGAGTAAAATTCAAGTTTAAAGTATATGATAGGTTGAGATTACTTTAAAATTTGGACTTTGGATGCTTTTCGGCGAACAGCTCTTTACGCACATCACACATATGACACTCATCGCACATAGCTCACATACATAACTATGCACCCACACATGAGTTATGCACATATACTACATATATAATTTCTTACATTTGCTCACATGAGTAATTTCTTGCAAGGAAAAATGTGAACGGACTCTATGTGTCAAAGTTGATCGCGAGATAGTCTCAGATAATTAGATCAAGAAAAAATTCCCATAAGAGAAATCATGCAAGAGAAATATCTTCGAAGGCAAAGTCACCTACGCATTCCATGATGACCTTCTTGCTTAAAGACAAAATCCCCACAAGTGGAGATCATACAAATATCTAAAAAGGAAATTCTTTACGGAGCTAGAATATTGACACGCACTCTTGCTGAGGGCAATTAGGTAAGATCCTTTATCCTAAAATGTTTAAATGTAAAAAAAAAATCCAAATTCCTTAAATGTATAAAAATTCAAAAAATTCAAAAATCCAAATTCCTCAAATGTATAAAAATTTCAATGTGCAAAACTCAAATTCAAATGTATATAATTCCTTCAAATACCCCAAAATTGTAAAAGTACAAATAATACAAATTCTATAAATTTTCAACACATTAAAAGTTTCAAGGCTTTAAAACAATCTTGAAACGTGAAAATTTACATACACTTAAAATTACACAGATTCAAAAATCACAAATTGTAAAAATCTGGCGTACACTCAAATTGTACAAATTTTAAGCACGTGAAGCTTACAAACTTAACGTACATGCCAAATTGTATAAGATCAAAATGCAATCGAAACGTAAAAATCTCTAAGTGTAAAAATCCCAAACTGTACAAACTCAATGTACATCCAAAATTTCACATACGCTCAAGCTGCACAAATTCAAAGTTCCCTCAAACTATACAATTGCAAAATTTACCCAAAGTATAAATACACACCTAAAACACTCAAAAAAAAAAAACAAAAACAACAAACATAATAACAAACAGACAAACTCAAACAAACAACAATAAAAAGCATTTTGTCGGCATTTAAAGTCTCTTCGTGAGCACAAGGTCTTCTTAGAGAGGCATTAATTTTTTTTGTGAGCACAAAGTCCTCTTCAAGAGGCATCCAAAGTCTTTTTAGAGCATTAAACCCAACAAACAAACCTCTCAAAATGTTAAAACATGCCAAAGATCCAAAATCCTAAAATGCAAATTCAAAGCTCGAAATCTTGAAAGGCACCAAAGTTTTAAGATCCAAAATACACTAAAGAATAAAGAACCATAAAACAATAACCCAAAAGGTCCAAGTCTTAAAAACTTGAAAAATCAGAAAGTCCTCTTAGCAATGCACCTAAAAAGCTTTAAATCCATCAAAGTCTCACTACAAAAAATTAAAAAAAAAAAATCAAAGTCTCCCTATGAGCATCAAATCTCCCAAATCCTCTAATATCTCTTCGTGAGCATAAAGTCCTCTTTGAGAAGCATTCAAAGTCTCTTTAGAGCAAACAAATTTAAAATGCTTCCCTCGAGAAGTGTTCAAAGTCTCTTCAAAGCAAACCATCTAAAATCCTCTTAAGCGGCATTGAAATTTTAAAATCTATCCCCCTATGGACAAGTATAAAAAAACTAAAATCCAAGCACTACTACAAATAGTGGGGTTTGCCTATAAATCAAAAGTCCTCTTTGAGAGGCAAGCAAAGTCTCTTCGGAGCAAACACATTTCAAAGTTCTCTTAGAGAGGCATTCAAAGTATTTTTATGAGCATAAAGCCCTTTTAAGAGGCACTAAATATTTTCTGTAGGCACCTAGGTCACGAGCTCATGGAGGAAGTGAAGATTACATAGTGTGATTTTACTAGTAAGCCTGCATGGATCACCACATCACCAAAGCTTTATAACCAAGGAAACAATCACCTTCTTTAATTGATCAAGGGTTAAAATGTCGACAAGCTGACGATAATCACCTAATCAAGGGTTAAAACATCGACAAACTGATGGTAATTACTCTAACCAATCAAGAGTTAAAATGTCGATAAGCTAATGGTAATTACTGAATTGATTAAGGGTTAAAATGTCGATAAGCTAATAGTAATTACCCAACTGAAAGTTAAAACATCGACAAGTTAATGGTAACTACCTAACCAAAGACTCGCTACCACGAGTGGTTTGTGTTCAATGCAATCAGAAGTTTACCACCTCAAGTACGTGTCTTCTATCCTTTACTCTAAACTTTGGCTAACCTAGGAACTAATGCACCAACCTCTCCAAAGTTGGGGGCAACTGTAGACACTAGGTTCTGAGGCGACTTCTAATTAGAGTTACCTAATGAGGAAGCAGTTCCTCATAAATAGACAAGGACGAAAGTGCTAGGTTTTCTCCTGGGTTTTATATCCTCAAAATGCTTTTTAGGCTCTCCTGCAGGTTTTAAATGTTTAAAAATCCTTTTCTGGGTGTTTTTCATCTTTTTCCCTTACTAACGAGGTTAAAATAGGTTTCAGGAGTAAAAAAATGAAAAGTCAACGGTTAAAGTCAAAGTCAAAGGCCGTGACTCGCTTGTGAGTCACTACTTTGACTCATGAGTCAAGCCCATGACTCACTCCCTAAACCTATTCTGCATATGAAAACAAAGGAAAAATATTTAAGGGAAAAAATCTCTTCCATCTTATCTGAATTTTAATCCTAATCCAAAAGAAATGATAATTTGGGGAGATATTTTTTTAAAAAAAATCAGATTAAGCAAAAAGGGGGCTGAATTTTCTCTCTCTCACGTCCTTCTCTTTCTTTCTTCTTCTTTCTTTCTTCCTCTGTAACTTTAAAAAACAAAGAATAAAGAGCAATAAAAATAGAGAAAGATGGCTAAAGGCACTTAATTCCTTGTTTTTTTATGAAACCAACATTAAAGGTAATATTTTTGAGCCCCAAAACCAATTAAATTGGTGTTAGATTTAACTTACAGTAAATAATCAATTTTTTCTTTATTTTATTTGATTTTTTCTAGTTATTTGATTTCTTGATTTTAAGCTTGTTAATGTGTAATTAATTGAGTTTTATTATTGTTTTTTTCATTCATTCATGTTATTATATTAAATTCATGGTAAAATTGAGATTTGATGCATTTTCGCAGTCATTATTCATCATCTTCCTCCTTAAGTTCATAACTTTGAATTCCATGTTCTCTTGCTTTAATTTGTGTGTTTAGTGCATAAATCTTGTTATTTATGCTTAAAAATGAGTTTGCGGGTATTTTCTTGTATGAAAATAGCTTAAAAATGAGTTTGGGTGATTTTTGGCCATTAATGGCGTCGTTCCAGTGCCTGAAGCGTGTCATAGCTTCAATGTGTGACTCATTTCTAACTCACACCCTCAGGGTGTGACTTGCTTTTTTTTTGCCCTTTTTTCTTCTTTTTTGCTCCGTGACTCACTCCCTAAGCCTTTCTCATGCATGTGACTCGCTCACTTAATCCATTTTTTCACTCATTTCTGTTATTGTCTGATTTTTAATATTATTTATTATTTATTTTATTAATATAATTATTTCTTTTGTATTTATTCATTTATTTAATTAACATTGAATATATTTGTTATCCATATTAATTTTTGCTTATTTATTTATTATTGTTCTTATTATTATTAAATTGTTATTTATCATAGAATTTATACAACATGCTTAATATTAATTATTTACCTAATTATTTGAATTAACTAATTATTTATTATTTGATTTAATTCATTATTAACTCACAATATTATTTTGTCCTTTTTAATGCACATAACTCATTGGCACAACGAATTGAGTAAGAGAATAAGATGAAGTATATTAGTGTAGGATTTATTTTACTATTTATCATCATTTTGGGCCTGTATTTAATTCCCATTTAATTTTTCTTTTATTTTTCGTAAATATGTAATAGCTAGTAAAAAAATAGCTTTTATTTGCTTTAATTAAAAATAGCACAAAAAATGTTTTGTACTTAATTAAATTGGGTTTCTCTCATAAAATGGACCAATATCTACTTTTATTCCAAAAACCACACTAAAGAGTCTTCATAAATATGCATGAGGGAACCAACATTCCCAATTTAATAAATAGGCTGATTATGTATGCTTTTCTTTCAGCATTATTATTCTTTTATTATTCTTTCGTTGCATATAAATATTTTTCTGAATGCTAAATTAAAAACTCATCAAATATTTTCTACCTTTAAATTAATCAATTAACACGATTCTCTTTTCAAAAGCCGCATGAGCACAATGTCCTCATTTTTATCCAAAATACACTCAAAACTCTTCCTTTTTTGTAAATATCCATGTGAGGATCAACGTCCTCATCCTAAATGAGCTCAATTAATTTTTCGATTTATGTATGATTTTATTTTTTATATTTATTATTATATTCTTTAATGCTTTCAAAGCCATGATTTTATAGGTTTCCATATACATGCTTTACAACTTTTCAATGTGATTGAGTGCACTTTATTTTTCTAGCATAATATCTCATATGAGAAAAGAGATAAAATAAATTAATCATTAAAACTCATTTATATAATATTAACCAAGGGTATAAATAGGAGTGAAGTTTGAACTATCTTTGGTTTCAGCTTCATGAGGTTATAACTTACTTTTTCAATATTTTTTTGGGTGGTGACTCCGTGATACTTGCCTTATGGTGCCCAGCAGATGTGCTCATAGGTTAATCGCCAACAATGGAATAGAGATACCTGAGACATTGTCTCATGCCTTTTTAAGGCCCAAGGCATAATGGATTAGGTTAAATCCCTATGCATTACGAAGCGATTGGCCTTTACGAGTTAAATGAACTTGATTCGGTCTCAAACCCTAAAAGTGGGCTTTTGAGAGAAAATCGGATGCCTACGAGATTTGATGTGCTTCACAATTGGCATTCACGAGTTAAATTATGCTTTATTTGGTCTTGAACCCTAAAAGCAGGCTTTCAAGAGTAAATCGAATGCCTATGGGGTTTGGCGTGCATCACAGTGTGCGCTAGGTTATGTCTTCTTTTAGGGACGCACAGTGGCACAGCCACATAGGTAAGAATAGGGGCAATTATTTTTGAAATTATTTTATTATATATATATATGTTAATTTGACAATTTTGCTCCCTCAAAAATTTGTTTTGACCCCCTTCTCTTTAACTTATTTCTTAAGTTTAAACACAACTTATATTTTTGCTGCTCTTGATTATAAATCCTAACTTCGCCACTGGAGGCGCACATATACCCGAGATCATCATCCGTATCAATCAAGGGAGATCACCTAAGTGTGTTTGTTGGGTTGCAAGCAATATATTCTTTATACATTTTGTTTTTTCCTTTCCCTTGGTCAAGTTCTAGGAATTCCAAAATAGTTCTTTTTTTGCTCTTTCCTTTTTTGATTCATATTCTTACATTTCTTGATCTCTGCCTTCTGTGACATTTTGTCTCCATATCTCTATTGGAGGTTTGAGGCCATTTTCCCTTTTTGATTGTCTATATCACTTGCTGTGTAAAGTCACTCAGGACAGCCCTAAGGTTTTTTGCTGTTATTGGGGTAGAGTCTGGCTGTGCCATGAATTTCTCGTTGAACAACGACAAAAGGTTATTGTTAGCCGGTGACTTGGTGTGGGGATGTATTGTCTTCCCTCTCTATCTTAGATCTCAGTTGTTGTCGCTCACCTCTTCGTGGGTTATCACTTTTGCATCGTCTTGTCAATTCTCCCATATTTTTTCAACAAAAAAATCAAATGATGTTTTTTAGAATATCTAAAAGAAAGAGTCTGAGTGAGAATGGAAGATTCGCTTGGGTTAACGAGCTAAGCAAGACTTACAAAAAAGAATATCCAATTGGATTGGGATAAACACTTCAATACTTAAGTTAGTAAGATTTTGAAAATAAGTTGTATAGAGAAAGTTTCAAAATGGCATTACTTAAATTATTCAAGTATTGAGCTATTTATAGTGTGTGTTTGGTACCAAATACCTAGATACTTGAGTGCCTAATGGTGATCCAACACATTAGACAACTGAAGGTGATGGGCGCGTCAAAGAATGTGATGTGGAGAAGTAGGGTGTGCAAAACCGAACCAAAACTGAGAACCGAACCAAATAAATTTTTGTCTATTTGGTTCGGTTATTTCGATTTTCGGTTCATTCGATTTTGAACCGAAATAAAAAATTGATTTAGTCGGTTTGGTTCTGTTCTTAAAATTGAAAAATCAAAAGAACCGAACTGATCGAAGTTTTTATACATATATAGTTTTGAGTATTAGATTTTCAAAATACAAAGTTTGCTGAGTGGTGTGAAACACAGTAAAAAGCTATAAAAGTCCCAAGTTCAAACCCCCAATGAGGCACATATTTTGCAGCTTTCCTTTTTTTTTACTTTCTTTTTTTTCTCAATTTTTTTTTACTCTACAACCAACCACTACACCTTTTTTTCATATTAAAAAAGGGATATTCTAACAAATATACACATTAATGCTATGTAATTAATTATCATCAAGAAAACTATATTCCCACGAAATCAATCTATTCTATTAAAATTTAATAATGAAATTATTGTACTCATATCTATTTAACTTTGAAATTACTTTTTGTTTTCTATAAGTGAATTTTTTATATATATATTATACAAGTGAATTAACCAAGTTGTATTCTCAAATTTTCTAAATTTATTATGCATGTATATTTTTCGGATTGAAATATAATTATAGTTTAAAACTTTTACTATTAATATTTTTAAATTAGATAACATGTTTTGTTTTTCCACTTTAAATTAAGATGGGATACAACTACTAATTAGTGTTTAAATAACACAAGAAATCAATTTATTTTGTTTGGGCCTCTGCGACGAGATCTCCTCTATTATTGGTATATTCGATTATAATATTAATAATCAATAAAATCATAGGAGTATGTTCATTAATCAATTATTGTAACAAAAATACAAGTTCGAACCATCAATCTTTCAAGAAGAAATTATATATTGCAAAAGATTATATAACTGATACAAATTTTGACAAGCAACATGTTTGTGCACTCATGTCCTAGAGATTTCTGATTTTTTTTTTCCTATCAAATATAGCAGTTATATGGCGTTATTTATGAAATGGTCAAGTATCCATCTTTAGTTTTTTCTTAACATAAAATAAAGGAAAATGGGAAAAGTATATTTTCTTAACTTAGCCCAATATTTAAAAAATAAAGTTTAATAATTTATTTAAACAACTGAATTTTAGATGTCTTTGTCAATTTTACAAATAATGAATACAAATTTGCATTGATTTTAAAACATTAGGAACGGGATATTTAACTGTGTTGATATGGTATAAAAAATAGTAATCCATTTCATTTTCAATTTCTACCATTTTTACTATGTATTTATTGCAATAATTCAAATGTCATGTATTTCTATTTAAAAAAAAAAACAATGTGAATTTTTATCTATTATTTATAAAATTTATTAATATATGTATTCAATCAGTTATTATTAAAATTTAAGTATTTAAAAGAATTATAAAATCAAATTCAAATAACTTCATATCTATTAAGCCAAAAGATATAAATTCTAATTATAAATCCAATCGACTTCTAAGTCAATTATGATATTTATATATGATTTTTAATTCATATAAGTGCATATTGTAGAATATAATATATGATTAATTGACAATTATGCATTGCATTGGTATTAGGAAACTTATAGAGCAACTCTTTTTAGGAGTTGGCTTGTGCCAACGTAACCAATAAAATTTATTGGAATAGTTTAAAACTTTTAGATAAAAGTTATGTCTCTTTTCTTTCTCTCTCGTGAAATTGTAACCAAATATCCATGAAATACATATATCTTTATTTTCTTAAAAAAATAAAATGATTTTTTTAGTTGAATAAAAATATTTTGGATTTGGAAACCTTCAATTCCTAAACATATATATAAGAGGAATTTACATAGATTACCCCCTTTTCTACCCCAAATTTTAAAAATGCAGTTATTCCTTATACAACTTTAAAATTACCTTTTTATTAATTTATTGTTTTTAAAAATACCCCTTTTTGTTTTAAGCCCTAAATACCCATTGGATCCATTTCCTATCTTCTTTCTTCCGCAACTTTCTCATAGATAAACTTAACAAAAGTTTATTACTATGTAACAACCAGATTTGATCTTGATATCCAGATCCGGCGTCGTTTTCTCCGTTTAATTGTAATTCTCCTTCCTACTTCTCCAATTTTCTCCATTTCACAGTGGACTTATTTTTACTTATAATCTCGCATCTGATTCTTCTATCCTTGATCGTTTATGTAAATGATTTGATTGTTTTCTTTGATCAGCTTGTTTTATTGCCTTGCTTTTATGCGTTAGGGTTTGTTCTTTTTCTTGTATTGATATAAATTTATCAACGGTTTTTCATTTTATTTATTTATTTATTTTGTGTTAATTAGTGACAGACCTTGTATTTATATACAAGGTAAAGCTGCTGAAATAAAATAACTAACAGAGTAGCAGCATCTAAAAGAAAAGGAAAGGTAGCAGCTAAAAGGAAAAGAAGGAGTAAAAATAGTTTAAAAGAAATGAATAAAATATATTTATTTGTCTCATTACATCTCATTCATCGTCTTCTCCATCTCCCCTCCTTTTATCAGCTCCATTTCTACGTTTTTATTATAGTTTCAATATCTTCAATATCTCCAACAATTAAAATGGAAGGAGACGAAATTGTCAAGTTAAAAAGAAGGAAAAAGAAGAAGATGAAAAAAAAAAAAAAAGACAAAGAAGATGGAAATAAGAAGATGAAAAAAATAACTAAGAAGAAGGAAAGAAAGATGCTAATTTGAGTTAGATAACAAAAAAGTGGTATTTTTAAAATTTAAAATTTAAAAAACGGTATTTTTGCAAATGAAAATAAAAAGTGGTATTTTTAGATAGGACTTCTTTTTTTGGGGTATTTTTGTGAAACTCCCTATATATAACCATAACCTTGATATAAGGATGTCCAAGGCCTATATGAACTTTAGTGGACTCAACAAAACAAAATGTATCCCGAAAAAAAAGAAAAAAAAAACAATTGTTAGACTCCAGTTCCTATATAGTTGGATGGACAAAATTGGAAAAAAAAAACAAAAAAGAAAAAGAAATCATATTAGGGGGGTTTTGGGCCGAAAGAATGGGTTTGAGCTTTTTTGGGTGAAATTGAGGGGGCTTGGACTTTGAAATTGAAAAATTATACCTATTAATTTTAATCCAGAACTGATTGAACCGAATCGAATCGATTGAAATTATTTCGATTCAATCGATTTTTAATTCTATAAAGTTCGATTTCGATTCGATTCTTATATTTTTTAAATTTCGATTTTTGATCCAATTAATTTGATCCAAAATCGAACCGAATTGATTATTTGCACACCCTTATGAGAAGCATCACCTAGTGCGTTGCCCAATCTGTTACATCCAGTCCGATAGATCAGACTTGGATCGAACTGCTTGCCCTTTTGGGCCTATTGGTTCCTTTTCTTAGGAGAGGAGTATTATAAATAATATTTGAAAAATTTTGCTCAATATGGTCGAATCAGTCGAACGGCATCCATATGCCTTTTTGGTCTTTTATGAGGTTCGATTTTAATAACACAGATAATAATAATTGGAATCAGGTTCGTATCTCCAACGCTAATTAGAATAAAGGGCTCGGAATTGAGATCCGTAGTTTGTCACGGAACACGAGGCTGCGTTTCTTCCATCTCTTTCCCGAACGAGAATCTCGCGTGGTAGTTGACAGAATACCATGGGAGGTATACTCTCTGCCCTGGTGGGAGATAGCGCCGCCGCGGCCGCCGCGGCCGGTGATTCGTCGTCGGACAGTCAATCTGGCGTCCGAAGCTTCCACTCCCCTGAAAGATGGCAGCTCCACTTCAATTCCATCAAAGATTCATCCCAACTGGTACTCATCTCTTTATTATATCAATCCTATAGAGAATTTAAGCTTTCAGAGTTTGATAATATTTTTGATTTTGGGTTGATTCTTTTGAGCGAAGATGGTGATCGATTTCGCTGCTTCTTGGTGTGGTCCTTGTAAGTTTATAGGACCAGAAGTTGAAGCCATGGCTGCCAAGTTCACTGATGTTCAGTTTGCTAAGATTGATGTGGATGAATTGCCTGTATGTGATTTCTTTATTTTTTTTTTCAGAACTTTATTGATTTCTGTATTATGGTATTTCACTTCTAACAGAACTGAAGCAATAGAAAAATTGGCCGTCAAATTTTGTTATGAAGTACAATTTGCTCCAATTACGGTTTCCCATCTTGAAATTTTATCACAAATTATCCACTGAATAATGAATTAAAAATAAAATAAATAAAATGATGATAATTTGATTCAAAAGTACAACTGTTCATGGCTGGGTTTTTGCCAGGCTTTGGGCCCGAGTTTTGGCAGGTTTACATGGTTTTTAAAGTCCAAGCCTGGCCACGATCACGTCTATTCAAAAGTGATATTTTAAAATGTCTGAGGTATTTTTGTTGAATAAATTTTTTTTTTGACCAATTCATTATTAGAATATAAATACAATGACCAGCAAATTGGCCACTGCTAGAAAGTTTGGCAATAAATTGTAGGGGACTGTTGGATATCCAAATGTGATGAATCTTGTATTTGTGTTTGAGCAGAATGTGGCACAGGAATTCGGAGTTCAGGCAATGCCAACATTTGTGTTGGTGAAGAAAGGGAAGGAGGTTGATAGGGTTGTGGGAGCTAAGAAGGATGAGCTTAGCAAGAAGATTGAGAAGCACAGGTCTCTGGTAGCTGCTTCTTGATTACTGCTGTTATGTATGTTTGTATCGCTCCAATGATAGGTTTTCTATTTCTTTAAGTTGCTAGTGGTTTGATGATAAACAATGTTTCATCATTGTTTATGATCAACTGTGCACATGAACATGATCCTTTAAATTGTTGTTTGTTTCATATTGCATGTGTGTAACTGGGATGAAATGAGAACATGGAATTTCGATGCTGTCTCCGAGATGGGAACAGCGAATCGTTTATAGATAAGTTGTTTAGTGATCCATCCTGCCTCTATTCTAATTAGCTACCACGTATAGAAATGAAGGAAAGCTATTATTATGTTGTAGTTGTACTAGCACACTGAAATTTTGAATACCTTGATGATAATGATGGTAATGCTGTATATACTAGTAGCAAAGTGACCATAACTTTTGCACTTCCTGTATGTCTGATTTGGTTTTTGAAATCAATGCCCAGCATTTCTTTATTTGAGAAAAGTCTGAGATATTTCGTACAGAAAACAAAAATTGCGGATTTCCTAATAAGCAGAAAGAGATTTGCTCATGGGCCCTATTTTTATTTGGTTTGGGCAGAATTTTTAGTGGGTTGGCATGACTTTTTGTAAACATGTTTCATGTCAAGTCTGATCATGATCAGGTCAAATAAAAGTGCAATTGGTATTGCCAATGGTAAAAGACCAGTCAAAGAATGACAATTGGTGTTGCCAGTGGTAAAAATTTATCCCAGACTACTTTATGATTTAGTAGTCCTACTTTCAAACTCAGGAAACCGGGGAAAAGTTTGGTGAATTACTGGCATTTCTTTGGTCTTTCTTTTTCTCCTGTTTTAGGAATTTGTTGTGCTTGCTGAAGCTTGACCTGCACACTTAGCAAGCACAATATTGAATCAATCAGTGACCTAGAGAAAAGGTCTCCTGTATTTTCTAAAATCATACAATTTTTTTATGAATGTTATTTAATATGTTTTTGTGCACTTAAGTTAATAGGGGTGTGCATCAATCAGGTTCGGGTCAAATTCGATCTGATTCGATTAACCTAAGATTAGAAATTCAACTATATTTGCGATCTGAACGTTACCATAATAGACTAAGACCCCGATCATGTTTAACTATATTATTTCGGATCCGGTTATGAAAAAGCCGTTTAACCTCATCTTTTACCTCCTCTTCAAAACTGAAAAATGAGTGTTAAAGATGAAAGATCTATCATTCCAGCAAAATTAAGCTTAAGTTTTCTCCACCCATTTAAAAAAATAAATAAATAACAAAACTCCATTTTAACATATCCAATACTTTATCCGCCCATTTTTTCTTTTTTTTTAAACCTCGTTTTAACATATCCAATAAACAAAAGTGCATGTTTTAAACATATAATATTGATGAAGAAAGAAAAAGAGAATAGAAAAATTTTTTGCTACCAAACCAAATAATTACAAGCATGTTTCTCCACCACAACATTAAAAGAAAAAACCATAAATTAAAAATTAAAACTTACAATTAACTACAATTAGAAATCAAAGTTAATTAGGAGAAAAAGATTTAGTGATTTATTTTTCTTTTAATTGAAAAAAAAAACTGACGAACCAGAGATGCTGCTCTAGTCAGAGATGGCAACAAAGAGAAAGAGCGATCAATGATTTGAGTGATCTTGGACCCTGATTTGGAGATTAAAAAAATAAAGTGAGAGAATGAAGAGTGAGAGAAGAGAGAGAGATCTAGAAAGTGAGAGTAGAGAGAATGCGGAAAGGAATATATGTAGTTCGGATTATTCAAGGTTTTCATCCAATCCGAACCCAAAATAAAACTCAGAACTTGATCTGAAAATTCAAAATAAACCGATTTGAAGCCAAATTTCTGACTATTTTTTTGGATTTTTCGGATTGATTTGAATTTTGCATACTCCTGTAAGGTAAGATTAAAGGGTGAAAAATATCCTTTTATTTTTCAAAATAGAACACTTTTATTCTAAACAATAGAGTTAATTTCATCTATAATTATTTATTTTGTATCAAATTAATAGATTGTAATAGGAAAAAAAATTTGTAACATAAAAATAACTCAATTTCAAAAAATTATTCTCTAAAGTCAATTCGGCCTAAATCACCATAAAAAGACACCGAAAATTACAACTAAAATTTTTGCTAGAACTCCAGTTCAATGCAAGGGATTGTACATAGACAAACACATTATATCAAACTAACATGTGCTATGGTTCCTGGATTGAAACGACATGCCAACTGACACGTGACATGTATTCTAAGTGGCTTGGTGATATGTCTACCTATGTGTGATCTATTGCGCTAAGTGATGCAGATATAAAGTGTTAGTGAAATAAACTCTTATTGTTTTAGAACAACAGCGTTTTATCTTAACAAGTATAAGGGCATTTTTCACCATTTAATCCTATCTTAAGTGCACAAAATATATTAAAAACTATTCATACGAAAGTTGCATTGCTTTAGAAAATACTTGAGCAAAAATGGTATTTATTCTAAAAAAATGGTTCATTGTAAAATTGGGTCCGACTTATAAGATACTTTTCAATTTTAGATTGTCCTTACAAATTTTTCAACTTCACTTCCAAACGTTAAATGTCATTTTAAATTAAAGATTCCATTAGTTATTTTCGTTAAAACTAATAAAATTCAATTTTTAATTAAAAAATTATCTTTTCAATTTTTATCAAGTAATTAATATTATTTAAAATTGATAGTAATTTTTTTTTAATTTTGTAATTGATGAATGTTAATAAATATACAAAATTAATTAAGCTAAGAAATAATTATTTTTCTTGAAATTTTATTTGTTTTTTTAATTTAAGTAAAAAATTAATATTATATATTATTTTTAAATAATTTTAATAATTAAATTGGGCACTTTAATAGATTTGATATTTTTATTTTAATATAAATATATAGCTAATATATCTAAAAAAATCACGAATAGAAAGTGAATTTTTTTTTAAATCTTTTTTAATAAGATATTTTTGTATTGTGCTGCTATATAGTAATAATTTATGAATGTTGCTAATGAATATTGAAGAAAATTAAATTAAAAATAAATAAAAATAATTATTAATTTTAAAAATTGATAAACAATGATAAAAATTATGTGCACAAATAAATATGAAAAGAATAAAGAAGAGAAAACATATTTACTTCTTGTAACGCATAAACCTTTGAAAAATGTAAAACATGAGATTTTTATTTTTGCGTCACTGGTTAGCCCTTAAACCATAAACTAGTATGCTGGGAAAAAGGCAGCAAATCTAGGATTTTAAAGCTCCTAAAAATAGGGGTGATAAAAAAAAAACTAAAAAAATTGTTAACCGCAAAATTTATTTGAAATCAAACCGATTTTTATAATTAATCAATTTTATTGATTCGGTTACGATTTTTAATTTTTACATTTTTTATTAATAGTAACGGTTTAGGTTTTTAAGTACCGGTTAATCGGTTCATATATATATATGTATATATATATATTTATTTATTTAAATCTATTTTCTCTAAGATTTATATAAAATAATACTTTAAAATATATTTTTATTTTCCTATAAAATTTATATAACATTTTAAACTAAATTTATATTATTTCATTCTCTTTAATTATATAGTAATATTTATATATAGTATCCAATTAACTTTTATATATATTATTTTTTTTATCATATATTGGTATTCATATTTTACTTAATAGCATTTAATTACATTTTTTTATATTTTAGAGTTTATGTTATAACATTTAATATTATCCGAAATTTTATTTGACTTAAAATCAAGCACATTAATTTCCAACAAATATCAAATCTATTTTATAATATTAGCTATTAATTTATAGAACATGAATTTTGGCTAGTAAATTATGTTTGTTTCGTAATTTTTATATTAAATTACTTTGCGTATTTAAAATTGAATTGAATTTGTCTAATTTTTTTATAATTTTATGTTATAAATTTTAATTATTAACCAAAAAATATTGGTTAATCAAATCAAAAAATCGAAACTGATGGATTGGTTAACCGAATGTAACAGACTGGTTAATACTTAGTAATTTTAAAAAATCGATATTAATGGATTGATTAATTTTTTTGCTCATACACTGGTTAACCGGTCCATATTCACCCCTACCTAAAAAGATGCAAAAAAACAAAAATGGAAGAATAAGATTTTGGTGTATCAATCAGAATCAACAATCCAGTAACTTGAAATAGGTTTTTTGATCGTTCATAAAGTTTACTAGAGCCATCACCCTAGTAGAATTCTGATTATTTTTTGAACTAGAATCAAATAATCCTAATTTGATAAGGCTTTATTCAAATAGAGTTATGGATGCACCAAAACTCTATCAAACAATTAAAAAATTTATTTTACCCATTTACGGATAAAATTATTTTATTTTTTATAATAATTTTTACAAACGAAGACATATTAAATAGAAAAAAAATATAATTAAAAATCCTAAAGTTTTATTATTATTTAATTTAAATTAAAGACATTTTGTAAAATTATTATTAGGTTTATCATTATTCATTCTCTCCATCTGTAGGGTCCCAAATAATATCCTGGTAGGATTAGGATGTGTTTTAGTTTGTGCTGGTATGAGATTCGGTGCTTATGAGTCCTAATCGGTGATTGGGGATATAATTAGTATTAATGCATTTGTTTCAGGAATTTTAGTATACTGTGTGAGTTGTGAAATTGTGTAATTATTTTGTTTAGGGGCTTAAACTGAAGTAGGAAATAACATTTTATTGTAAGTGGTAATTAAAATCTTAATGAAGGATCAAAAGTGGATTTTACTAAAAGATTTAATAAAACATCCAATGAGTGACACGTTAGCTTTTAGAACCTTTGTTACTTCCTTCGTTTTTTTTTATCAGTCACTTTTATTATTTTTACTGGGATTAAGAAATAATAAATAGACTTAAATTTAATATTAAATTGCGTGATTAAGACTAAATTATCAAATCTGATTGGTTCTTATTTTATTGGAAAAGAAAAATAAATTGGAAAAGTAAATTAAATTACATTGAAAATCTAAAAGTGACAAATAAATAGAATTTGAATTTTACTCAAAAGTGATAGATAAAAAAAAAAAACGAAGGAAGTAATTATTAAAGACAGGAATTTGCCTCTTATGAAATCAAGGCCGGTCTTTAAGGGGAAATCATCACTTTCAGCTACTGTTCATATTCTCTTCCTCCCTTTTCTCAGTTCAAATTCTAATCTTATGCTGGAATTAGTCAAAGGAGAGACAGAAAGTGCTATTTAAAGGATTAAGGTGGGTAAGATTATTTGGTTGGATAAAAATTTATCACTTCTTCTCTTTCCACTCTTAAAACTCATAAATTAAAATATGGAATAAGATTTTTAGAATGTAAATTGATGAGGTTTTGCATTTATAGCTTAAGAACAAGGGAAGAGCAAGGGAAAAGAGAAGGTTTAGAAGTTCAGAGTTGCAATCGCTAAAAAAAATGAATTAGTGACAGAATTTAGCAACGACTTTATCTATTGCTCATTAGCGACGAATTAGAAATTTTCACATCCATTGTGAAAATGCATATTTTCAACTTGTTATTAGGTTTAGTGACGAAAGCTAAACAACGCTATCTTTTGTGACTCCTTTAGCGATGGATATTTTTTTTGCTAAAAAATTTTCATTTTTTTCATTTATGAAAATAATTTCGAGAAATGTAGCGGCTAATTTTAGTCGGAGATTGAAGTGTTACTTCAGTGACAGAACAACGTCAACTTACCCGTCACTATTTATTCGTATTCAAATGCATATTCCATATAGCGACAAGTTTGTCACTAAATAAGTCGCTAAAAGTTTTTACGTTATATAAATTTTTCTATTTTGAATTTAATATTTTCAACAATTTATAGTTTTGATAATGGATTTTACTAAGTATTATACTATTAATAAAAACATATTCATACATACATATATATATATATATATAGTAATTATTTTTAATATTTTTGCTATATCCATGAAATTGTATCGAAATTCAGTCATTTTTTTAATTTCAATAAAATTAAAATTTAAACTCAATATTATATGATTAAAAAAATTCTGAAAAAAAAATTAATAATTGCTTTTCAATACTTTCATTGATTAGAATAATTTTTTTAATTTTATTATTTTTGCTTGTAATCATATTATAACCTTAACAACTTAAACTAAATAATTATATTATATAAATTATCTATTTTCAATTAAATTTTTTCAAACATTTATAATTTTGATTATTGATTTTACAATGCACTTTAATATCAATAAAAAAATATGCATACAAACTTATGCTTATTAATTATTTTTAATACTTTATAAAATTTGCATAAAATGTTTAAAATTATCAAAAACTAATTAAGCATAAAAAATTATTTTACAAAAAATTAAAGATTAAAATCAAAAAAATAATTAAATAAGATAAAAAAATCATTTTATTATTAAAACTTAATATGCAAAAAATGAAAATATCAAATAAATTCATTGGGAGCGATTATGCCTTGCAATTTCAGCTCTCTTTTCGCCTCTTCAGCCATCTGCTTAAGTTCTGTGTAACTACCGCGGTCATTGAACATTTTAGTATCGGGTGGATGCAAGCGGTCATTGAACATTTTAGCATCGGGTGGATGCAAGCCATGCAGGGTCCTTTGTGCACGTGCCCATTTGAGCTCACGTTCTTCCTTACCAAAGTCCTTTTTCCTAGTAAAGGCAATCTGCAAAACAGAAAATTTCACAACAAATATTCAGCAAGAGGCTCCACAAACCAAAGTATCTTTACGGAGCAGTTTCATTTGTACCCTTTGCTCAATGACAAGATCCCAAGCCTTTTCCACTGAGTGCATATCTAATGAAGAACTTGATAAAATCAAGTGGAAAATAGAAGATAAGGTTGTAGAGCCAGACCACGCCTGCCCAACCCCATCCGATCCCTTCAGTTGCAGCAAAGCTCCAGTTTGCATAAACAGCAATCAGGCTAGCAATCTAGTCATGAAAAGGAAAATAATAAACAAATCATTATCTCTAGTAGCACTAGACATATATAGACACGTTAACAGAGACCAAAATCAATATTCACTCACCAGCTGAGCAATAACAAAAGCTGAGAAAAGGAAAAGTCCGGGGCGTTCAACCAAAGACCAACTCCTAGCCCGAGTAACAAATATGAGGGCCTGACTAATGGTGCTCACTTGCAGGTAGAGTGCTGAGGCGAGCTTTCTGAAGTCATCTTCATCCTTCTTTTGAAGGCTTGAAACCCCAAATTTTTGCTGAGTACATTGTAGCAGTCAGCATTACCAATGAACATACGATGAGATTTTAGCTAAGTTAAAATCACTGAATAAATAAGATAGCTTTTAGTATCATATTCTGGACAGAAGGAATGAAAAAAAAAAAAAATAGTACATTAACAGTGAATAGGTTAATGAAACAACAGTGAAGAGAGTGAAAATGGGATTTGATATAATGAAAACACATCATGAAAATATATAAACATGACAATTGTTTATCTTACAGGAAAGAAATCTGTCCTGTATGCTGCCCAGAAGAAAATGACAGTCAACATAGCCAAGTAACCACCAAGAATAATCCCAGTCCCAAGGATCTCTGCCAACTTCCAACTGTCTGGCTGAGGAGATGGTTTCACCCTATCCTTAGATATGGTCATAATTGTGCCTAGCAGAGTATACGTCTAAATATTAAAAGAAATATTTACCAAACCTCAAAAAGTTATAGCCTGCTAAATCAAAGGACACATACCATCATTAAGAATAGCAACGATCAGTACCATGAAGGATTGGAAGTCAAGCTGCAATATAAGTGCCAATAACATAAAGCCAAGCTGGCATAAAAGAAATCCATGAACTAGGTCAGCTGTAATAAGAGATACATAAAATACTAATGTTTATTGGATTATATTAACTACAAGTTCTACAATTATAGCTGATAAATCCAATAATGTCATTTGAACACAAGTTTACTAAGCCAACACCAAACAACTTACCACAACACAGATTGTGATAAGAGACTGCATATATCTGGAATTAAAAAGAAACCAACCACATTAGCAAAACATGCTACCGGTATAACTTTTACAATTTTTAAATGGAAAACCTGAATTCAGTGACAGCAAGGGAAATGTAACTTCTTTTTTGAATATAGGCAGTCCAAGCTGTGACAACGTCTGAATAAAAACAATCTTTTGACGGAATAAAACAATCTTTTGATGATTGGAATTTAAGCTTACTGTATAATTTTTCATCCTCTGGAATATTGCACGACTAGTTAGTACAGCACTAATGATGACGCTGAGGCCAGGTTCTGTTAGAACAATGTCAGAAGCGCTACGAGCTGCATCAGTTGCATCAGCAACAACTATGCCAAGTCAGGCTCCTTAAGAGCTGGAGCATCATTTACTCCATCACCAGTCATTCCACATGGGTGTTTCCTAGCTGGCAAACGTTTCACAATCTCATATTTGTGTTCTGTTACAAAAGTGAAGGGAGGCGAATCAAACAAGAAAGAATATCAACCTGAAGGAGAAAAAAAAAGGGACAAGAAGACAGTATCGCAGTAGGGTTGCAACAGATATATCAAAACCAGTGATAGAAAATATAAAACAGGTGTTAGGTTCCCTAAATAATTACGCAATGGTCGTATGAATCTCATTTGGTATAGCTTGATTCAACTAGTAGTATGTAAGTGAAAACACTGGGCATGCAGACAAGTAGCATTTAGCTGCTTCAACTTTAGAATTTAGGTAATCAAACTGAACCTCAACAGCATCTTGACATGGGTGCAAATTAACTAGGGTGAAGTTACATAAAAACATTCAACTCGAAGGATGAAATACCAGGGAAAGCACCAGCAAATCCGTCAGCTTTTTCAATAAGTTCGTCAACTGGCAAAGCAGCAATCGATTTGTATTTGTTCTGTCCTAACAAGGCCGAGGAAGGATACATATTGGTTCCCATTCCAAGACGGCACCCTGTTTCCTTTGCTATTACCAGTTGATCACCTAGCAGAGATTCAGAGGATCACTACTAGTCAATCAAATGACCAAAAAGTTGTCAACAAAAGATTGAACTATCCTAGAAGCACCAATGATATATATTCATATAACAAGCTTATGAGGACTATCCAAACTTTGTTTTGATCATATGCACCTGTTATCATCTTCACATTTACCCCAAGATTTAAGGCCCTTCTTATAGTATCTACACTGTCATGTCTAGGCGGATCAAACAGAGGCATGAGGCCAACAAATTGCCATGGTCCTCCTGAGCTTTCCTTCCTACCTTCAGGAACCTCCTGTGTACAAAATTGTCACAATAACCAATAGATTTTAACTGAGTTACTAATATGACAACAAATAATTACAGATTATTACTTTACCTGGTATGCAACTGCAAGAGATCATAAACCCTGTTCTGCGAACTTATCAATCAGAGCATGAACTCTATGTTCTATCTCTGATTTGTTGTGTGCAAGATTCAAAATCTAATTGATCACAGAATTTGAGTTACTTTGATGTGGCATCACAAAAACATAAAAACAATATATTGTTGTTGAGGCTCATACCTCTTCCAGTGCACCTATGCTGACCCGATGCACTTCGTGCTTACTATCAATAGAGGTCAGAGCTGTACGTTTGTCAGTTGGGTTGAAGGGAAAGAAGTGAACTTCTTGAATACCAGCTCGTGCCTTTGTTAGTAGTTAGAAGCCATAAAAACGTATAATGAGAAATAGAATTGCAAAGACTAAGTACGCTGATTTACATCAAATTATTTATAGCGACTTAGAAAAGTACATCAGCCAAGCAAAGCAGAAAAGAATTTATATTAGCTATCAATCTACCGCCTTTGGATCACCCAGCATTCCCACTATAGCTGCATCCATTGCATCCTGGTTTTCCACTCGAGAGGCCCTGGCTGCCATCAGAACCACAGTATCTGTGTACACCCCTTTAGTAAAGATCTATGCATTTAAATCCAAGCAAAATGTTAAATAAATAAATAAGAATGACAAAAAACCAGAAATTGCAGTAACACGCAACCAACCTCAATCGGATTCTTATCAACACTAAGTTTGTTGAGAGTCAAAGTTCCAGTTTTATCACTGCAAAGGACATCCATGCCTGCCATTTCTTCTATTGCTGTCATTCTTTTTGTGATAGCTCCCTGCAACAATTGATAAACTATAGCTTGTAAATACCACAACCATCAAATTTAAATCATCTAAGATCTCAATACTAATATAGACAAAAATTACCAATCTGCTGGGATAATCGATGAGACCCTATTGCCATTGTTACAGATAGAACTGTGGGCATTGCAACGGGAATGCCACCAATGATAAGTACAAGTAAATTGTCGATTCCTGGGCGATATTCCCGGTGTTGAATTGGGTACATGACAATTATTTCTGTAAGAATCCCCACGGCCACGGCTATTTGATGGGTGTCGAAACCACCAAAAATAAAAACTTAACTTTTCCCAACAAATAAATTGCAAATAGGGTAAGAAATGATCAAATCCACATAGACTAGCACTGAAATAATTTTAAACAACCAGATTTTTAACAATAAGATTAAATGGGGGAGTTTAATAAATTGAAAGTAAAATGATGAAATAAAATAAACGAATCAGAAATTAATTAAGAGAAAATTCAATGGGTGATAATTCCAGTTAAAGATATTCGCAACACAAGATTTATTCAACTGATCATAGATCAAGAAATAGTTCTAAGAAAATCAAGTAATGGGCCAGTTATAGCCGTCGGCATCGCGCTCTCAACCTAATCTTTCCGTATTAATAAATTAATCAAGTAAGACTGTAATTAATTCCTAATCAATAGACAACCCTTAACAAGTGCAAGAATTTAATATATTGACAGCATTAAAAAATAGAAAGACCCGACCTAAGCCAACCAATCTACAAGCGAGATCGATTTAAACCAAATCATGCATTTACTCAACCTAACAACCCTTGCAAGGAAGCTAAATTGATTGCTACTTGTTATTGAATCCACCAAACAATTACGGATTTGATATCTTCAATTAGCAATATGTTATTTAATTAAATGAACAACGGCGCCTCATTGAACATGCAACAAATAACAATTGAGAAGAAATTTCTCTAAGTTTTAGTAAACAACATGAACACCAAATGAAATATAGAACAAAAAGTAAGCACAACAATCTCACAGTGAAATAAATCCGGGTTTTGAATTAATCTTTAACTGAAAACAATATTCTAGCCACTCATGGCCATGGAAATCTCACAAAATAAAAAGTAGAAGTTGAGAAAACCCCCTGCTACAGAATTTCAATCCCCCAAAAATGCAGAAGGAACCCCTAATCTTTAGAACTCCCCTTCTTAAATAATAGACAAACAAAACATGAAGTAAATCCAACAAACTAGGAAATTTAAAAGAAAATTCCTAAAGGAGTTCTAAATTCGTCAAATCACTTCCCTTTTACTCCTAAAATAAAGTCTTAAAATCCCTAAATACTAGCTAGGGTTTAAGTGGCGGCTAGGTTAAATTTGCTTGAATTTATCTTGAAAAAATGTTGTCCACTGTCAATCTCTCTTGGGCAAGAGAACTGGGCAAGGCTTGGCTGTCTGCCTTGGGCAACTGAGCGATTCCCTTGGACAAGGCTTCTTCCAGAATTTCTTCAACTATCAGCTCTTTGCTTCCATTCAACCTCAAAAAATTTTTGCTTCTCCGGATCATCAATAATTAGCCCTAAAAATATAACTTTTTCAAAATTCACTCCTACAGTCAGAAAAATAAACAAACCAATGAAAAACACTTAAAACTGACTTAAAAAAAGTATAAAATATTAAGCAAAAATCAACCAAATACATGCTCATTTAACATCTTAACACTATTGAGCATATAGAGAAATTTCCAATAGCAATCAATATCTGTGAAGGAAAAGCAAAAGTGATTAAAATATTTAAAGAAAAGAGATATTAAAGAACACACTAATAATTTTAACACCTGGTTATTAATAAAGTGGTTAAAACCACCAGTACTATCCAATTAACAAACAAGAGGTATTAAATCAAGACAGCCACGTTGAATCAAAGGATGCTTTGCATCTCTTTACCTTCTGAAAGCGTCCCACTTGATTTGTTGTATCGACAAGATGCGCAGCCTTGCCAAAGAATGTATGGACGCCAGTGGCAATAACCACAGCTTCAATCTCTCCTTGCTTGCAAGTAGAGCCTGAATAAACACTGTCACCGGTCCCTTTGTCACTGGAAGAGACTCACCAGTAAGGGAAGACTGCAATCCCAATAGAAAATAAGGTAAAGTAAGTATTTCAGCTCAACCAAATCTGAATTAAGGTCCAATTACAAGAAATTCACAAAACCCACCTGATCAATTTTCAAGGGATCGCCTTCGAGGAGGTGACCATCAGCAGGAATGATATCTCCAAGCTTAATACTGATAATATCACTAGGAACAAGAATGGAGGCATCCTCCTCAATCCACTTTCCATCTTGAAGAACCTGACATAATTTGGTCACAAACAAATGACACCAAAAATTTAGCAAAAAGCAACCAAGTATAAATCATACCAATATTCAGAAATTAAAGAACCAGCATAACAAAGAATAAGCAAGCGAGTTTCTTGTATCTATCCACAACTTGGCTTTGGGAGCAAGACGAGCCATGAGAGCAGCAGCAGCATTACCAGCGTTGTTCTCTTCAACAAAACTTATTGTAGAGTTGATAAGAAGCAAAGCAATACCAAAAAAATCTTGCCAATCAGGTGGTTTCCCCTGAAAAATTTTGATAAGAGATATGACCATGAAGTTCAGACATTAAACTAGCGAGGAAGTTATAAAAATCAAAAGAAAGAAAAGTTCTCACCCCTCCATTAGCAAGAGCAATAGCCATGATAGTTGCTGCCTTCATGACCCATGAGAGAGGGTTCCACATAAAACCCAAGAACTTCAAAATCTTACTCTCCTACAGAAAATCAAAAGAGATGAAAAAAACCAAAAGATAAGCATCAGCAATTTTTTCAAAACGTGCACAAATAAAGATGGAAAAGAAAAGCTGGGTTCTTAAAAGCACAAACTACTTGGTAGTCCTCAACCTGCTTTTCTTCAAGCTTGTTATATCCAAAAATGGTAAGCCTCTGCTGAGCAGAGTCTGTTGTAAGACCATTTAAATTACACCTAAGAGTTTGAAAAACCTCTTCTATTGGCACATTCTCCTGCAGTCGACGGAAAAAATTTAGACCCAAAATATAAAAACCAGCTACCAAAGAAAACCCAAAATTCCAAGAATAACAGTAAAGACTAAAGAGGTGAACTTTGATGATCAAGTATCAAAGGAAAAAGAAAGGAGGAAGAATGGGTTGGTTGCTCGGTTTCTCTTTGGGTAATCATACAAAATCCACAGCTTCCTTCAATACAGCCTCCAGAATTTCAGACTTGTCAGCCATGTTTGCAGAGCTCTACAAAAACAAAATTTTATCTTTTAAACAAAAATCAAATATCAGAAGAAGAAAGAACATTCAAACGATTAAATACAAAGAAACAAGAGCCAAAGTACTACGTTTTAGTTCTTTGTCTGCTACGCTTCGTCTCTCTCTCTCTCTCTCTATATATATATATATATATGTATGTATATGTATATATTTATATATACATATAGGAGTGGCAGCTTTTCGGGGCACGATTGGTCCTTTGTAGCGGATAAACAGCTCTAAGTTGATCGTGTACTTGGCATGTACACGGCTTTAGTTATACATTCTTCGTACAGAAAAGATTAGTAGTTCAAATTGAGTAACTCAAATAGGAATAAATATATAATTGTATATTTTTATTGATTTAAAGTGACAAAAATATCATTAATGAATTAAATGTCATCTGAAGTCAAGCCAAACCGAGCTATCTTCGGGATAATAAAAAAGAAATATCATTTCAAACATCATAGCTATCCTATTTGCAATAGTAGAGAGCGAAGAGGAATAAGAAATTATCTTTGACATAAAGCAAATGATTCATACATTCTTTCTACACATTAACATCCTTTTGGTATATACTAAAAATATTTCGGAAGGGATGAACAAAAGAGAGAAGACGAAGAAGAAGTTCTATGTTGTTTTTAAAGGAAAAGAAACCTCGATTTACATGTCATGGAAAGAATGCTCGCGGCAAGTATTAGGTATCCGTGATAGCTTGTACAGATCGTTCAAATCTTATAAGGAAGCTGAATATGCTTTGATGAGCTATAAAAATGAAGAACCCCAAAATGTTAAGAAACAAGAAAATATTCCTGATGCAAAAGCCATCGAAGGTACTTCGTCACATGTTAATTGCTTTGAGTCAAGTGCATGTAGTGATAGTGGTATAGGGTTGCATGAGACTCATGGAAGAGAGGCGGTTGAGTCCTTTATCTCCGGTATGCAAATCACTACCATAGCAAAGCAACGGGGTAATTAATTTACTCAAAATGTATATGTAGTATTTTTGTAAATACAACATATTGAAAAGTGGAATCACCATATTTACTACATGTATTTTTTGTACTCTGTTTTATCGCAATAGCAAGTTATAGTTCATGCATTGAATCAACATTTGACAAAATTTAGTTCATTACATTCGATTTAAATTAAACAATACATTGCATTAACTTTCCCAAAAATATTAATTAAAAGCGTTGGAAAATATGGAAAAAATTAGAAGATTATTAAAAAAACCACTTTTGACTGAAATTGATAAAGTTTTGATTAAGGTCCCCAAACTGAATTCACAGTATTTGCATTTTGTTGAGAGTGTATACAGTGCATTATCTCATTGCATTAGTGAATATAATTGTCATTATGTATTAACATAGTACATTGTATTAAACAATTTAAATACTTAATACGTTGGATTAACGTTGTTCAAAATTTAATTCTTTGCATTCGATTTGATTAAAATAATAAAATATTAATAAAAAATATATTAAATATTAAAAAAAATTAAAGATTATTGGAAAAATAACATTTTATCGAATATGAAACGGTTCATTGGATCATTATGTTAGTGAATGATCCACTAAATTTGAGCCACAAATCATTTCCGATTGTTTTAATTGGCTGAACGGAATACATAGTATTTTAAAATAACAATATAAAGGCATAATAAAATAAATAATACTACAAGAAAAAGCAGATAATATTAATAAATAAATAATAAATGAAATAAGTTAGTAATAAGATTTGAAAATAAATTAACAAATAAGCTAATCTAATTACTTAACATAAATAGAAATATATAACACTAATTGAAACAATGAAGCAAACTTAAATTTTAATTTCACTTTTCGTCATTTGCATAACTATTCAGGATGCCAATGACCGCCAATTAAATTAAAATGATCGGTTCAATCTCATTTATTTATTTTGGAAAAAAGTTTACATTACAGTTAATTAACGAAGCATGTGAATTCAATATATGCACTTTGTAAATGAGCACATTGTCATCTAAATACATTGATTCATCTTTAAGATAAACTGAATACATTATATTCTAATTTCAAAAAATGAATAAATTACATTCAATTTGTGCCTATATTGAATACAGTGTGCTATATTTGGGTAAATCTATATACATTGTATATACTTTGTTACTAATCGGTAAAATGATTTCTTTGTATTCACTTTGGCATATCTAATTCAACTATTGAGATGTGTCAAATTGAATCGTGTGTATAGATTTTGAGACAAAATGAATACACTGTATTCAACTTCCGGCGAATAATAAATCCGAAACTGAGTACTATACAATGCTTGTTGTGCAAACACAATTGGTAAGAAGATGAGTAAACCAAAACTATCAAATTTACAAGCATTAGCTGAAAAATAATAAAAAATTAAGGTATACAATGCATGGATGCAGTCATCATCATTAAGTTAACCAACCACCGTATTATATATTTGTAATAGTAGCAATGCGTACTAAAACGAGGCAAATCATAATAGGCTTACAATGCAAAACAACTTGCATTACTAAAGCCCATTCCGCAGTACCTTAAGAATTGGGCCTTACTTTATTTATTTGAATTTTCGTTACTCAGGTCCAAGACAAGTTTCACATTGATTGCAAGATTGATATTGGATTTTTAGAAATAACAGCCTTTTGCTACTCAGATTCGAGGAGGAGACAGTACAAGTTAATGGAAAGTGACTTTGCTCTACTGAATTTGGTTTGAGAATTTTAAAATAGGGATGATTTGGACTTGATTGAAAAACCTAATATTAGTGAAGCTGTTGTGGTCCGTTATGATATTGGCATAATACCATAGGTGGTCCCAAATCAAAATAGTATCGTACTGGATTATGTAATATTGAAGGTTCTGGTTGTAGGGCAACAAAGCAAGTAAACAGGGGAGTTAATGGAGCCGCTGCAAGCTAAATCTTCTTGTACAAGAGCAATATCCAGTACTGATGTGGGAATTTTGGCAATCAGTTTGACATTAATATGTGAATTTGTTTTGTTCATGTCATAACATACGGTTTGTTTATGTTACCGCTGTTAACTTGTTTTCTATTTTATTGGTTTTGTTGTGTTACATCATAGATTGATGCTTTAGATCGTATTGTATATTGGATATTATTGACTGATTTTGTTTGAATACAAATGTTTATGCCACGGGACATTTGAGTTTTGCACAAATGAATTAAACTCAATATTGCTTTCTAGTTGTGCGAAAACGTCGCACATGTTGTCACTTGCTTAATTGGATTATGTTGCTGAGATTACGCAAGGATTGGCATAACTTGTTATTGGCATATTAGAAAACCATGACATAAAACGTGACAAAATACTATAAGTTGTTGTCAAATAAGTTCAACATAAACCATGACATTCACTTTGCAAATTAGCAATCTAATCTTCCGCTTCTGGAGAGGCATCAGCATGTTCATCATTGTTCTTCCCTAAGCACGAGCAAGATGAGTCATCAGATATCACGATGATAGTGTCTGCTGGTTTGTTGGA
Source organism: Excoecaria agallocha (assembly GCA_037975025.1). Taxonomy (NCBI): domain Eukaryota; kingdom Viridiplantae; phylum Streptophyta; class Magnoliopsida; order Malpighiales; family Euphorbiaceae; genus Excoecaria; species Excoecaria agallocha. The sequence goes on from CM075812.1 coordinate 11,239,041, forward strand.
ATGGCATTTAGGAACCCTGTCGAACAACCCAATGAATATGTCATATGTCTCAAGCAATAGTGCGTCATCTAATATTTTCTCACAAACGTAATCAGATCCTATATTCGTAGCAACCCTTTTGATAAGCTTAGCAACTTCATTCCTCACAATAGTGAACTTTTTCCCTGTTGCATTGTACATCGCCTCTAAGCTTGCAGGTAAAGTAGGCAGAGAGAGGTTCCTTTTGATATTCTTTTCTGGAGTCTTGTCCATATCGGCGATTCTTGTGATTGTGTTGGATGGAAGAGTGAAGATATGTGATATCGGTTCATGTATGGGGTATATATAATGGGCAAGAGCTCCTTCGTGCATGGGGCACTATAGGGTAGGCTGTGTTTAGGGATACCATGTGTTTGTGTGTGCTTGCTTGTTATGAAGTAGGCTTTTGCAATGTGCAATGTTAGGTACAACTGTATAAAATAACAAGGTGATGACGCATGCATAAACGAGGGTGAAGTTGTGAAGTTTGTGCATAATTGGCTACGAATTCTCACCAAATGTGTGATGATTGTATATAGCTTGATCAATTGCAATGGTTTGATCATCAAATTTTGGATCAAAGGGTTACGATTAATTTACTTATTGTTAACTTTATATCAAAATAAATTGATAAATATTTTTTATATTGTGTTTAAAATTTCAGTTAAAAAATGAATTCATTTTGATATATTCCATAACTCGAAAATGATTGATCTGAAAACTAATTTCATTTGATTTGATAAAAAATTAGTTTATCACATTAAAAAATTTCTTTACATTATATCAAGATATTCTATGCGCTTGAAATAATTTTTTGATGGCTGTTGAATGTTTTATTATCAGTACAAAAGTTTCGATATACCTCATATAGTTATGCTACTCGTTTATTTATTTTATTTTATTTTTACTTTTGGTTACTTGAATAACTTTATTTGCACTTTAAATTATATCATCACACTTGTCACAAATAACACTTTCCACAAGTGCAATTATAAATTTTTAAATTTCGGTGACCCTCAAGCGGTACTGATACGGTTTAAGTTGAAGAAAAAATTGTAAGGTAATGAAAAATATCATCTAATATTAAAACTTACGTTATACGTTAATAAATAAATTGAAAAAAACCCCTATGTATTTTTCATAATAGCATTGTATTATGTAAAATTTAGATAAATACACTAAAGGATTGATTACATTTTCAATTATATTGCAATCCACAATATCTTAACAAACATACCCTAATATCAATATTCATGCAATTCGGTTGCATGCAATTTCTTTTGACAATGGTTATTTGGTTTCAATTCTTATGGTGGTATGTATTTAAGTTTATTCGTATTTTATTGGGATTTCATCAATTTTTTAGGATTTCAATAGTTTTATTATATTTTATTGACATCTTGACTAATGTGTAATTCAATGTTGGTAGTTATTAATTTTATATTCAAACTTGCAAAATGGATGTGAATATATAGATAGAATGCATGGATCATTTGCTTTATCTCAAAGACAAATCTTCTTTCGGTCATGTTTCGCTCAATTCTAATACAAATAAGATAGGTGTACGTAAGATAGGATGTTTGAAATGACATCCTGTAACACCTATAACATATAGACCTAACGGAACAGTGCAAAAAGTCAAATTTTTTTCCTAAACTACTTAACCTTTTGTTTCTATTCTTAGTCTATTTATATAACTTTTAAGTCACATCGCCACAGATCTATAACCGTCTAAGGTTACTATTCATTTTATAAAAATTTGGCAATATGACGGCTATAAATCTAAATAGTTCCCTGAAATGTAGACAATTTTCACAGCCTCTCAGAGGCACAACAATTCAATAAGCACATAAAAACAATCCATTTCGCATATTTTAAGTCCAAACATGTCAATCCACATCTGTCTCATTTCTAATTCAATATTCACATACAATTTAATACAATCCTGATAAACATCTTTTTACTACAAAATCCATCATTTATACATATATACATGCCATACTGGTACAAGATATGCTATCCTATAACAAAACTTTCTCCTTTTTGTGTACTATTGCTCCTACTCTTCGAAACCTACAAGCAGTAAATTCTACGTGCTGAACATTAAATATGTTCAGTGGTGATTAACAATCGTATTATTTTTCTTCACAATATTATTCTAATTAAATTAATAATCTTATAATGTAATTTCAAATAAGAAATTATTATACATTTTCATTTTAAAAACATTCTTATTCTATTGTCAAAAATTTCTTTTTACTTATTACCAAAACTTTAATTAGTTTTCAATTTAGTCCCTAACATTTCATTTATTTACAAAATTGCTATTGTATTACTTTATTTTCATTTTTACCTCATAACTTTACATACAAATCACCAATTACTTCTTACTTTAATATTTTTATGTAAAATTACACTTTTGATCCTTATGTCCTATAAACCTCATTTTTTCACTGTTGGGATACCAAATTACTGTTTTACCCTTTATGGTCTTTTCTTAATCATATTTACTCATTAAATACCAATTTTGGTAAAATTATCGTTTTGCCTCTAAACTTTTTATTTCCTTTCAATTAGGTTCTTTTTCACATTAAACTTTATCTTTGCCTTTCTTTTCACACTTTTAACTCATTCTTAATATAATGCCCTTAGTACAATCTTGACAGAAACTCTCAGACCGAATATATGGGACGTGGACCCTATAAGGCCATAAACAAACTGAGAAATGACCTTGAAGGACCATTTTCTACAGAACAGATACTATAGAGATCAGTGATCCTACCATAGCAAAGCAAGTCGCCATGACTTGCATCGCGGTACAGATATCCCTATGTCTGGCCAACTATATCTCGAGCTAGATTTTACTGTCAAACTATTTCTAAGAGCATAATTTCATTAAATTCAATTCATTATTCAATTTTTTTTTCATACCTTTCATTACTCTTTTCATTTAATTCATCTGTCAGCCAAACTTTTCAATCTTTTTATACAGTCTGCGAATTACTTCACCATAATTCACCATTTTCTAATCAAATTATGCAATAACTCACATTAATTCAACATTTTCATTTATTCCATAACCAAAAATCATCTCAAAAATATTCATTAAATTTTTATAAATTCTACAAAAATTCATGGACATATAATTTAATCTCTATCATCATTTTAAGGCTTAATTTCATCAAAATATACAAAATAAACACTAATTCTCCTTAGGAAAGCATTCGGCCAACATGGAAAGTCCATCATATAATTATCTAAAATTTTATTTAAACATTCTACTAGGCTTATTTAAGGTCTAATTGCATTATTCTATCATCAATTTCAATTAAACACCATTTAATCATTGTTAAATTAAACTAATAATGCTATACTAAACTATTAATTAATCCTAAGTTAATAATGATCAAAGAAGACAAATACAAATAACGATGTAAAAATTGATGATATAAAACTTGATATTATTCTTTTGATTGAAAGGCAACCTTTATAATGCAAGCCAAGTTGGAATAAGGTTCTAAATCATTCTCTCGAACTAAAATAAAATGCCTAAAATATGCAAATATAACTTCTAACCCTTAACTCTCATTAATGAATTAGATTGTCATACTTACAAATTTTAAGAATAAACACCAACCTATAGCAACTATCTTAACATTCTGATCTCTCTAGCGATATTTCGATAATGAATTCCTAATAGATGTAAATAAGAATCAATCTCTCGATCTATACCCTTACTTATAATGAACATTCAATTACTTAAATGCAAATGATACTATTAAGAAATTCTGCACTAAAGATTACTTATAATAATAAGAATAAGCAAATATTAACAAAGTTGTTCAAGATTCTTAAAGACATCATTCAAAGAGTTGCAAAGAAGAATAGACAATTGAAGATAAATAAAAAGATGATCTCTCAATCCTTTTACTCATAAATGATTTCTTCTCCTTCTTTGATCTTTGTCTTCCCTTCAAAAGATAAAATTAATCACTCTCTATCTCTCATCTATCATCAAGAATTATTTCCTAACTTTCCCTTTTTTCTCTTTTATCTTCATTGCATTTATAGGCTCCTTGCAAAATATTGCATCTCTTCAAACATCCTTCTAAAGGTACACAACCATTGGTGAAAAGTCATGCCTCTTTAAAATTTGATTTGAAATTTGAATTGCATAACCACCATTTATATTTATAACTTCCTTGTCAAGCATTATAACCCTTCAAGCACCATTCCATAACAACATAACTCTTGAAGTACCCTTTTAGAAGTACACATCATTTGGTGAAGAGTGGTGTTCCTTTGAAGTGCCTTTTGAAAAATAACTACCCAATGTCCTTATCTGACACACCTTCGACACCTGTCGCGTTCGCGACAAGACACAGAGCTTCAAATGTTGACTTTTTTCTGGTTTGACTTTTATTTTCTTCTTCTTTACTTTGTTGCACCCGCGATAGGAAATCTACTTTCTTGCCTAATTACTGCCTTTTTTTCCATTATTTCTTCACTTTACTCCTAAACAAACACAAAACACATAAAAACATAAAAGATACCGCATTTCACAGATAAATAACTAAAAATTAAATACTTACACAACAATTATAAACATAAAACACTACATTAACATGAGCTATGTGGCTCACATCAGTTACATAAAAGGGAAGTCATTAAAAATTAAGGGAAATAATAGAATTTATTAGTCACTGACCTTTCTCTCTTGTTCAAGCTTGCCTAGACTTCCTTCATTTTTCCTTTAGCCTTAGCAACTTGATCTTTCTCTTGTGAACCTACCATGGCCGGATTTTAAACCATAAGGAACTCTAGGTTTTTGATCTCTAATGCTTAAAATAACCACATAAATGAACTCTAGGCACCCCAATTTACTTGTAGGTACCATAAAACTAAATTAAAACCATAATTTTTACTTACCTCAATTTGACACCTAACGCTTTACTCCTTAAATTCTCTTGCTTCCTTGGCTCAACTCAAAGGATGGAGGGTTGAATATTAATCTAGAGGGATGGAATTTGCTTTCTTAGGCTTGAATTTGGTGTGGATTACAAGTGGAATGAAAGAAAAATTGGGAGAGAGGGAGCTATGTGGGTTTCGAACAAGAGGGAGAAGGAAGAAGGGGCTAGAAATTCTGAAATATCATAGAATTTCTCACCTTTTATATTTCCTCTCTTGGGCCAAAGTGATGGGTCTAACTCAATTAACCAAAGCTCATTAATTATCCACTAAATATCCCTAATTAATTTCTCTCATTTTCCAACTCCAATTCACATTAATTTTAATTTTATCACTCTTATCACATCAAAAATAGGTTGTATCCAAAATTTCAGCCCAATTGGAGTTCATTACTGGTCCGATTCAATCAAATTGATTCAATTCGATAATTACTGGTATCACTGAAAAATTTATTTTTTTATACCAAAATGTTCTACATAAAATTTTATTAAAATATGCAAAATATGATAATTTTTGGAGTTCATTTACTATTTTTAAAAATTTAGTTAAAGTTAAGTCAACCTTTCCTACAAAAAAATTTGACTTGCTAGCTTTTTCGTATTTTTGATTTTTGGAGACCCATTTGATCTCGATTTCACTTCAAATTTCAATCCCAAACTCACCATAACCAATACTTTTCAATGGTTAAATAAAATATTTTTCACTTCCAGGTACAGTTGTCGGCCTAGAAATACTATTCACCATTGAAAATTACAGTTCACGGTCAATCCGGTGTTGAGGCCATTACACATCCCATTTTTTATCAGCTAAAGGTGGCTCGGTTTGTGTTAGCTTCAAATGGCATTTAATTTAATAAGGTTGTTTATGTCACTTCTCACTAATGAAAATGTTAAATTAGATTTCTACAGCAATTTGAAACACTAAGTTTGAGCTAGTAATCATTTATCGGAATGGACCTTGCTGAATTACTCAATTTGAGCGACTCAAATGTACCAATGGAGAAAATATATTTTTTAAATTAACTAACATACCCTCAAGCCACTTTTGCCATTCGTTTAAATGAAGGGTGGTTATTGTTGTTGGACTTTTCAACTTTTTCTTGGGAAGGCAAAAAATTTTTAAGCTCATTATTTAGGCTCTTGTTGGTTAGAAAACAAAAAAGTAGCAGACGTCCTCTACCACATACTTATATGTAGTATTCACTTTTGGCTAAACTGAATACAATCTATTATAATTTTATTTTTCCTCTAATTTTTATGGCTATTTTATGCAAACTGAATACACTGCATTAATTTTTTTCCAAATTAAATATATTTAATTTACTTTTACCCAAATTTAATGCAGCGGATTCACTTTTGCCTAAAAATAAACTGAATTCATTTTAATAAAATAAATATATCGTATTTATTTTTACCCAAACTGAATAAACTATATTTAATTATCCAAATTAAACTCAAATTCAATCGTATTTTAATTGAAATTGTATTTGTAAACTTAATTTCAATTTGATTTAATCAGCTAATTCGATCATGAAGGTTGTTTTTGTCACTTTTCATAGATTAAAGATTTTAACTGAATTTGCTCCAATTTGATGGAGATTATAAAAGACTATGTCCTTTTAAATTTGCTCCAAGTTAAATTTATTTGTATTTTATTGGGGTTTCATCAATTTTTGAGGATTTCAACAATTTTATTATATTTTATTGACATGTTGACTAATGTGTAATTCAATGTTAGTATTTATTAATTTTATATTCAAACTTGCAAAATGGATGTGAATATATATATAGAATTCATGAATCATTTGCTTTAACTCAAAGATAAATTCTTCTTTCAGTCCTGTTTCGCTCAATATTAATGCAAATAGGATAGGTGTACGTAAGATAGGATGTTTGAAATGACATCCCATTTTTTATCAACCGAAGGTGGCTCAGTTTGTGTTAGCTTCAAATGGCATTTCATTTATGAAGGTTTTTTTTGTCATTTGATTGATGATCACGATTAGGGTTTAATGGTATTAGGTATACAACCCATTTATATATATAACTATCAAAATCGGGGTTTACATTTATATATGAAAGTTTGGTTGTTAATTATCCTGGACTTATTATCCAACGATTGTATTATATTGTATGAAACTTGCATTTATATATTTGGTTTTCGTGTTATATATGGCTAATTGTATTGTATTAAACTTACGTTAGGTAGTGTCAAACAAATTTTTTGATTATTCATTTAGTGTATAAGGTATTATTTGTAATCTGACAATGTATACTTATTAAGTGTGCTTTAACCTACTATTGAAAGTGACTATATAATCCTTGTTTTCTTAATTTAATAATCCTTGTTTTCTTAATTTAAAAAATACAGTTTTTAAATTATTTACATAAAATTGTAGATGTTTATTATCACCTTTAGCAAAATTAATTAAACACATTGTTAAACAATATACTAATGTTCTCTTTTTAAATTTGTAATATCATTTCTTATAACTTTGAAATATCATTATTTTATTGGTTTTATGTGCTTCTTGATAATGCATGTGCAAACCCACCAATTGGCTTGTTCATGAACATTTATCACTCGTGTTAACTTCAACAAAACGTGTTTGCTAAATTTATTATTTATCTTGTCATAGTTGGACAATACGATGGCTGCACGGTTTCCGAAGTGAAAAGGCTAGACTAAAAAGGCTACAATCTACTTTCATAACTTTTTCAATTTTTGAATTTTTTACCACTTCTGAACCAAATATTTTCCACTTTCAAATCAACCATCTCATTTATCAAATCAACAATATCAGTTGAACAAAACACATCTATTGAATTTCTTTACAACTTTCATTTTTCCATTACAGATTAGGATTAAGAGAGAATAGCTAACCATGCCAGCACGGTTTGAAGTATCTATAATGGATGAAATAATGTAGTTTAGAGCCATGGTATGATTAGTTATTTAAACTTGTTTAACACAGCCATATATTTGAGACTAACTTAGATGTAAATCTTAAATTTTGAATTTTTGTTTATTTATTTACCCTAATTTATTTTTATTATATATATATTTATTTATTTATTTATTTTGCTATCTATATTTTAGCTACTACTTGAAGGAACTCCGAGTGAGTTTTATAGTCACAGTACGATGATCGTCAAGCTAAGAAGCCTATCGCATGCATCATTCAATGTTAGAGTTTATTTCGCAAAGGGCAGAGCTCTAATGGCTGATGGCTTGGAACTTTTCTTTAAACGATTGAGCGTAAAGGCAAATTATAAGTGTATTTTTTTCCATCATACCCCATTATGCTTCCATGTCATGGTTTATGACGAGAACGGAGTCAATGTGGAGTATGCTGACAATTTTGGTGTTGGTATGGAACTGACAATGAAATTTTTACCAACATACCAGCTGCCCCTTGGTAAAATGAATTAATTCGTTCTTTTTTTTCATTAAAATTTTGCTAACAATTTATGCTATTGGTTATATTACATGTATATTATTTTTTTAATTTTTTTTAAAAATTTATCAACTATGTACCTTGAAACTGCATTTCTTGCAGATATTACATCGCCATGGTAATTTTCTATTGTTTGTAAAAAGAAAGGTTAGTGCTTTCATGTGGTAAGCACATCTATGATATTACATTTTATGAAAGTTAAAGCACATGAATTTAAACCATATGCTGTAACTTTTTAACATGGCAGACAGTTCCATCCCATCAAGCTACCAAATATCTTGGTATATGTTGCCTCCAAATAAAACTCCATAAGTTATTTTATTACAAGACTTATATAGTTTCTCCCCATCCATTCATCGTCTCTTATCGATGCAAGGCAATAATGTCAAAGAATGGGAAGAAGTTATCCTTTCGAACAAGCTTCGAGGGTGGCTGGGTACGATTTGTCCATTTTTACGGTTTTGATACATGAGACTTTTGCACATTTATTTTGTCACCCGATGATAACAAGACATTCATTGTGAGGGTTTTCAGAAGAGGTATCAAAATCTGATATGTTTTACTCATTTCATTATAATGCAAAATGTATGGTGTGTGAACAAATGGATTATAAGTCTTTTATGTGTTTATCTTTCAATTCTACTTGATAAATACCATAACTGTCGGCATTTAAAAAATAATACTATTGTTTAGTAACTGACATAATTTTGTTAACCTTGGACCCTGAATTGTCGATGTAAAAAATAATGCAATTGTATACGTTAATGTATAAGAAAATCATATTTCATTTCCAACATTATATACTTTACCGATTCCAATTCATTGTATTGAGTTTTTTTAAAATTGATGCATCTGTATTAAGCAATTGCAAAAATTGAAAGTGTACTAAGCAAAATTGGATACAGCTGTATTCGATTTTGGCCTATGTTTATCTTTCAATTATACTTGATGATATTATAAATTTTGGCATTTAAAAATTAATAATCTTGATTAGGAATAATTAAAAATATTTTAAAACCTTGACGTAGTTTGTGCAATTAACATAAATTTAATTATATTATACTGTGATTCATAAAATCGTCGATAAAAATTGTTCAAATTTATACTTGGGCATTTTAATGGTTGTTTGCTCTCTTAATGTAAAAAAAAAATCATTTTCGTTCACAAGAAGATAACGAAGAGATTCTTGGTCCTGAAGTATCATATCTTAGTGCTATAGGTGCACTTTTATATCTTGCAAATAGCACTAGACTAGATATAGTTTTTGCAATTAATTTGCTAGCAAAATTTAGTTCTGCACCAACTGAAAGGCACTGGAATGGTGTAAAACATGTTCTACGTTATCTTCGTCGCACTTCTGATATGTGTTTATTTTTTCAAAAGTAGTAAATTCAGAATTGACAGGGTATGCTGATGCTGGATACCTATCAGATTCTCATAAAGTTCGGTCATAAACAAGTTATGTCTTCGCATATGGTGACATTGCTATTTCTTGGCGATCTGTTAAGCAAACAATCATTGCTACTTCCTCAAATCATTCAGAAATATTAGTTAACCATGAAACAAGTTGTGAATATGTGTGGTTGAAAACCATGACTTAACATATTAAGAGAACAAGTGGGTTGGTAGTGGAGAAAAAGTCAACAAAATTGTATGAGAATAATACAGTATGTATCTCACAACTCAAATGTGGCTACATCAAAAGAAATAGAACCAAACATATCTCACTAAAATTCTTCTATACTCATGAATTTATAAAAGAAGGACAGATTGATATTTGCAAAGTTCGTTCAAGTGATAATCCAGTAGATTTATTCACAAAGGCCTTACCAAGTTTAATTTTCAAGAAATATGTGCACAATATTAAAATGTGTCAATTAAAATATTTAGTGTGATTTATTCTATTGTTGAGGAAAAGTACATATGAATATTGTACCATTTTTTTTCCGCTAAATTTTTATTCTAATAGATTTTTCTTAGCAAGGTTTTAACAAGACATGTTCATAATGTATAATCATCCAAGAGGAAGTGTTGTGATATATTTCTATTTGGATGACTTTTCATATTGGTTATTTCATTTATTATTTTATTTATTTTTTATATTCACTTGTTTCATAAATTTATTTATTTTTTATATAGACTAAGTTTTGTATCTATAAATACTCATATTATTATTATTTTATAAATATAATAATATAACATAGAAATCACATTTTTCGTTATTCTTTATATTTTGTTTTGATTTTACTTTTATTTATAATAAAAAAAATGTTATATTAATTTTAAACAGTCAGTTAAATTGTAGTTGACTAATAAAAGAACTCACAATTTGAGCATCCATCCATTGTCCGCCTTAATAAAATTGGATTTGGAGAATTTTTTTTTTTAATAGTATTAGGCGATTTTTCTTTTTAACAGTGGTGATAAAAATCATAGCATGTAACGCGAAAAAAAAAAAAAAAACATAACGAAAACGAACCATAGAGTTTCAAATTTAAATGTCGTTTTGATTTACAAAAAAAAAAAAAAAAAGCTAATCGAAAGTCCAATGGAAACCTCACCTCTCTCAATTCGAACTCCTCCTTTGCTTCTTATTCCCAGTCTCTCCATTACATTTCTCTCTTCCTTCGAAAACGGCATCAATTTCATCTAAAACTCAAAACCCTAACCTTTTTTAGGGCTTTCTTAATTTTGAAACCAATTTTCTCTAATGGAAACCGAAGAAGAAGATAATTCGAAGCTCTCTCCTCCACTCCGGAATGACTCTACAATGACGACTGATACGCCAACTACCACCGTAGAGCCTAACGACCTCCCGCACGCCGAGCCTAGATGTGAAATCCCTATGGAGGCGGAGGTGGGCGAGCCAGAGCTCGGTTCTGGCGATGGCGAGTCACAGGTTATACCAGCTGAATCCGAAACAAAGCTCCTCGATACACGCGAATATTGGGATGTGGTTGCTCCGGAGAATTCGTCTGCTGCAGTAGTTAGCAAGTCGGAAGTTGGTGGAGGCGTTGACGAGTCTCAATTGCCTCCGTCGCTATCACCACCACTTCCGGTGGCTGAGAGTGCTGAGGACGAAGAGAAGACTGCTCCGTTTGAGGGGGAGACTCCAAAAATTCTGCAAGAAATCCCTGGGGAAGATGAGAAAGATGGAGATTTGATTCCTAGTAACGATAGTAATCCGCCTATTAAAGTAGATAGTGATGTAGTAGAGGGCAACAATAGGGATGCGAACGCGGGAGTTGAGGTTCCTGGGGTTGATGAGGGAACGGAGACCGAGAAGGATGTTGTTGCTGATGTGTCAGAGAACTCAGGAATGGCAGTGAATGAAGAGGTCTCTTGCATGATGATGGAGGAACCGGAAACGGCTGTTGAAGAAGAAAAAAATACGGAGGAGAAGGATGCGCAGGAGGAATCAAAGGAGGAGGCTGCTGATGTGGCTGATGGCGGCGCGGTAGCTGAAATGCCAGATAATTTGGCTGAGGTGAAGGAAGAAAATGAGGGTGAAGCTGTGTTGAATGAAGAAAATAAAGAGGGAATTGAGTTGAAGGAAGAAAATAAACAGGGAATTGAGTTGAAGGAAGAAAATGAGGTGCAGGCAGAAAATGAGGAGGAAACTCAGGTGCAGGCAGAAAATGAAGAGGAAACTGAGATTGAGGAAGAAAAGGAGGGGACAAGAGAAGAATCCGTGTTGGCAGAGCAGAGGGAAATGGGTGACGTTGCCGAGGAAACAAAGGCAGCAGAGGCGGACACTAATGAAAGAGGGGAAAGGGATGAGATGAAGCTAGCAGACAGGATGGAGGAACATGATGAAGATGATGTGGATGTGGCTAATGCAGAAGAGATGGAGATGGCAGAAGAAGCTGTGGAGACTGAAGAAGCTGAGAACGTCGAGGAGATGGAATTAGCAGATGGAAATGAAGCGCTGGAAGGAGAATCGAGCAGAATTGCAGGCGGGAAGAGGAAGAGAGGGAAAAACATTAAAGCTCCTGCCAGAACTTTATCGAGGAAGAAGGCGGAGGAGGATGTCTGTTTCATTTGCTTTGACGGAGGTGACCTTGTCCTATGTGATCGCAGGTCAAAAAGGAACATTCTTTGTAATGCATTTATTTGGCTTTCGATGACTTCTTATTTTGTTGTGGTTTTTAACTATTTGTTTAAATATGTAATCGGTTCTATAGGGGGTGCCCCAAGGCATATCATCCGACCTGTGTTAATCGAGATGATGCATTTTTTCGAGCAAGGGGTCGATGGAATTGTGGTGAGTTGCCTTTCTGTTCTTCTATTCCTCTTGATATTATTAAGTTTTTAGCAACTTAATTTGATGGTCTATTTTTGTTTGATTATTTCATTGCATGTTACACAATGGTGTTTCAGATGTTTTGTTTCTGCTGATCAATGGACTTTTAGGATGTGGCCTTTCTTGACCTTTGCACTTTTTTAATTTGCTGTTAGAAGGATGTAAGAGAGAATGACAAATTCTGTAGTGCTGATGCCAAGTTTAATAATTTGCGTGCGGAGTACTTGATCTTGCAGTAGATGCTAGTAACTTCCTCTCATTAAGAGTGAGAAATTTAATTTTTCTCAACTATATTAAAGGACTTCAGAACATTAACCAATCATACCGCTTCACATTTGCACTTTGCATCATATTCTTGTTATGGAATTCCTTTTTAAGTATTGAGCTTTTGCTTTTTTTCTTTTTTATTTTTTTCCTTTGGAAAAGGTTTTATGTACACGACAGCGCTTGCAGTAGCAGTCTTGTGTGAAGGGACAGGAAGCTGTTGCCCAGCACACTATATAAGTTTTGCAAGCTCATCGACTTGGTTTACTGTGCGTTATTTGAAATGTAGCATTTTCTCCACTGATTTGTGTTCAAGAAAAGTCCTGAAGCCAATTGCAGGCGGTAGCCTTTTCTAGTCCGAAGTTGAGGCGGTGAAATTGTGATTACTATGTTGGGAAGTAATAAGCTTTAAGTGACTAGATGATAGAATCATGAAAATATCCAAACCCAATTGTGAATATGAGGGCGATTGTACTATTAACCTTACTTTCTACACCTTGTGAAAACCAATTATTATTTTCGGACCTTGGGACATGGTTCAGACTTGAACTTACAGTTGACAATGAAAGCTATATTACTCTGCTTTTTTTAGATAGATTGTATATAAACCAAATAGAGATTTGTTCTTTGTTTAGAACTCTCACATTCTGTACGACAAAAGGTTGAGCAGCTAGAATGATTGTCAGTTTTTTATCAACTTATTTTAGGGTGTGGAAAAGATAATGTTGCAGGTGCACAAACACAACTTTTTTACCAAAAATTTTCTGGCCCCTTTCAAGCTCCAGTGCTGAGAAATGGCCTCTGATGGAATTAATAGAGACCAATAGAATAATGTTTGTGAATAATTTTGATATGGGGAGCAAGTGGAATAGTAAGCTAATCTCATTTTTGCCAAATATCACAAAGGATGGAGTTGAATGGTGCAACTTCTGGATTCTGTTACTTCTTTAATCAACTACTCCTTTCCCTGCAATGACCTGCTTGCTGGCTTGACTATCAATTGTTTTGGCCCTAATGGAACATTTTTTTTTTTGAGCTAAAACACTTTGCAAAGTTCAACTTTTCTCTTTTTCTTTTCTTTTTTCAAGGGTCCGATGACTTTTACCAAATTGGTCTGCAAATAAAATGGCCCAATCATTGATCATGATATGTAGGATGGTTTGTGCTGCTTAGAGAACATAAATTTGTAGTCCTCAAATCCATTGAAGAAGTATGTTATACAATGGATAATTTCAGAAATGTTTAAATGGGGTCTAGGTCATATTTAGCTTTCTGCATCAATCTGCTACAATGCTATGCCATTGTTCTCTTTGGTAGAATTCGACGGATAGTTATGCTATCCTATGAGTGTTTGTGGTGTCAAATGCAATGAGTGAAGCAAATGAAAAATTGTTCAAAAGCTACTTCACCGTTGGGGTGTTCTTTTTTATTTTTTATTTTTTGTTTTTGCATTTTAATGTGTTATAGGGTGCTTGCTTATATAAATGCTTTTGATGCCTTTTTGATATGATGCTTATGGTTTTTATGTGAATTGTGGATGGGGTTCTATTTTATCTTTTAATCAACAATGTTCTTTGAAAGTCTGTTGCCCTCTTTGTATTTCCTTTTTTGTTGCGTTGATATATTTACATTCTTTTATTTTGCTTCATTTGTATTAATCTAATATGAGCTTTTGATCTTCTTTGAGTTCAGGATGGCATCTATGCAGTTTATGTGAGAAGAATGCCTACTATATGTGTTATACGTGCACATTCTCCTTGTGCAAGGGCTGCATCAAAGATGCTGTCATCCTATGTGTTAGGGGTAACAAAGGCTTCTGTGAGTCCTGCATGAAAACTGTCGTGTTGATTGAAAGCAATCAGCAGGGTAATAAGGAAACGGTATGTGTGTGCCTTTTAGGTTTTCCATTTGAGTTCTTATTTTGTTTGTTGCTGTTGTCGATGCTATGAAGGATGCGTACTTGTCAATTTTGTGGTGTCCTGCTATGATTTATGGAACTTGGGAAAAGGAAACAAGAATAATAAAATTCATGATGTTAGTTTGGTGTTGTATTAGCTGATGAGAACAGTTTGTTTGACTATGTCCCTAGGTGCTCCATTTTAACTTTTGTTTATTCTTGGCCTGCTATAAGATAGTGCAGGTATTGGTTTGATTAGAAATTTCTTTTCCACTGTTGCTACAAAATATGCTAAGATGGGGTATCTATCTGCACGGTTAGAATTATGATTTCATCACCTTCGCTGCTTGCAGTTCCTCTTTATTTTATTTTATTTTTTCATTTTTATTTTATTTTACAAAATGGATTTTATTTTTTCATTTTTATTGTACATTTTCAAGGAAGCATATGACTTGTAGTTTAATGTATTAGTGAATGTAGGGCATCTTAATAAGTCTAGCATTAGACTATTCACCACTTTCCTTGTCCATCTTGGAGTGGGTGGAGAATGTACTAGTATCTCTGCAATTCCATTTTATGCCTCTGCTGTATTAACTTTTGACAGATTGCATGGAGAATGTCGTCTGTATCAAATGCTACTAACCAAAAAATTGCTTTTTCCTCATTTCTAATGTCCTTTGCTCATTTGGTTCTTTTCTAGATTTTTCTCCATGTAGTATTTTATATTTGTGGCGTGTCTTGCCTGACACATTTCCTTCTCATTTCATTTATTTGTTATTAATCTGGTTAGCTTCTTCCTATATATATATATATATATATATATATACATATACATCTCATTTGTTTATCCTGCTCTTCTGCTTTGCTTTGGTAATGAGCAGGCCCAAGTAGATTTCGATGACAAAAGTAGCTGGGAGTATCTCTTCAAGGATTACTGGACTGATTTAAAAGGGAGGCTATCTTTAACTTCAAATGAACTATCTCAGGCTAAAAATCCATGGAAAGGATCTGAGTTATCTGCTGGGAAACGAGAATCTAGAGATGAACTTTATGATGCTCATAATGATGAAGGATCTGGGTCAGATAATTCTTCTGGAAATCAAGAAGTAACTCCCTCTAAAAGAAGAAAGGCCAAAAGAAGGTTGAAATCTCATCCTAAAGAGAGGGGCTTAATGATCACCAAAAATGATGCTGAAGAGACATTGGCTGAAGGTACAGAGTGGGCATCAAAAGAGCTATTGGAATTCGTTATGCATATGAAGAATGGTGATCGATCCGTTTGTTCTCAGTTCGATGTACAAGCACTTCTTTTGGAGTATATAAAAAGGAATAAACTTCGTGATCCCCGACGTAAGAGTCAAATCATTTGTGATTCAAGACTTGAGAAACTATTTGGGAAGCCACGTGTGGGGCATTTTGAAATGCTAAAACTTTTGGAATCTCACTTTCTTTTGAAAGAGGATTCTCAGGCTGATGATCTGCAGGGCAGTGTTGTCGACACTGATGCTAATCAGTCAGAGGCTGATGGGAATTCTGATGGTTTTGCAAAGGGTAGTAAGGATAGGAGACGCAAGTCACGCAAAAAGAGTAATAGGAGAAGACTGCAATCAAATGTTGATGATTATGCAGCCATCGATACAAACAACATCAATTTAATTTACTTGCGCAGGAGTTTGGTGGAGAGCTTAATTGATGATACCGAAACATTTCATGATAAAGTTGTAGGTTCTTTTGTGAGAATAAGGATATCCGGCAATGCTCAAAAGCAAGATTTATATAGGCTGGTTCAAGTTGTTGGTAAATATTTACTTAATGGTCTGCCTTCTGCATAATTTTTGGCATGAGTCTACAAGAAATAAATCTTATACTTGAAGTTCTTTTCTTGATATTGTGTGCAGGCACAAACAAAGCTGCTGAACCATATAAAGTTGGCAAAAAGACAACTGATTTCCTGCTGGAAATCTTAAATTTAAACAAGGCAGAGATTGTATCAATCGATATAATTTCTAATCAAGATTTCACTGAGGTGATCAATTATTGTATTTGCTTCCTCCCCCTTCCCCTTCTTTCTTATTCTTTTTTGGTCCTTTTTTTTCCCACTTCTGTAGGGCTTACCTATGTGAGCTAGAGGTACTCATGTGAAAGCTCAACTTGTTTAACAGTTTGCTTGAGTTAGTTGCTTAAGTTAATGAGCCAAAGCTCATTTTTAACTCTTGTTTAAGAAACAAATCAAGCTTGATCTAGGTGAAGCTCTTTTCATGGTCATTTTAGCTGGTTAGCTGGTTTGGCTGCAAGCTCAGGAGCCAATTTGTGTAAATATTTAATTGTTAATTTGGTTTTGGTTATCTTTGTTTACATATACATAAAAAACCAATTATCTTGAACCATGTATTTGAAGAAAAGCATATGAAAACCTTTTCTTTTTCAGAGAAAGACAAAAAAAAAAAAAAGCTTGCAGAGGAGGTATAGGCAGTTGCATGTTTTATCATAGAATGAGTGTGATTAGTATAAGTTCTGAATAACATTTTTTCATAGCTCAAGTGAATTGAAAAAGACTTGGTTTTCACTATGTTTATATTTGATAAGTGTCCCTGTGCAAGCCAAAGGTTGGCTTTACTCGGCTTATTATGCAGGCTTTCCTTTTAGTATCTTGCCTCTGTGATTTTGAGTCAAAAGTGATGTTCAGAGCTAGATTTTTTTTTTTTTTTGGCTGTAGATATGAGCTTGACAGTAACATAGTGATTTTGATGGTTCTAGCCATGAAATACTCAAAACTTATTTCTTTCAACAATTTCTCAGCTGAAAAGTTTTAAGTTTGTTCTCAATATAAAAAATAATTCTCTTACTTTCCAATAAAAATCCTGTTGATATCAAAATGAAAGCAAGTAATCGTAATTCCACATCTTCATGTAATTATGAAGTGGGATCAAATCAAGACAGCTCATTCTCATTCATTCAGGTTTTGAGCAAACATTTGGGTGCATTCTTAGCTCATAGTTGCCGTGTCTTTCAGCACTTGTGGGGATGATAAATTGACCCACAAAGCAATTCGATGTGATTTTCAATTGCTTCTTAGTGTAAATAAAATCGAATATTGATATTCTGAAACTCATCTTCTTCATCTTTTATTTATTTATTTATTTATTTATTATTATTATTATTATTATTATCAATCTTGAGTTGAGACTTTATCATTTACACAATTCTATGTTAATGAGCCATTTTTGCAATTGGCTTTGACTCAGTTTTTTTCCTGCATTGATTAAAACTCAGTTTCTTGCTCTTTTTTTTTTGTTTTATTTCCTCCATATTTTTTATTCCTCCTCATATTATCATGTGAAATTGCTAGACCTGTTGTCAATTTCCACTCTTTTTGGAAGGTTGACATGCATCTAGACATCAATGTTTATATTCTAAGTGATGTTTCTGTATGCTGAATGTTGGCATAGTAATCAAACAATGGTACTAGTTCCTTGTTGCCAAGAAATATTATGGCTTTCCAGATGAGCATCAAATATTTACCAATTTGATTTTGAAATATCCATGTTCTAGTTGATTATTTCTTTGCTTAAGGGGTTTTTCTTTCTATGTTTTCTTAGGATGAACTGAAGCGGCTGCGGCAGAGCATAAAATGTGGACTTATCAATCGGTTGACTGTGGTATGATCCATTAATTTCTGTTCTTTGTTTTAGCTTTTACATTTGAGTCCTGAAAAGACAGCTTGTTTGTAGGGTGACATTCAAGAAAAAGCCATGGCTCTGCAGGCTGTCAGAGTTGAAGATGTAAGATTTTGTGAAATTTTACTGTGGAATTTTACTTTTTCATTAGGCAATTATTATCCTTGATACTTGAAAAATATGTCTAAAAATCTTAACGTGAATTTTATTTTGTTTTATCATATGTCTTGCCAAGGCAATTTATTTGTGGCAAAAAAGTTGAGCATTCTTTCCCATTGATTGTGTGTCAGTGGTGGTGATGGTGATGAGGGGTGGGGGTGGTTCGGAGGCTGGGGAAGTTCTCTCACTCTCCCCTCCTTAATGTGCATGCACACACCTGTAGTTATGCGCACACACTTGCACGCAGAATGGAAAAAAGGAAAAGCTCCTCTTTATCCTTTCTGAGCTTAATTTCGGGGATCCTTGGCTCACTTATCCATGGAAAATCAGATTTGAATAAATGAAAGAACAAATGATGGTAGTCTTAGTTCTTTACACTTTTTATTCCATGTATTATGCTTTTAGTTGTTAATTACAGTTAATACTACTAAACTAATACTCTGGTTCTAAACTCCATAAAAATATTAAATCATAGTTAATTAGGGAAGTTTGTATTTGAGCATTAGGAAATTTCCTTTGGAAGATGTTGCATACCTGGTAGTTTTTATTGGACTTAACTTTTTCTTAATTAATCAACTGGAGCAGTGAACTTTGCCCTTCGTTGCTGTCAATACTGTATAATTTTTGTTCCAGCATTTGTACCTCTTTCAATAGTGAATGTGTTTGGGGAGACTGTTTAATTACTATCTTGGACTTATATGGTTTGGTTATTTACTTGGCATCTTAGTAACAGTTGAATTTTTCTCTTACATCTGTATTCATCCTTCATGCTGTGTAGTGTGGAAGTTTAATGCCAACTATTAAATTTCCTAACTATCTGAGTCCATCCTTCATGCTTAATTAATTCTTTTTTGGGGTTTTCTTGATGTTTACACTTTTTATTTAATGCAGTCATTGGAAACAGAGATCACTCGTCTCAGTCATCTTCGTGATCGAGCTAGTGATTTAGGACGGAGGAAGCAATATCCTTTTCTCGTAAAATTTTATCATTAAATTAATCTGTTTTCTTCTTCCAGTTGGTTCCTAGTGATTTATGTGATAACCTTTTTACTTCCTGGTTATGCATTCCTAACATGTGATGCAGTAAGGCTTGAGTGTTGTGTAGCCTCTTGTAGTATGGATAAATGGTAGCCCAATAATAATACTTATAATGATAACAACAACAACAACAACAACAACGACAATAAATGATTAGAAAAGCTAAACCCTTCAGGAAATTTTCAGTTTCATTTGATTATTTAGCTTTCAGTAATTCTATTGTAATTGCTTCAATTTCTTTTCAATTAAGCCTACAAGCCAAAATTGAATATATTAGCTTTTTTTAATTTCTTATAAGAATGAAAACTTAAGTTTATTTTTGTTTTTTCCTTTTCCCATCTGCTCCTCCTTCCTTTCTTCTTTTCCCTTCTCTCTACCCTCTTCTTCTTTCTCTTCCCCATTTTCTTGATCTTTCTGAGTCACTAAGTTGGGTGAACTATTTTGGAAACCTCAATGGCTTATGAGAATCAGAGAGGAACATCTTGCCTTGCACACACACACACACACACACACACACACACCCCTATGGCCTAAAATTAAAATTAAGGCAGTTTGGATACAGTTGGCAAATTTAAAATAACTGGATAAAATTGCTATCGTAATAAAGATTTGGGTTCATTATTTGCCTTTTAAAATTGAAACCTATTCTTTTTTCTTTTCACACAATTTGAAATCTAAGATTCATAGTTCCTTTGCACTTACCCTATGTTAGATTCTCATCCTTTTTGGATGAAAATCTGATGTGTAAATGCCGTTGGGAGGTGATACAGCTTCTGAAATGGGGGTCCTAGCAACAATTCTACATCAAACTTTAATTCTTATCACAATATTTGATAATTTGGTTTGGATGAAGTGCTTTTTTGATTTAGCTTTTGGAAGGCAGTGGTCAATGGTTAGACACTTGATTGCGACAAAAAATATATTTGGTTAAATCATACTAAAAAGGCATTGATTAAATTTTTAATTACTTAGCTTCTTCTGTCCTAAAAGTTGAAAATCTAAGTTTTTGATTAATTTTATCTTTATTTATACTGTCCTATTATAACTAAAGAAGATATATAATATGTAATTTAACAATCAAGAGTATTAATAATGTCAATATAATTGATGCTTATATGTGATTGAAATTGTAATATGCATTTTTATGTATTTATGGTTAAGTATTTGTTAGGTACACCATCTCAATATATGTTCAGTTATTTATTTTTATATGTACTTTGCATAATAATATCTGTATACATATGCAATGGAGCCTAAATGTCAGTTTTTTTTTTTTCCAATTTATAATTTTCTTAAAATTTTCACTGTAACGTATTAACATTGTAATTGATTATAAACCAAACATTTTGCTGTTCCCAGTTACTGCAGAACAAATAGGTTCAAGTATGGTAGCTTGATAGGTTTAGCTAGGATTGAGAATCTTACATCTGCATGACTACTTGTTTTCACAACACAGAACAATTAATGCCAATGAAATAAGACTAAAATCTTTAGCCAAATTTAGAAACATGTCCAATTCGCTGAAAGTGCATTATGACGGCCTTTTCATGAATGATAACAGCCTTTTCATGCATCAGTTATAACATAAGGTTTATTTGTCCCTTTTCATATGATGTGTCTATTATAATAATTTTTATTCAATATCCACATTATGCTTTGGTTGGAGCCTATATTCAACTTAGTAACTACTTTCAAATGAAAAATACATTCTCCTTGTTAAGTATCATTACCTTATATTGTGACCTTGAAGTAGTGTTATAGGCTGTGCATGATGCTCTTTCATTGCTTTGTCTTGATCATTTGCTTACCATCAAGATTTTTAATTATAGTAAACATCCAGTATGTAATGATTAATGCTTTCAGTTTATGGTAAAGCATATGTTATGGGTTTGGAAAAACTTAAAAAAAGGGCTTTAATTCATTGAATTAGTCTGTAGACAATCTTTATTCCTTTAGACTTTCACTCCTCTCATTATATGATTTTTTCAATAATCAAATTTGTTGTCTGTGATTCTGCTTTCTTTTTATGTACTTAAGGTTGGCCTGTGCATCTTGTGAGGAAAATTGAATTTGAAGCAGAAAAGCAATGGATCTCTAGGTCCACTCTAAATATTGCTGTGGGAAAAAAATTCGGTGCCATGTATACATTATAACTTCTTTTCTAAGCATTGTTTTATGTGGCACTTAACTATTGGTTTGGTTCAAAAAAATCTCATGGAATAGGTTTTGCCAAGCATTTTCCTATTTCTGTCTAGAAACTGTCAAAACAGATAGCCAGAAACAAAACAGAAGAACCCTGACCTAGAAACTGTGAAAATAGATGGACAGAAGATGTAAGAGGATAACTTACAAACCCACCCTCAATCCCCCTAGTGATGGGTGGTAGGTTTTAAGATGGGGTGTTTTTTTTTTAAATGGAATCTGAATAGGGAAATTTGTGAATCTAATGAAAATATATAATGAAACGAGCCTTTAATGGTTTGGGGTCATGTACTAGATGAATGTGATTATTTTTGTGCAACGATGAATGACCATGCTGATAGCATTTTTCCAGGGAAGCAATATGGAAAATAAAGGTGGAATGGAAGAAAGTACATATCTGACAATGCCCTTAATTTGTCAAACTTTTCATCTTTACATTATTCTGAGAGACTTTGCAAACAAATCATATACATATTAGGAAAAAAAAATTAAATGCTGAAAGTTGGATATAAAATGGCCGTTGCTTAATTAAATGATAATTTTCTGTGCAAGAATTGGTGCAAATTGATAAGTATGTGAGTTCTTGTTGGATGTTGCTGGTATTGTTATTCATATGTTATGTGGAGAATCAAAGACTGGAAATAGAATCTAGGTGAGATGTTGACTGTAGATCTTGGCAAAGGAAATATGTGAGTTCACTGTTTTCACTGTTGTGTGGATTGTTGAAAGTGCAACTGGAGAACCTTTGGGCATACCTTTTTGTGCAAGTGCATCAAGTTGCAGTTACTGCATATCTTTCATTAGCAGAAACACCATTTTTTGGTGCTCAATATTGTCTAGATACTAAAATTGTATATTGATTTTGCATGGGTGATATACACTTTGATGTGTTTTTTTCCCTTTTTTTTTTTTTTTTTTTGTGGCTCTGTTTTAGAAGAGCTTATGATTCTTTGAAATCCATGAAAATATTACACGATGCCTGCATATGTTTCTAGGTTCCATCATGCAGAAGGAAATGGATACTTCCTACAAATATAATGTCTGGTGTTGGAGCTATAATAGTGTATATGCGATTCTGAAATGGTTTGCTGCCAACTTTGCCTTGTCGTAGTGATTATTGGATTACGAAGAAGTAGCATGCTCCAAAAATGAATACGGCTGAGATTAGAATGCTATATGAAATGCAAACAAATGAATGGATAAGGAATAAATGAGGTAGTGATAAAGAGAGAGTGCTGTTCTTTATTTGGAGATAAAGTGAGAGAATTTTTGGGCATGTACAACATAGCACTTGTGATCTGCTTGGAATAGTAAGTAAACTTAAGCGGTATGATCATGAAATAAGATGGTCTAGTATCAAATTTACTCAGAAATATGTACAGAAAGGAGTTCCCATTGAGCCAGAATACAAGAATTTCATGGGTTGAGTTCTAAAGCTTTGATGATATTATTTGGGTTTGTTTAGTTTAGTATTTAGTTGAACTGGAGCATTGTCGCTTGCTAGATTTATGAATTTAGAGCTTTTTCATTTGCTCAAAGTCCATGCGGTTCATTGTCATGGTTTATGCAGCTTTGAAGTAGACTCTAGGGCTTATAATCTAGATGGATATGTGTAAACTCAGGCATAGGAAAGAAAGGGGCAATCATTTGAGAGTAATGATCCTTCATGCTGTAGAATTTATTTGTCGCGTCAATCTTGTATTATCTCCGTTTTGAAATTACCTCTTTTTTATTTTTTTGTTTAACGAAAATAGTTTGCAGTTGTCCTTAACTTTGTTTACGCTCAGAGAATGTGTAGAGAAATTGCAGGTTCTAAAATCACCAGAGGAGCGCCAACGCAGATTGGAGGAAATTCCAGAAGTACATGCTGACCCCACTATGGATCCAAGTTATGAATCTGAAGAAGATGAGAACAAAATGGATGATAAGAGACAAGGTCTTTTTATATTTTCTCTCTTTCCCAACTTGATTCTTGCCTGGGTAAAATTCTTGCCTTTTGTCATTCAAATTTTATGATGTTTGGGTTGCAGAAAACTATTTGAGACCTGGAAGTGGTAGCTTTAACAGGAGAGGAAGGGAGCCAATTTCCCCTGGAAGAGGAAGTTTATCTTCAAACGATTCTTGGTCAGGAAGTAGGAGTTACTCGAGCACAAATCGGGAGTTGGGCAGAAGCTTGTTGAATAAAGGTTTCTCAATTAGGGGTGATGACGTTCCAGGAGCTGGTGAGATACTAAATGAAAACTTGTGGAGTCAAGGAAGAGACAAAGAAACACTGCAATCACAGAGTTGGGAGAGGCCAAAATCTGCTTCAAACATGGAGACTAGGAGTGCGCGTTCTTTGCTACCAGCAGAAGCAATTCCAAGTGTTAAACAGGAGATTGCAGTGGTTCCTGCAGTGGTAGCACAATCTGCTACCAAAATCAATGAAACAGAGAAAATATGGCATTATAAAGATCCATCTGGAAAAATCCAAGGTCCATTTTCCATGGTGCAGCTGCGAAAATGGAATAATACTGGATACTTCCCAGCAGATTTGAGAATATGGAAAACTACAGAGAAGCAAGATGACTCTATACTTTTAACTGATGCATTGGCAGGAAAGTTTGAGAGAGAGACTCAATTGGCAGAAAAAGGTTTCCTGAAAAATCAATCAGTCCAAAGTCATCATCTGTCCTCATATTCCATGAATGCTGGAGAAAGTTGGAAATCTCAGCATGAAATCAGTAATCTTACTGGCCAAGCTTCTCCAGCTCCCCTTGATATTTCTAAGTATTCCACTGATAAGTGGGATTCTGAGACAAAGCTCCCTTCTCCTACTCCAGCCCAAGCTGCCAGAAGTGGCACAAAGGGGCAACCGTACGAAAGTAAATGGTCACCCACTGTGGCACAGTCTCTGGTTCTCTTTTGGGAAACAACTCACTTGCAGTCACAGGTGGTACTGGGGAGCTGCGACACCCTGCTGTAGTTGTCTCTGAAAGTGGCCAACACTCGCATTCTTCAATTCCTTTGTCATCCTCTTTACAATTGTCAGGTTCCACAAATTCTGCTCAGATGCATTCGCAGTCGATGCTTCCTAGTGAATCACCAAGTGTACAGGTTGCTTCCCATCTGTTTCCAGTACCTGATTCAAGTAGTGCTTCAGTTAATGTTGCTGTTGATGGGAAAAGTCTTCAGAATTTGGTTCATCCTGTGGCTGGTAATAATCCTCTTGTTGGGACACAAGGATGGGGAACTGTTTCAGTTTCAAAGCCAGAAATGGGTGCTTCACATGCAATACCAGGTAGTGGTTCAAAGGTGTGGGGAGGTGTTCCATCCCAGAAGACAGAACAGAATAATTCAGTTTCGACATCTGCAAGGCCTGGTGCTTATGGTAATTGGGATGACATGCCACCACCTGCCTCATCCATCACTGCAGGAAACCCTACAGTGGCTTCCTCTGGGCCAGCCACATCTGATATTTGGAGAGGTGCAATAACTGGGCAATCGAACATTCAACCTTCTATTCCATCCAATGCACCATGGGGCATGACTGTTACTGATAACCAAACTGCCCGTTCTAGACAAGGGCCAGACAATCAAAACAGTGGTTGGGGACATATTCCCGGAAATCCGAACATGGCATGGGGAGGATCTGTACCTGTGAATTCAAATCAGAGTTGGGTTGCATCTGGTCAGGGAGCTGCACCTGGAAATACAAACCCTGGATGGATTGGACAAGGGCAAGGGCCGGTGCAAGGAAATGCAAATCCAGGTTGGGGTGCTCCTGTTCAGGGGCAAGCACCTGGAAATGCATTTCCGGGTTGGCTGCCATCAGGTCAAGGTCCACAGCCTGTGAATGCCACCCAAGCTTGGGTTCCGCCTGGCCAAGGGCCATCTCATGTAAATGGACACTCTGGCTGGACAGCACCTTCAGGGAGCACGGGCCCCTGGGGAAGTGAAAAGAGTCACGGCGGAGACAGATTCTCAAGCCAAAGGGACAGCGGTTCTCACTCTCAGGGTGGTGATTCTGGTTACGGTGGAGGCAAGCCATGGAACAGGCAGTCCTCATTTAGCAGAGGAGGAGACTCTTCTAGGCCTCCCTTGAAAGGGCAGAGAGTATGCAAATTCCATGAGAATGGGCATTGCAAAAAAGGAGCAGCATGTGATTATTTGCATACTTAACAGATTTAGGAATTTAGAGCAGTTTCATTATGTCTGTATAGTAATTTTATTTGAAAGAGGTCAGACGTCGCAAAATCTTTTTATCACATAGTTGTATAAGCCCTGTGCAGTTTAGCAGCTTATTCATTTTTCCATCTCTGAAACTCTTTTTTTTTTTAATCTCCTTTCCATTTTATTTATTGCCTTCTTTGCGACGGAGTATCATTAGGAAGTGCAGGAGTCCTGAGTGTTCATGGTTTCAAACAGCAAGACAAAGGCTCATTCATTTAGAAATTATGTGACAATAAAATGGTATTTATTATTGCAGGAAATCTTTAGTATTGAGTCTGTTGTCCATTCACAGTACCGACCCTCAAAAAAAAAAAATTAAAAAAAAAAATAAAATGAGGTCGTGCAGCGCTTTTGGAATTTGTATTTTCTCACATCGTGTTTGTTTCTAGCGTGACTAACGTAATTCCTCTGTGTATGATAAATAATGACGTTACAAAAATAGCAATATTCTGTTTGATTTACAGCAGTATATGTCATAAGAGGAAAATATGAAAATTTAAATTTAATATAATATAGTAAAATAAAATTAGATAAATAGCGATGTACATTGATATTGCTATTAAACTCTTTTTGACTATTCATTTTTCAATTTATCTAATTGTATTTTATTTAAAGAATCAAACTCATCATCAACTAATCCTCATTATTATTTTAATAGTTTTTCTTACAATTCGTATTCAAATTTCTAATTCTAATTTTTCAAAAAAATTTATTTTTTAAAATAAAATCACCAAATCTAAAATAACTATCGAGTAGAACATGAAAAAAAAAATCACCACTCCACTTAATAAGATTACCCTTTGATCAATAAATAATTTCTAAAATTTTGATTTAAAAAAATACTAACAGTTATTTGATTTGCTCTTTTTTTTTTTATTTTAAGTACAACATTTAATTTTCACATGATAAAAGTAAAAAAAAATAATTTATTAAATGTAGTTGAATATAATAAATAAGAACAAATATGTAAACTTTTTTAATATGTAAACTTTTTTTTTTCCTTAAATTTTTAAAAGAATACTTAAAAATGAAACATAATTGAAAATAATTACTTAAAATGGGACAAAAACAGTAATAAAAATCACTTGTAACGCGTGAGTTTAAATCATTTTATATTTTAAGTACAACATTTAATTTTCACATGATAAAAGTAAAAAAAATAATTTATTAAATGTAGTTGAATATAATAAATAAGAACAAATATGTAAACTTTTTTAATATGTAAACTTTTGTTTTCCTTAAATTTTTAAAAGAATACTTAAAAATGAAACATAATAGAAAATAATTACTTAAAATGAGACAAAAACAGTAATAAAAATCACTTGTAACGTGTGAGTTTAAATCATTTTATATTTTTTTTATATAATCTGTTTAAATCATTTTATATTTTTTATTAAATTTAAATTTTTTTATATAACTTAAATATAAAAATAATTTTTTATACACGCATAATATTTTACTTTTAATGAAAATTTTTAAAAAAAATAATGTCATAAAATTTACTTGGGCCCATTTGCGACCGACAAAATTATAACTCATTTATAACCCAATCGGATCTAAAATTTAAATAAACTTCATAATTTTAATTTTAATTTTTCTCTACATTAAAAAAATTAAAGAGAAAAATCTTTCCCTCACCACTACAAGGAGAAACAAAGCGTGACAAGAATACCGAGTTCTAAAACAGTAAGACTATGTTTGATAGACAATATTGTAATGTAATGTAATATAATTAACTCTTTAATGAATTCTGTGTTTGTTAATAAAAATATCATTAATGTAATGTAATCCTATTTACGGGTGTAATCTTGAATGCATTAGTAGATGTGTTCCCCAATCCTTTCCTTAACCCAAGTAATTCTCATTACGTTACAACCTCTCTCTACAATCTAAACCTAAACCATTATCCGTCTTCCTCCTTCACCTCCACTGCCACAGCCGCTGACGCCGCCGCCATTCCTGTCGGTACCGTTCTCTTGTCGACGCCTTCCTTCTCCGGTGATCACTCGCTGCTCAGATTTTCTTTCTAAGGTTAGTTTCTCCTCTCCTTCACGATCTATCCATTTTGATTTGGGAAATTTTTTCATTTTCTGCCTTGTATTTCTTCATTGTGTTGCTTCTCCTACAAATAGATTTTGAAGTGATGAAATAATTTGTTCTCTGCTTTGTCCTATGGTTTGGGTATCTGATTTAATTTGGGAGATTTCGTTCTTTGTAATTTCTTTTTTTCCTTTGCTGTTGGGATTCTGGATGCCGTTGGGCCTATGGTTCTTTCTTCTCCCAGCTTTTTGTTCGTTTGGTTTCCCTGTTTCTACTCTGCTTTATGGGGACAATGTTGTTCTTTTTTGGTTTTGCTTTGTTGCAGCTGTTGCTTTTTGTACAATAATCCAAATAGCAGAAATAGCAAAAGAGAAGCGAAACAATAATCCAAGAAAATTTTGTACCACAAGCCATCATTTAAACGTTTGATCAACTAAAATGAAGAAATGAATTGGGGAATAGATTAGGAAAAGAAGGATAATATTTTGAGGTGGGCGATAGTGAAGAGAAAGGGTGAGTTTGAGTTAAGATTTATAGATGGAATTGATGTTAGTTTTGAAATGCAAAACGTGTAAGGTAGTAGCTGAGCTCCATAAAATATTTAAATTGTGCATATTTGAAGTTTTCTTTCTTTGAACTGTTTATTGGGTGTGCATAGTTGAAGTTTCCATAATATTTGGAACTATTTAATATTGTCTGGTGTTTATTGAGTTACTTATACTGACATAGAAATCACTGGTCTGATTATGAACTACTTACCATTTTGGATTTAGCGCTTAGAACACTCTCTTAGGGTTCATAGTTGAGATGATGAATCATAGTTATTCTTTCTATGTTTATTGAAGAAACAAGATGGAAGAAAATTAAAGATTTCATTTAGATGCTGATAAATTCCAATCCCCTTGAAGAAGTTGTCATTAAATTATTAGTTAAAATGACAAAGTATGGAAGAATACTTTTACAGTACAAGTAATTTTCAAGAAGAATGTTTGAGATTTCAAGCTTTCAGAGATCTACCTCTGCATAAAAGTAAAAGAAAAGTTCAAAAAGATGAATCTGTAAATTATAGTTTGTGGATGGATTGATAGCTTACTCTTTTAATGGTGTTTTGATGTCTAATTGTCAAAGATATTATAGAGGATGAGGAAAGCAATATATGTGTAATCGATAGACATTGGTAAGGCTTGAAGAGTTTGATGGAACTCTTTAAGTAATTGTTGCCGTCAAAATCTATGCCTCCAACCATTCATGTTTACAGTTTGTTAATATGTTATGCTTGTGAGTATCTATAAGTGAAATGAGCAAGCTTTATCTACAAGACGTTTGAACTTTTGACTATTTTGTTCAATACTAAAGAACGATGTGGTTGTACTATGAGCTATATACATGTATATATGAAGTTATTATTTTGAATTTCTTTTTCCCTTGAGGCTTGGGCCTGTGATTAGAGAGCACTGCTTCATTGCACCTTTAGAGAAGCTCATTTAATCTATGTTTGGTATGACGTAAAGTAATGTAATGTAATGGCTAACCACACATGGTATTGCATCGTATAATGAACTATACCTCTTATGAACTATACCACACATGGTATTGTGAGCGGTGAAAATTGAGTTTGTGGAAATATCCTATCTATGTTATCCATCATATTTAAACTAATTTTGGGCTTATTTTTGGTTACGCTGCCTGTCTCTACCTTGTTGTTGTCTCTAACAGACATTGGCCTTACTTTTTATCGTTTGATAGGTGGATAATCCCATTGCTCTCTTGTCTCCAATGAGCTTGGCAACAGGTACAAAAAGTTACAATGGTTAGTAACTTGTCAATTATGCAATGAACTCTCAAAAATGAGTCTATACTTTCAAGTTGATACAGTTTTGTGTGTACTGGGTAATGAATGAACAATTTGGGTAAAAAAGTTTACTTAGTGGGGTTATTTGAGTATTATTAAACAATTTATTTGATATTTTTTAGTTATTATTAATATGTAAACTTTACTTTGAATATTAGAGATAAAATTGTATTTTTATGAGTTTGTATTTTTTATATAATTTTTTATTAAGTTTAGATTTTTATATATTTATAATATAATAAATATATAAGTATATAGAATAATTAAAAAATAAGATAATTATATAAAAAAATAGTTAATAATTATAAATACAATTACATTTCAAAATATGTATATATTGCAACCAAACATAGGAATGTATTTGTTATTATATTACATTACTAATGTTACCAAACATAGTAATGTAATCAAAATTACATTACATCTTTTAATCCATTACGTTAGCCATTACATTACATTACTTTATGCCATATCAAACGTAGCCTAATGTCATTCAATTCACATATTTTAAATTACTGCAACCCAATCAATGCTACCTAAAAAACTCTTTAGACTGTTACAATTAAAAAGTTCATTTGGATATAATTTTCTTACACAAGAATGGTCTAATAGGCATGTTTAGATCACCAAAAAACCTATTAGACCAGTTTCATGCAGCCAAGTAACATCACAATGAAACTGACAGTGCAATCAGGATGCAAAGTACGATCAAGAATGGTGTCGGAGCAGTACAAAAATAACAGTCTTAAGAATATTTTAGTTATTATTGATTGGGCTAATCACAGTGCTTATTTTTTATGTGAAATGATATTCCTGATTTTGTAGCGATATATTAGGTAGCATTTGAAACTGAAATAATTTTTTGCTAGCTTTAGATACAATAATTGAGATCTTTTATTGTGCAGGAGCATCAATAATGAGTTAAAATTGATAAAATTACAGCTGTACAACGTAGATTTAAATCTTGAAAGACGGTGAGGAAAATAAACTTTAGTTACTTGCTAAGTCATATAAACTGCCTATGTAGTGCTTTGATTGTGAACTAACAGCAGCTACTGTGCACAAAAATGTTGATGGAGCCCATTCATATGTGGATCGTATCTGAAAGTTGAACTGATTTCAAGGTCTTATTTCATATCCTGTCAATAATGCAGTTGCTTGTTTGACTAGAAATATATTAGTTTAAATTGCTTTTTCCATTTTTCTTTTTGTTTTTCTTTTCAAGGGCTAGGGCTGGCTTTAGATTCATTTTTGTGACTGAACATAGCAATAAAAATGGATTGTTATCCTATGAAAGAGATACATGGCTAGGTCTTGTGATATCATTGCATGAGTACCTTACATATTGTCAATGGTTACTAAAGGACGGGACTTGATAATTAATTTGATTTAAAAAAAATATTGATAGTTAATTAATTTGTTCTTTTTTAAATTTTAAGTATATCATTTAATTTTGACATGATAGAAGTAAATTTGTCACTTCATTAAATGTAATTGTGCATAATAAATAAAAACAGATATGTAAATTTTTTGTTCTTTAAATTTTTAAAAGAGCACTTAAAAGTGAAAGAAAGGAAAAAAATAATTATTTAAAATGAGAAAAAAAAGTAATAAAAATTACTTGTAACATGTGAGTTTTCTACTTATCATAATTTGAATTCCATCTAATCCCACTTCAAAAGACATAATTATAAAAAATTTAATATATATATATATATATATATATATATATATATATATATATATATATATATATATATATATATATATAAGTTAAAATTTGACTCGATATGCAAATTTGACTCATATGACGTGCATTTTTTAACGTAAACTCGATCTAGTTTGTTAATGGCTCATTTATGATACGATGTGTTAAACCTGTCAAATTTTCAATTCAATCCGTATATATAATCCGTTTAAGTCATTTTATATTTTTTTTTATAAATTTTAATTTATTTTATATAACTTAAATATAGAAATAACTTTTTATACATACATAATGTTTTACTTTTAATGAAAATTAAAAAAAAATAATATCATAAAATTTAGTTCATCCATTTGCGACCTACAAAATGTCAACTCATTTATTACTATCGGATCTAAAATTTACATAAACTTCATAATTTTATTTTAATTTTTCTCTAAATTAAAAAAATTAAAGAGAAAAAAATATTTCTCTCGGCTACTAAACAAGCAAAAACAAAGGCATTGTGGGCAAGTAATTGCGAACTCAGTGCTAATAGGTGCCAAAGCAAAATTTATCCATAAATAACTATTCTCTCGGCCTCATTTTAAAATATATTTATTTCGTTCAATTTTATGTATTATTTTTAAATAAAATTTAAATTTTATTTATATGTAATTTTTAAATTTTAAATATAATTTAACTTTTTTTAATTTATTTTTTTAATAAAAATTATTTTATTTATAATTAATTAAATTTAATAATTTAGTTATAATCATATAATTGAATATTAAATTTAAATTTAATTAATATTTTTTAATTATTGTAAAAATAATAAAAATAACATATAAAAAATGGATAAAGTAATTTCTTATTTTTTACAAAAATTAAAAAATAATTAAAATATTTCAAGTTCATAATTTATTGACAAAAATATTTTTTTATATTTTTAAAAATTTTGTTTAATTGTATTTAAAAATAAACAGTAATAAAATAAAAAAAAAATATTTAGTAAATTGTATTACATATGTTTTTAAAGTGATATATATGGAAACCATTTACACAAATTTTGACAGGACATTTTAAAGCGGAAGGTGAACCAAAGTCCAGACTTTAAAGTGTAACAAAGCAAAAGCAAAATAGGAAACCTTTTTTTTTATCCAAAAAAAAAAAAAAAAGGGAAACCTCATACGAAGAGGGTATCTTTTTCATTTCTCAAATCATCAGCTCGCTCCTTGTCCTCTTGCCGTCGTCCGCTCTTTTTTTTTTTTTTCTTCCTTATATCCAATTACCCGCCAATTTCTTATATTGCCAATAGGAATTTTGATGGCTCTTTTCGCCAAGCTTCGATCCATTAATTCCTTTCAGCGATTCGAGTATAGACATATATCGCAACTTGTTAAACCTAATGGAAAGCGGGCATTTCTTGTTGATACATTGTCTCTGGTAATTTAATCTTTCTTTTTCGTTTATTTGTTCTTTTGATGAATTCCTGCTGTTGAGGATGGATTTTTGTTTTTCTTTTTAAAAGGTGAGGCGTTTAGAAGCTCAAGGCGTGCCCTCCAAACAAGCCGAGGCAATAACTGCCGCTATCACTGAGGTCTTAAATGATAGCTTAGAAAATGTAGCGCATTCCTTTGTTTCTAATGCTGAAATGCAGAAGGTAATCACACTTTGTTTTGATTTAGCTCTGTTTTGAGTTTTTTTTTAATGTTTTTATTGTTAAATTAATAGGTAATGTTTTTGCATGTGTTTGGGACTCCGTAGAGTGAGATGTTACAAGAATCAAATTTGTCCAAGTTTAAGTCCGAAGTGCAGAGCTCTCAGGTATTTTATTTCCTGTTGTTTGAGATCAACTGAGGTTTTAGACAGATAGATATATGTATTTGGTTATTGTCTGTCTAGGTATCGGTAGCATTTTCTTTATTAATTTATTAAGTTATTTAATTTTCTCTTGGAGATCTTGAATTGTTTGACCTTGTCCTCTGTCTCTAACCCTCCATCCCTCCCTCTCTCCTCTGATATATGAAAGATGTAAAATGTATATTCCATGTCATGTTCTGCAATTCTCCCCAATATTCAATTTGTTAATTAACAACCCTTAAGTTAAGGCATCAGCTATGATTGAAAACTGGAGCAAATGTTTGGTTTTCATGAGAGAAGTATAATGCCTTAAGCATGTGCAAGTATCAGCAGAACAAATATTTGCTTTGATATGTCACTGTTCATTGGAATTGAACTTTGATAGGAAATAAACACAGAACAGATTGTATGCTCAAGAAAACAAATTAGAAAGAGAAGAAATACTTGTTTTATTAAAATAACAGGACTGTCAACATTACAATCCCCACAGGAAATAGCTTTCCCTCTCCAAAAGATGGAGCCCTGCTCACTAAGGCAGCAGAAGAACAGAATGAACAAAAGATGTGCTCCCTTTGCTCTCTCCTCTGCTAAAATAACAAAAACAAAAATCAAAACCGTTGCCCATAGTGCTTAGCTGGACACCTAGGCATAACTAACTCCCTCTCCCCCTTTTCCCTTAACAAAAAATTCTAACCACAATTACAATGAGGAATTTCCTGGAGTACCCTTGCCTTGCTGCTGCTTCTTCTTTCTAGTGTAGACTAATGGTCTTCGAGGCCCAGGTAGAGTACAGCCCATCTGCTGTATCTATTTCTTCATCAGAATTTCCCAGGTTGGGAATGGTTGTTTTGATTCAATTTCGTGTGCAACCTTGCAAATCAAAGACAGCTTATGACTTAGCTCTAATTGTCTAGGAGGAAATCCGCAGGGCAATTATCCTTTCTATAAGTTTGGGGCCACTTTAAACATGGGTTGTCTATCAATGTCTCATGTGGAGCAGGGACACCTAGAGCATGAAAATGCCATTCTCTTTAAAAATTGCACTCTGGCTCCTGTCTATCTGGTCATTCTATTTGAAATTTCTTTTTCCATTTTTTTTATTTGCTCATATAGCATGCATTTCATGAAATAATTTGTTTGAGGTGTAATATTATAGAAAACAATTGTGCTGAAAATTCCAGTATTTTGAAAATATTGCATGTGTTGAATGGTTATTAAAATTATGAGATTATAAGCCTATCATTCAAGCCAACTGGAGTTTCTTCTAGTGTCTTGTGATCTAACAAAGATATGTAACATTGCATGCCCCATTGATCCTAAGTAAATGAGTTAGAACTAATGTACAACAAGCGGCAGCTGTTCCCCATATCTACCTAAAACAACCTTACACTACCATTTTGTGGTGGCTTTGATGTCATATATACATGATATGGATTCAATATGTAAAGTGCTAAACATATATATACATGACATGGATTCAATATGTAAAGTGCTAAACATATATATACATGACATGGATTCAATATGTAAAGTGCTAAGCAGAGTTTTTAGTTTTATTTATTTATGTTTATTAATAGATCCTAGATTTACCAATTGGGAAATGTGATAGTTTAGTAGAAGAAAGTATGAAGAAGGATAGAGATAGGAATAGGATCATGTACAAGGATGAATTTCACGGACTGCATTCAAAATTTCTATTAAGTATGTAATTTTTTTATATTTGTCCCCACAAAAATTTAGTTTTGTTCCCACTACTCTATTAATCTATGTATATTATTCATGTGTTACATGGAAGGCAATATAGTACAAATAAATGTGCTGTCCTCTGAAGTTATTATGGATTCTTCTTTGATAACGTGGAGGAAAATAGTGGATGTCGATTTGAAAATGTGATAGTTTAGTAGGAGGAGGTAGGAAGAAGGGTATAGATACAACTAGGGTCATGTGAAGAGATAGTGTCTAAGGACCTACAATTGCTAGATATTGATGCAGGTCTAGTCGTGGATAGAGGGTTTGGAGACAGAGAATCCATATAGTCAATTTCATTTAGTACGAGACTATAGCTTAATTATCATTGTAATTGTATTTTCTTTTTATTTATTTATTTTGGAGAGAGGGGCATTGCACATTATGAGTATATCTTAGGTGTCTTTTTTTTTTTTTATGACTTTAGGTCATAGTTACATTTTTAAGGCTTTGTTTTGTTGCATTTTCAACGTGATGTGACTTGATGACTTGAATGGGGTCTCGCTTTTTTGGATGAGTTGTTTTTAAAACAAAATTTTTTGGATATATTGTTTTTACAAAAGTTTATTTGGATAAGATTTTCTTACACAAGAATGGTCTAATAGGCATTTTTGGCTCACCAAAAAACCTATTAGACCAGTTTCATGTGGCAAAGTAACATCACAATAAAATTGACTGTGCAATCAGGATAGAAAGGGAGATCAAGGATGATGTCGGAGCAGTGCAAAAATAAGTCTTAAGAGTTTTTTAGGTAGCATTGATTGGGCTGAAATAATTTGAAATTTGAGAATGGAATGACATTGTCATTTTAGAACTCGAAATTTTTTTCTTTTTGGGTCAATTTTTTAGAACACAGTACTTGTTCTTTATGTGAAGTGATATCTTGATTTTGTAGCGATATGCCGGGTGGCTTTTGAAACTGAAATAGTTTTTTTTTTTTTAGCTTTATATACAATAATTGAGATCTTCCATTATGCAGGAACATCATTTTTTCTTTTTGTAACGTGAGACAGAAAAACTAAGGAGTGACATAGGGAAAATGTGCAGTGAGTTAAGGTCTGTGTAAATAAATGGTTGCTAACATCTACTTAATTTTAATGTTTCTACATTCACAGTTTAACACTTTTCTTTTTTAAACTAGGTGCGAAATTGATAAAGCTATAGGTGAGTTTTAAATCAAAACGCTGTACCGCTGTAGTTTTATCAATTTCGTACCTGGTTTAAAGAAGAAAAGTGTTAAATTGTAAATGTAAAAACATTAAAATTAAGTAGATGTTAGCAACCACTTATTTACACAGACCTCAACTCACTGTGCATTTTCTCTATGTCACTCCTTAATTTTTCTGTCTCACGTTGCAACAAGGAAAAATGATGCTCCTGCATAATGAAAGATCTCAATTATTGTATCTAAAGCTAGAAAAAATCTATTTTAGTTTCAAAAGCCACCCAGTATATCACTACAAAATCAAGATATCACTTCACATAAAGAATAAGCACTGTATTCTAAAAAATTGATAAAAAAAAAACATATTGAGTTCTAAAACAGTAATGTCATTCCATTCACAGATTTCAAATTACTTTAGCCCAATCAATGCTACCTAAAAAACTCTTAAGACTATTAAAAAAGTTTATTTGGATATAATTTTCTTACACAAGAATGGTCTAATAGGAATTTTTGGATCACCAAAAAACCTATTAGACTAGTTTCATGTGGCAAAGTAACATTACAATGAAACTGACAATGCAATCAGGATAGAAAGGGAGATCAAGGGTGGTGTTGGAGCAGTGCAAAAATAAGTCTTAAGAGTATTTTAGGTAGCATTGATTGAACTGAAATAATTTGAAATCTGTGAATGGAATGACATTATCATTTTAGAACTTGGTATTTTTTTTTCTTTTTGGGTCAATTTTCTAGAACACAGTACTTATTCTTGATGTGAAGTGATATCCTTATTTCATAGCGATATACCAGGTGTCTTTTGAAATTGAAATAGTTTTTTGAAAGCTTTAGATACAATAATTGAGATCTTTCATTCTGCAGGAGCATCATTTTTCCTTGCTGCAACGTGAGACAGAAAAACTAAGGAGTGATATAGAGAAAATGCGCAATGAGCTGAAGTCTGTGTTAATAAGTGGTTGCTAACATCTACTTAATCATTTAATGTTCCTACATTCACAGTTTAACACTTTTCTTCTTTAAACCAGGTATGAAATTGATAAAGTTACAGCTGGACAACGTTTGGATTTAAATCTTGAAAGAGGGTGAGGAAAATAAATTCTAGTTATTTGCTAAAATCATATAGACTGCCTATGTAGTGCTTTGATTGCAAACTAGCAGCAGCTACTGTGCACACAAATGTTAATGTAGCCCATTCATATGTGGATCATATCTGAAAGTCGAACTGATTTCAAGATCTTATTGCATATCTCGTTAATAATGCAGTACCTTGTTTGACTGGAAGTGTATTAGTTTAAATTTGTTTTTTCCTTTTTTTTTTTTTTTTCTTTTCAAGGGCTAGGACTGGCTGTAGATTCATTTTTCTGACTGAACATAGAGATAAAAATGGATTGTTATCTTATGAAAGAGATCCATGGCTGGGTCTCGTTATATCGTTGCATGAGTACCTTACATAGTTTTTATCAATGCAGCAAATCTGTCATACTGAAATTATTGTCAATGGCTACTAAAAGATGGGACTTGTTAATTCTGGTCATATGAAAAATTGTACCTGTTTCACTTACAAGGCTTTAACTTGAGAAAATTTTATTATAGGCATTATCTTGATTATTGGTTGAATTTTAAGAAAATTGATTGCTTGGCATTGTTTACACCACTACTTTAATGTCGAGAAAATGTTTGATCATAGGCATTTTGCACCATTTCACTTGTTTATGATAGTATGCCAATCTCATTTTTAACAATTGCATATCTTCTTTTCTTCACTCCACTGCTGCATGTCATACTTTTAATTGGATGCAGGCGCATACGTGATGAGCTAGCTAATCAAAATGCAGAAACCACCAATTTAACAAACAAACTCGATCGGGTGAGTTTAGTGACATCAAAGAGATAAATGTTTGCTCCAAGTTTTGTGGAGTAAGTGATTGAGGATTTGTTATTCTAATATTTTGGTTTCTACAGGAAATTCATGCATTAAGAGCCCAGTTGGAAGCAGCAAAATATGAAGTGATCAAATACTGCATAGGTACTCTAGTGTCTATATCTGCGGTGGGGCTTGCTGTTCTCCGCATCTTGTTGTAGTTTTTCACCTATGTGGGAGATTAATGACATGCTACCTGTAAGAATTCTAACTTCATTCTTTTGGACAAGCTTAGCATGTTAAGCATAATTTTATATTATTTCTTGTGATAGAGGCAATGCCTAGATGATCAGGATAGTTGTCAAGCAGAATTTGTTTTGCTAAATTATGTTCACATGATTAGGCTGTAACTGTTGCTAGTATTACTATGATTATAATTGACACAACATTCATGAAATTTTCAATTTCAAAAAAGCCACTACTGCACTACTGTGAGTTCTGATGCGAGTCTGTGTAAAGCCAAGTTAAGCTTTCATTTTTTTATTACTTAGTTATTTTCTTTTGTTAGATTTTGGAAACGCAAAATTTGTGCCTCTTGCCACAAGAGGCCTACTTCCATACCAAAATCATGAAAAGAACATCAATTCTCGGTTCTCACCATCCTATAAATTAAAATCTACTGTCATTGCCAATACAGCTCAACAAACAATACCGCGTTTGTTCTTATGCATCGTTGTTTTTTCAATTCATTTCAGCATTCTTAATGGCAAGTTTTCTGAGCAATTCCCTTTAGCCATATCCACAAAACGCATGGAGAAAATGACCCGCATGGAGAAAACAACCGGTTTTCATTACAAGAACAGAATTTGCATTTCATTCCATAACTGTGGGGAAATTTGAATTCACAAAATAAATTAATAGGTTGTTGTTTCACCCACATGAAATTCCAGCTGCAACAGGAAAGCATTAATTTCACGTACGGTGGATCATTGAACTATTTTCAGTGAAATCTTCTTTACCGTTTGACTAAAATATAGGTTGGCATTCAAATTATTATGGATATCAAGAACAAAGCAACAATAATGATAAATATGTAGAATTAGAGTACATGCGGAACAAATGCCGAAGAAGACAAAGAAAGAGCAGCA
Source organism: Excoecaria agallocha (assembly GCA_037975025.1). Classification (NCBI taxonomy): domain Eukaryota; kingdom Viridiplantae; phylum Streptophyta; class Magnoliopsida; order Malpighiales; family Euphorbiaceae; genus Excoecaria; species Excoecaria agallocha. Next base: position 11,278,610 of record CM075812.1, read on the forward strand.
CCATTTGTTGATGGAAGCTGTGGACGATGGCTAGCTACGACTCAAGAGAGGGAGAGGGAGGCGGCAACGACTCGATGGTAGAGAAGGAGAGAGGTGGCAATGACTCAAAAGGGATAGAGCAAATCTAGACTGAGTAAAAGAGTGAAAGAAGCTAATGAGATTTTGGAAGAAATTCATTGAATCTGTACCCAATGAGTTGAAGAATAAAATATGTTAGTTTTGGATTGATTTAGTTGGTATTTATTTGGATTGAGTTGGATTAAAGAATAAAACAGGTCAATTTTGGATTGATCCAGTGGATATTTATTTGGATTGAATTGGATTTGGATCATTTTATCTAGGCGAGTTTCGTCAGAATTTTAGATTTGGATCAATTTTGTTAGGCCTACTCGTCTGCCCTAAAATCCCTTGACGTAAGCATATGTACATCTTCGGCTAAGTATTCTCTATTATACCAATGGAAAATTGCCACTTTTTTATTACAGCTGTTACATGATTGCTCATGAGTGATTACAATTATTATTAACAAACTTAGAGCTTGACACCAAGGCTATGTTTGGTAGCCTGTATTGGAATGTAATGTAATCAGTCTAGTAATGAATCCTGTGTTTGGTAATACAAAAACCTAATAATGTAATGTAATCCTAATTACTTATGTATTGTTGAATACATTTATTGATGGATTTCTCATTACCCTCATTTAACAATGTATTTTTTATTACAACCTTCTCTATCTCTATCTAAATCTCCACACTGCTTCCACCACCAACTCTGATTCCACTGCTTCTCATCAATGGCTTTCTCGCACTTCCTCTCTCCTCAAACACAACCACAACGTCATCATCAATGATGTCACGACTGTTAGTGTAAGCCTTAGCCCTAATACATTGTAATAAAACACTTTAGTTAATAAATGAGACATTTGTTTTATCTATTGTATTCATGTGCATATCAATTGATAGAACTATCCAAGAATGTTGTTTCAGTTTAAGTTATCATGTGTGAGGCACATGGTTGTAAGACCTTGAAACAAATGAGACTTCATTCTAAATATCCCTAGTCAGTCATTGTTATGGGAATAACAAATGAATTAAGACTAGTATGCTCTCTCTGATAAGTTGAGTTCTGTCTTACGGATCATAAAGACAAGAGTGTCAATCAGAGATCATAGATACATGTTTAGAACATGATATCTAGATTCGATCCACTCATGAAAATACTACATGGTACAAGTCATAAGTGTTTCTCATATGCAAGTTTTGTATCGGAGTTTTTAGACCTAAAATCTCTATGAAACTCTTTATGAATTACTGTGTCCTTTGACATACACCTAACGTGCTCGTAACAGAGTGACAAGTACGAATATGCTTAGGTATGCATTGATTCATGTTAGAGAGCATGAGAGAAGTGAAGGGATTACCCCTCTTTATAAGAGAAAAATATCATCGGTCACTTGATCAGTGAACTGAGAAGTGTATGGCCATACCGAGATGAAATAATGAGTAATAATTATTTATCTGAGAGTTCAGTGTCACTGGAATATCAAGAAATGAATTAATATATATAAGGATGACTAGTTCCATGCCTCATATTAATTCTGATATTTATGGGTAAGGGACTATGCAAAATTGTATTAGGTTACTAAATGCCATATGCATTTTCATTTAATTTGGAATGCTATAATAATTTGCTAGAGAATATATATAGCCTTTGAATTAATTCATTAATTCATTGCCAACATTAAATGGACCTATAGGATCGCACACAAAGTATTGAGCTTAAAATATTTAAATAAAGTATTGAACATTAATTTGGACTTTTAATTAAAGTCAAATTAATGTGTGTAATGGATTTTAAAATTGCTATTGGACCTTGGTCCATGAGAGAGAAAAATTCAGCCCACAAAGTTTAATTTCAATTAATTAATTATCTTGTATTAATTAAGTTAATTGAGTATTAAAGCCTAAAAGAATTTAAATTAAATTAAATCATTTAAATAAATAATGAAGTGGCCGAAATTCCAAGATAAAAATCAAGGAATTTCGGCACATGCACATTAATTATGTTAAGTGATTTTATTTAATTAAATGTCTTGTGTTTTATTTCAAATTTGAATTTTAAATTCAAAGGAGTTTAAATCAATATATATTACTTATTTTTAGGAAGTGATTGAAGTTGAATTAATTATAGTGAGATAGTAAAATTCAGATCAAACACTTGCCAAAAGATAAGGATATATATTAGAAAAGAAATAAAACCCTAAAAAAAAAGAGAGTGCATTTGGCATGAAACCCTAATTTCTTTAGGTTTTGGCGTGAACTTCTCTCTCTCTCACTTAATTATTTTGGCCAATTTTCACAAGGAGAAAGGATTGTTCCTCATTCTCTTGTATTCTTGGATAGTAATAGCAACCTAAGAGAAGTACAAAATCAAATTTTGTATCTTCAAACCATAGCCATTACACAATACTTATTTTGAGAGCTAGCAATCTCGATTTTAAACCGTCGGTGCAATTGTGTGTGTGAATATAAAGAGGAGTGGCGTAAAAGGCTGTTCCTTGGCATTGGTGGTGAAGGTCTAAGGCTAAGATATCCTCCTTGGTTGCTGGTCATCATCAAAATCAAGTTTTAAAGGCATCTAAAGTTGTAAGTTTTAAAACCCTAAAATTGCATGTTTCTATTCTTGTCATGAAATTGTATGGCATGTATGATCAAATTTTATTGTTTTCCGCTGTGTGATCCTTATGTGCATACCATGAAATATTCCATCAGTGGTATCAGAGCCTAAACATGCTTATTTTAGTGCTTTAGATGCATGAAAAAATTAATTAAAAATCGTTATTTTGAAAACATGTAATGCTGAAATTTTCTGTTTTGAGTTTTTGCATTGTTTTGGTGTAAAAATGATTTTAATTGATTAGATAGGTATTATAATTAATATGACATGTTAATATATTGTCCTAAGATGTTCTAGGAGCTGTTAATGGTCGGATTTAATTAATAATACCTGATGGTACATGTTAATATTAAAACTATGTGCTAGTTGGCATGTTAATTGTTAGTTTAACAACTAGTTTTAAATATTAAATGTAAAAATGATTTTGGCATGTTTGTAAGTGATTTTTAAAGATTAAATATAAGGTCTAGACATATTTTAAATTTGATTTTAATTCTGGTCCATGACAATTTAATTGATTAATTTTAAAATCACTTAAAACTATGGCTAGTTTGTGTTTGTTACATATTTAATCAACATTGTTTGTTTTATTTTGATTAAAATGGTAAAAAAAATATTTAGATCAGATTGGTACATAATATTAAATCAATATTTATGACCTTATTTTAATTATTAAATGACTCATAAAATTGATTTAAGTATTTGTGCATTTTTGGGGCATCACATAAGCATTAAACAACTAGTTTTTGTTGTTTGTTTGTTTTTGTATGCATGCTGTGTATTATATATGTGTTCTTCATGATTTTATTTTTAATTCATGTTGGTACATATTACATATATTTTTAATGTTTATGGGCTATATGATATAAAATTAAAAATGGCAAAATTGGAAATTATACTAGAGTTGATTTATGGCACAAATCTAACTAGTTAGTGTTTTGGGCTTTTAAGAGAACTTATTCGATAAGAGGATTTAGTCTATTGGGCTTTGGCCCAGGTCCATCATAGGGTCTTCTCTTAAAGGTTCAAGTACACGATTTCCATTAATGGGCTTGGCTAAATTAAATAAAATTGGACTTTGTTTTATCCATGAATGTTATGTATATTTATTTGCTTGTTTGGTGTGATGAATGGATATGTATGATGCATTCATGGGCCCTGGGTTTTGTAATTAAATATGGCCTGCGAGCCATTATATTTTATTGTAAGAGTTTCATTTATTTCTTAGAATAGAATATACTTGAAGACTTTGTAAATCAAGACGAAGCCCATCGGAGTGGAGAAGCCAAACTTGAAGATTCTTATGTAATAGTATAGAATCTTAGTTGTAGATTTTTGGGCCCATGTTTGTCACGCTTTACTTTATGCAATTATATATATATACATGCTATGTATGGATGACAAAGCGTATGTCATGTAAGCCGTAATAAAATGAATCCCTAAAAATAGTAAGTCACAAAGTTGCATTCCTAATTCGAAATATGTCAAGGCATCGATCATCGGTCACGTAGACTAGAAGTCCTAGATGCGCCCGATTATCTTTGTGAGGCATAGGTTGTGAATATAGGTTGGACTTAACATGGAAAGGGATGCCCGGACCTAGACAACTAATAAATGGGTTTGTGCTATAACATCTTAAGACGTTAGCCCATTTGATCCAAGAGTCATGTACGAGACATGATTGGAGTTTTCCTACCTAAGTAACTTAACTCGTTAGGTGTACAAGCTCAGCTTGACTAATAAGTTGTTGTGAAAAGTGGATCTTGGCCCACATTAAATCACTAACGCGAATTCTTTAAAGGGATATTAATTCGATTTGTGGGATTATAAATAAGACCTTATTTAATCTTGCTAAATTTTATTGTAGATTGAAAATGGCATCTTCAAACAACAATTTCTCATTGCGATCAGTCCTTGAAAAGGACAAATTGAATGGCACCAATTTCATAGACTGGTTTCAAAACTTAAGAATAGTTCTTAAGCAAGAGAAAAAGTCGTATGTTTTGGATGCACCCTTGTCTGAAGAACCAGCTAGGAATGCCTCTGCGGTTCAAAAGGAAACTTTTGAGACCAAGAAGAGCGACTCCAATGATATGACCTGTCTGATGCTGGCCATTATGGTGCTTGACTTGCAAAAGCAATTTATAGACCAAGAGGCTTATGCGATCATAGTGCACCTCAAGGAGATGTTCCAAGAGCAAGCTTGTCACGAGAGGTTCGTGACAACAAAGGCCTTGATTTCTTGTAAGATGGCTGCGGGTACTCCTGTTAGTACCCATGTACTCAAGATGAAAGGGTATCTTGATACTCTTGAGAAGCTTGAGGTACAAGTGCCAAAGGAATTGGCCACTGACTTGATCTTAGGATCATTGACTGATGATTATAATCCATTTGTGATGAATTATAACATGCATGCAATGAACAAGTCAGTCATTGAGCTCCATGGGATGCTTAAGAATGCTGAAGAGAACATTCAAAAGACCAATCTCGTATTGATGGTTCAAGGGGGTATTAAAAAGGGACCCACTAAGGGAAAGGGAAAGGGAAAGGCAAAATCCAAGAATGACCTGGCTCGGTTCAAGTCAAGTGGGAGTGCACCTCAGGCCCAATCCAAGCCCAAGGCACAGAAGCTCAAAGAGAGTGAGAGCACTTGCATCCATTGCATCAAGATAGGGCATTGGAGGAAGAATTGCACCCTCTTCAAGGAAGAACAAAAGAAGAATGGAGTCAAGGCATCCAGTTCTGGTATTTTTGTTGTTGAGATTAACCTTTCTATTTCTACCACTTAGGTATTGGATACCGGTTGTGGTTCTCACATTTGTTCAAATGTGCAGGAGCTAAGAAATAGGCGGTTACTTGGGAAGAATGAAGTGGACCTCCGTGTGGGGAATGGAGCACGAGTTGCTACCATAGAGATAAGCGACTATCAACTCACTTTACCTTCCGGACTTTGTTTAGTTTTGAAAAATTGTTATTATGTGTCTACTATGAGTAGAAACATTATTTCAGTTTCATGTTTGGATTTGGATGAATTTGATTTTGTTATTGAAAATGGCAATGCTCATATTCGTTGCCAAGGCATTTCTTATTACAATGCCATGTTGCAAAATAGCCTTTATATCCTTGATTTACAAAACAAAGAGTCCATATACAACATTAATACAAAGAGGGTTAAATCAAACGAATTGAACCCTATTTACTTCTGGTATTGTCGTTTAGGACATGTAAACGAAAAACGCATTTCAAGACTCCACAAAAATAGAGTGCTTGGGTCATTCGACTTAGAGTCTTATGATACATGTGAGCCATGTTTGCATGGAAAAATGACAAAGAGTCCTTTTAACAAGGAAGGTGAAAGGACTAATGGCTTATTGGAACTAATACATACCGATGTATGTGGACCATTAAGTACACAAGCTAGAGGTGGTTTTAGCTACTTGATGATGTTCACAGATGACTTCAGTAGATATGGCTATGTCTATCTAATGAAGTACACATCTGAAACTTTTGAGAAATTCAAAGAGTTTAAGAATGAAGTAGAAAAACAACTTGGCAAAAGTATAAAAGCCATTCGATCAGATTGAGGTGGTGAATACTTAAGCTAAGAATTTTACAATCATATAAAAGAGTGTGGTATTATTTCACAGTTCACTCCTCTCGGAATGCCACAATGGAATGGTGTGTCTGAAAGGAGAAATCGAACTATGTTGGACATGGTTCGATCTATGATGAGTTAAGCAAATCTTCCTATCTCTTTTTAGGGTTATGCATTAGAAACTGCTGTATTTCTATTAAACCGTACTCCAACTAAAGCAGTTGAGAAGACACCATACAAGGTATGGACTGGAAAAGAACCCAATATGTCTTTTCTCAGGATTTGGAGCTATGAAGCACATGTTAAGAAATTAACATCTGACAAACTAGAGTCCAAATCCACTGTTTGTTTGTTTGTGGGTTATCCCAAAGAAACAAAGGGATACTACTTTTACTCACAAGCTGAGAACAAAGTATTTGTTGCTCGTAAGGCTATTTTCTTGGAAAAAGAGTTCCTTCTCAAGAAAAATAGTGGAAGTAAAGTAGAACTTGGAGAAATTCAAGCTTCACAAACTCCTATAGAGGATAAGTTGGAAATGAGATCAAGTTCACAACCAGTTGTGGAACAAGAACCCATTACACAAGAACCTAGAAAGTCTGGTAGGGTACGTCAGGAGATTGAGAGATATGGATTTCTAATCACTGATAGTGACATTATTGAGTTAGTAGATCGTGAGGATCCTACTACCTTTTGAGAAGCTATTAAGCGCCCAGACTTAGAAAATTGGCTTGAAGCCATGAAATCCAAGATGCAATCAATGTACGATAACCGGTTTTGGACCTTGGTTGATCCATCAGAAGGTGCTAAGGTAATTGAATGCAAGTGGCTATTCAAACTCAAAGCTGATAAGACCTACAAAGGTAGACTAGTAGCAAAAGGTTTTCGAAAAACTCATGGTGTAGACTATGATGAGACCTTTTTGCCTATAGTCATGCTCAAGTCCATTAGAATCTTGCTTGCCATAGCTGCATATCATGATTATGAGATATGGCAAATGGATGTCAAAACTGCTTTCCTCAATGGAAATTTACTTGAGGATGTGTATATGACAAACCTGAGGGTTTTGTCAATCCCAAGCATCCTAAGAAGGTTTGCAAGCTTTAAAAATCCATTTATGGATTAAAGCAAGCATCCTGAAGTTGGAATCTTCGTTTTGATGAGGCAATCAAAGAATTTAACTTCATCAAGAATGAAGATGAGCCTTGTGTGTACAAGAAGGTTAGTGGGAGCATAGTAGTATTTCTGATCCTATATGTGGATGGCATCATTCTCATTAGGAATGACATTCCAACATTGCAAAAGGTTAAGCAATGGTTGGGAAAATGTTTCTCAATGAAACACTTAGGTGAAGCCGAGACAATACTTGGTATTCGAATCTATAAAGATAGATCGAATCGGCTTTTGGGACTAAGTCAAGAAAAGTACATAGACAAAGTACTAAAGCATTTTAGTATGGAAGACTCAAAGAAAGGGTACATACCTTTGGCTTTGGGAGTTCCTTTGACTAAAGAACAATGCCCTAAAACCAAAGAGGAAAGGGACAACATGAGTAGAATTCCATATGCATCTGCTATTAGATCTATCATGTACACTATATTATGTACTTGGTTGGATGTTGCTCATGCACTGAGTATAACCAGTAGATTTTAGCAAGACCCTGGTGAGAAGCACTGATCTGCTGTAAAAGGGATTCTGAAGTACCTACGAAGGACTAAGGATCACTTCTTGGTGTATGATAGTTAAGAAGAGCTCGTTATACAAGTTTATGCCGATGCTGCTTTTCAGACCAGCACTCAGAATTTTAGATCGCAATCTGGGTTTGTTTAAGTTTTGAACGGTGGTGCTGTCAGCTGGAGAAGCTCGAAGCAAGAGATCGTTGCCAACTCAACTATAGAATCTGAGTATATTGCAGCGAGTGAGGCTGCAAAAGAGGCTATTTGGATTAAAAATTTCATTTCTGGATTAGGAGTGGTCCCAAGCATCTTAGATCCATTAGAAATTTTTTGTGACAACAACGGGGCCATCGCACAGGCTAAGGACCCCCGGTCACACCAGAAATCCAAACACATAATCAGGAGGTACCACTTGATTAGAGAAATCATTGATCGTCGGGACGTTAAGGTTAGCAAGATAGAAAGTGAAGACAATGTAGCAAATCCTTTGACGAAACAGTTGCATCCAAACCTGCACGAAGCTTATTTGAGAGCATTCGATCTTAGGGCTATGCCCAATTGGGACTAGTGCTAGTGGAAGATTGTTAGTGTAAGCCCTAACCAAAATACATTGTAATAAAACACTTTAGTTAATAAATGAGGCATTTATTTTATCTATTGTATTCCTATGCATATCAATTGATAGAACTATCCAAGAATGTTATTTCAGTTTAAGTTATCATGTGTGAGGCACATGGTTGTAAGACCTTGAAACAAATGAGACTTCATTCTAAATATCCTTAGTCAGTCACTGTTATGGGAATAACAAGTGAATTAAGACTAGTATGCTCTCTCTAATAAGTTGAGTTTTGTCTTACGGATCATAAAGATAAGAGTGTCAATCAGAGATCATAGATACATGTTTAGAACATGGTATCTGGATTCGATCCACTCATGAGAACACTACATGGTACAAGTCATAAGTGTTTCTCATATGCAAGTTTTGTATCGGAGTTTTTAGACCTAAAATCTCTATGAAACTCTTTATTAATTACTGTGTGCTTTGACATACACCTAACGTGCTCGTAACAGAGTGACAAGTACGGGTATGCTTGGGTATGCATTGATTCATGTTAGAGAGCATGAGAGAAGTGAAGGGATTACCCCTCTCTATAAGAGAGAAAATATCATCGGCCACTTGATCAGTGAACTGAGAAGTGTATGGCCATACCGAGATGAAATAATGAGTAATAATTATTTATCTGAGAGTTCAGTGTCACTGGAATATCAAGAAAGGAATTAATATATATAAGGATGACTAGTTCCATGCCTTATATTAATTCTGATATTTATGGGTAAGGAACTATGCAAAATTGCATTAGGTCACTAAATGCCATATGCATTTTCATTTAATTTGCAATGCTATAATATCTTGCTAGAGAATATATATAGCCTTTGAATTAATTCATTGCCAATATTAAATGGACCAATAGGATCGCACACAAAGTATTGGGCTTAAAATATTTAAATAAAGTATTAGAAATTAATTTTGGCTTTTAATTAAAGTCAAATTAATGTGTGTAATGGGTTTTAAAATTGCTATTGGACCTTGGTCCATGAGAGAGAAAAATTCAGCCCACAAAGTTTAATTTCAATTAATTAATTATCTTGTATTAATTAAGTTAATTGAGTATTAAAGCCTAAAAGAATTTAAATTAAATTAAATCATTTAAATAAATAATGAAGTGGCCGAAATTCCATGATAAAAATCAAGGAATTTCGGCACATGCACATTAATTATGTTAAGTGATTTTATTTAATTAAATGTCTTGTGTTTTATTTCAAATTTGTATTTTAAATTCAAAGGAGTTTAAATCAATATATATTACTTATTTTTAGGAAGTGATTGAAATTGAATTAATTATCTTGAGATAGTAAAATTCAGATCAAACACTTGCCAAAAGATAAGGATATGTATTAGAAAAGAAATAAAACCCTAAAAAAAAGAGAGTGCATTTGGCGTGAAACCCTAATTTCTTTAGGTTTTGGCGTGAACTTCTCTCTCTCTCTCATTTAATTATTTTGGCCAATTTTCACAAGGAGAAAGGATTGGTCCTCATTCTCTTGTGTTCTTGGGTAGTAATAGCAACCTAAAAGAAGTACAAAATCAAAATTTGTAGCTTCAAACCATAGCCATTACACAATACTTATTTTGAGAGCTAGGAATCTCGATTTTATATCGTCGGTGCAATTGTGTGTGTGAACATAGAGAGGAGTGGCGTAAAAGGCTGTTCCTTGGCATTGGTGGTGAAGGTCTAAGGCTAAGATATCCTCATTGATTGCTGGTCATCATCAAAATCAAGTTTTAAAGGCATCTAAAGTTGTAAGTTTTAAAATCCTAAAATTGCATGTTTCGATTCTTGTCATGTAATTGTATGGCATGTATGATCAAATTTTATATTTTTTCGTTGCGTGATCTTTATGTGCATACCATGACATATTCCATCAACGGCGGCAGCTAACTCCATCATCGGCGTTGGGGCTCTCTCTCATGACTCAGCTGATTTGAAAATCAATACTAATATGACTATAGAGAACTTGAACAATAAGAGCGAAGGTGGTGTTGTGGAGAGCAGCAGTGGAGGTTCCGCCGTTGTCAAAGCTGGGGTTTTGTTTTCTTATTTAGAATAGTGAGAGTGAAAATCTACAATTAACTAAATTGTTAATTGGTTTGAGTTTCAAAAATTGAAGCCTAGCAAGTCATCAACGGCAGCTTAAAGCCCATTAAATAGAGTAAAAACGAAAAATTCTTGGGCTTTGTTCACAAGTGTTCCAAAAAGTTAAAGACGAAATTACATAAAATACAACCAAACATAAATTCTTGGGCTTTATTAAGTAGGGATTTATTATATTTTTATAATATAATAAATATATAAAATAATAATATAAAAAATAATTTGATAATGATAAATATAATTACATTTCAATACATGTATATAATCCAACCAAATATAAGAATGTATTCACAATTAAATTACATTACTAACGTAACCAAATATAGTAATGTAATTATAATTACATTACATTATATTATTCAATCCATTACATTATCTAATATATTACATTGCATTACGTCGTACCAAACATTGGCTAAGGGAAAGAAGAAGAAGAAGAAGAAGAAGAAGAAGAAGAAGAAGAAAGTGATTATATATGGACTGAATGCTAGTTTCATCCTGCTTTGCACGTTTCAATTCATAATTTATTAAAAAAAAGAATTTATAATTATAGCTTACGGTCTATTGTTGAGAATATATATATATATATATATATAAATCTATTCAAAATGATAATATAATGAATTTGGATTAAAAAAAATCAAAAAGCTAAAACCAATGCTTTGAAATTGGATCGGACCAGCCGGTCGAATCATAAACCAGTAAGCAAAGCGGTTTGATCTGACACAAAAAAAGAACCGATAAAAAAATTAAATTGAACTGGAAAAACTGGGTTGGGCCGAAAATTGTTGACTCGGCTTGAAAACCAGTTCAAAAAAAAAAAACGTGTGTTTCCTAACTTTGGTATCATCTATGGAGTTCACATTTTTTCAATTTCCACAATCGCACTCATCATTCTGATTGCTTCTGCAACCGGCGGCGATAGCTATTTCTGCAGCTACTGGCTGAATCTTCTATCCACGGTGGCTTAGACGATGAAGACTATCTCCGTCGAAATTGGCCTCAAGGAATCTGCTCTCAAAACCTATCCCAAAATTATTTACGGGCAATTGAAACTTGAAAGATGATTCATCAATTGCTTCTTCTTGTCCGATTTGTTCGGGAGAGTATACTGATAATGATATTTTGCTTTTATTGCCGGATTTTGATCATCTTTTCCATTTCCAGTGCATAGATCCCTGGTTAAAGCTGCTACTTTTCCGATTTGTAGAAACTTGCCGGCAATAACAACCAAAACGATACTTACTAATGTGTTACTAATGTTAAACCGTGAACTAATGGGCACATCAATTCGACATTCTGTTGCTTTTTGAAAACATTGGCTAGAATTAGGTCAGCCAATTTTTTATCCAACTCAAATCCATCCCAAAAAATGATCCGAATCCAAAAAAACTCAAATAATCTGAAAGTTTTATGGTCAAATCTAAGCAAATCCAAACTTACTCGAATTTTTTAATTAAATTTATTTTATCATATTTATTTATAAATTATAGTTTAATATTATATGTATGATTTTTTTAAAAAAATATATATAATATTAATATTATATTATTTTATTAATATTTTATATAAAAATTAAATTTGATTAAAAAAATAAATATCTAATTAGTTAAATTTTATGCATTAAGTAAATAATAAAAAATTTAAAGGGATTGATCAAAATTTAATACGTCATTTTGGTGTGTATATATATATATATATATATATATATATATATATGAAAGAATCTCAAATTTCTAAACTCTAATTTTTTTTGTTGCTTTTTTCTTTTTATCTCGCTGCCCTCTTTGTCTCATTTTATCTTTATCACCGTCGGCTTCTAAAATATAGCATCAAAATGATGTAATTTCATTAATAATTTGGTCGGTTCGATTTTAACGATTTTTAAATATTGAAAACTAAAACAATATAGCCGAATTTTTGTTTTAAAACCAAACCAAATGTAACAATTTATTTTCGATCTGGTTCTATTTTTTATTCAATCGGATATGGTTAAAACTGATTCAATTTTTTTAGTTCAAATTATAATCTAAAGTCCATTCCGAACCTATTTAAAAAATAAATGACCTGTAAAATTTGAACTCTAACCAAGTGACCTGGACGCGTTTGCCAGGTCTAGCTAAAACATAATAATCTACTCTGAAACTTCTTTACCCACAATCCTTCAACTCCACTGTAGTTTAGTATTTAGTTGAACTAAAGCTTTGTAGATTTATGAATTTAGAGCTTTTTGATGCGGTCAAAGTCCATGTGGTTCATTGTCATGGTTTATGCACCTTTAAAGTAGTTTGTAATCTAGATGGACATGTGTAAACTCAGGCATAGGAAAGAAAGGGGCAATCATTAAGAGTAATGATCCTTCATGCTGTAGAATTTATTTGTCATGTCAATCTTGTATTATCTCCATTTTGAAATTCCCTCTTTTTTTGTTTAATTAAAATAGTTTGCAGTTGTCCTTAACTATGTTCGCGGTCAGAGAATGTGTAGAGAAATTGCAGCTTCTAAAATCACCAGAGGAGCGCCAACGCAGATTAGAGGAAATTCCAAAGTACATGCAAACCCCAATATAGATCCATGTTATGAATGTAAAGAAGATGGGAGCAAAATGGATGATAAGAGACAAGGTCTTCTTATATTTTCTTTCCCTTTCATAACTTCATTCTTGCCAGGGTAAAATTTTTGCCTTTTGTCATTCAAATTTTATGATGTTTGGTGTTGCAAAAAACTATTTGAGACCTGGAAGTGGTAGCTTTAACATGAGAGGAAAAGAGCCAATTTCCCCTGGAAGAGAAAGTTTATCTTCAAACGATTTTCATTTGTCGCAATTTAAAGTTTATCTTCAAACGATTTTCATTTGTCGCAATTTTCATTTGGCGCAGCTTTTAGGAAACCCATTTCGTAACTCTCATTCTATTCTTTAAAACTGAAAAAAACAAAACTTAATTCCTAAATCTCCCAAATCCCCCCACATCTGGTGTCACCGCCGATAACCGCCGGCAGCATAGTTGTTGATAACCACTGACAGCATAGTCGACAGTAGTAACTCCCCCCATTTTGTCACTCTTATTTTAATGTAAGTTAAATGCATGTGTAGGACTGTTTGGAATAGATCTATTCATATGAGGTGATTTTCATGTAAAATTTCTTCTTTGTTTAGGTTTCCGGCGACATTGGACGGAATAAAAGATGAGGAAGGAGAAGAAATCTATTTTCTGCTATCAGATTTTTCCATCAAAATCTATTGCAAAAAAGGGTAAGTTGTGATCCACATTAAGACTCTACATTTTCTTAGGTTTCAACAGTTTCTTTTCTTCTGGATCTTAAGAGCAGATCTTAGATTTGAGTTGGTCAACTATTGATCCATTTTTATGGATTTACTTGAACTTGTTTTCTATGGATTGGGTGTTAATTCTCTAGTCCAGCTTGTTGTTGGAAATTTTTTAAGATTTGTGTGTTTGTAAAAGATATTTTAGAAAATGGAGTGGTTTGTAAATTATTTGGGAAAATGGGATTGCCCAACTTAATCCCGTAACGAGTCATTGCAGAATTAGAAGGTGGGGCCCACAGGTGGAGTGGATGGGAACTTGCATGAAATTCCAAAATTTTGGTGGGACCCGCGTGTTTAATGCTGCAATAAAGTATTGCAAAATTGGGAGAATATAACAGTCTCATTCCTGCATCAACAGGCTGTGAAAATAGAAGAATCTGCAACCTTTTTCAGTCTACTATCGTAAAACGCATTGAACTAAATAATTGCACCAAATATAAATACTTCCAAAATGAATGAAAATCACTGGTATAAGTGAATGAATGTTTAGTTTTAAAAGAGAGTGAGAGAGTGAAATACAGTGAATGTGGATGAAGCAATTTCACTCATATGCAAATATTGATTTGTTGTCCTATAAAATACAGTGATCTATAATTGCTACTATCATATTACGAGTAATCGATAAGATTTGATTACTTAATATTTTAAAGTTAAATATAATTTTTGTGTATTATTATTAATTAAATTTTAATTTATTGTTTGCAATTTGCAGATGTTAATTAATTAAAGTTTAAGATTGTTAGTAGCATCGAACGTGTATGAAATAAAGCTCTTAAGAAGGCATTATTTAAATTTCATGTATTTATTTATATGTGTTTTATTGTTACATACTTATTATAATTTGGAAAATAAATATATTATTTTGTCATAATTTAAATAAAAGCAAAAATTTTGAGGTATAATAGAATAAAGTTTATTTTAAGAAAGGAGAATCATTATAAAATATTTAACTTGTAAATAAGATTATAAAAAAGGTGTCATAAATATAATTCGAAAAATATTGTGTACATGTATGATAAAATATCTTGTTGCGAACTTAGATATGAGATCTAGTGACATATAATAAGTTGCTAATATATATATATATATATATATATATATATATATATATATATATATATATATAATGTGAATTTTTAGTTAAATTTTCTAATTGTGGCTTAATGATATAATTAATACAGTTAATTTGAAGATGTCAGCATATACCGAATTTTATTTGCATACAAGTGGGCAAACAAGTTATGGAGTTGTAAGTTTTCAATATGATATATCGGTTCCAAATGTAGTTACTAAGAGATTGAGGCTTAGAAATAAGCCAATTTTTCCTGAATTGAAACATAAAATTCACATTAAGTTGGGTTTAGGTGTGAATCAAGTAATTTCAAGAATTATATACAAGAATCCATTGTATAACCGGGGATCATTATGTTGGATGTCAATGGATTTGTTTGATGATGATGACATAAAGATGATTTATGAAAAATTAATGGAATACGATGATTATACCGTGCTGGAATTAATTATTGAAGTGACCAATGTGATTGTAGGAGCTAATAAACAAACATATGCAGTCGGTGATCATGATAGAAATGATGCCTTGTACATGGAAAATGTTGAGACTACTCAACAATTGTTTGAACGTGATGTTGGCCCCAGTCAACACAGGCAATCAGTAAGTGGCTAGGATATTGACATTTACTCTCAATCAAATTATTATCAGTATATTGGAGATGAAGTACAAAATGTGGATGAAAGTCAACAACGACGACCAATTGATCGTCGAGAAGATATCGGTCCCAGTCAGTTTAGGCAGTCTGTTAGTCGACGTGATGGTGACTTGCTTGTAAGAGATGCATGTGGCAGTTCAGGGCAAGGTGGTATGCACCGATATATTAGCCATATTCCTGATGCTATGAGTCAGCTAGTGAAGTCATTTACACAGCCGCATGATGCTAACATGAATCAGTGTAGGTGGTCAATTAGCCAGATGCCTGATTTTAGTATGAGACAGCAAAGTAGATCCATGATGCAGTTTCCTGATGCAACTATTAGTTAGCCTAGGCAATCATTGAGTTAAAGGGTTGGTGATTTTTTGAACAAATCTATATTTGGAAGTAGATCACGAGGTCACACAATTGAGAGGAGTTTTGTGCAACTAGCAAGTCAAAATACAAAACATAACTATCAGCAACAATCAGTTGACCATAAGCTAGAATCTGGGCCTAGTCAGGGAAGACACTCAGTTAGTCGACGTGATGGTGATTTACTGCGAAATGAGGGACCTTTATTTAATGATATTGGTGCAGATATCAGGAATGAACCTTTAATTGATTTGGTGAGCATGGATTACTTTGACGGTGGGGTAGTTAATAATGATTACATCCATCGAATGATGATGATGAGGCTGTTACAGCAAACCTGAGTATGGAAAGTGATTAAGGTGATTTTGATGATGGCACTAAGTTTTATGGTACGCAATATATCAGTCTTATAACATCAGTTCATGGCAGTGAAGGGATAAATGATGCCATCTTTAACTTTCCATCGAAACACTATACAACAACTGACTTCGATGCATCACAAGTTGATATGTCAATGGGTGTGCAATTTGATACGTGGAATGGTACATCAGAGTTATCAAAAGGTTTGGTATTCAACAATAAGGATGAGGTAAAGTCCTATGTAAAAAGATATTCAATCTCACGAAATGAATTGGAACTCCGATGAAAATCATATGGCCATGACATAGGCTGTGGGACCTGGCTGAGCCCCAATGGAATAGGAATTAAGGGCACTATCCTCCATCTATCTGACATGCCTCTTCTACTTCTTCTTGATTCTCGAAAATCTACATATGGAACGGACATAGGACGAATTTGTATGGGACTTGGTATAGGCTAACATGGATAATCAATTATCGTTTTATCATAAGCTCTAAATGCTCTTAAAGTCCCACCTGATTGTTGAATCTCATCGCCTTGAATCGACGACGATGCCATGTCACTATGAAAAAGACATTTAGAACCATCAACCTACATACAATTAAATTAAATTAAATTAAATATTATCAACATATAATCAGTCAATCTAAATATTAAATTATTTAATAATGTTTAAATATTAAACAAATTCGTTGGCCAAACATATTGTTGCCCCATAAGTCGCTCCTTTAAGGTTTATCCAATGTCTTGTTCTTGGTAAGTACCACTGCATGTTTTGTGACCTTATATGTAATGATATCCTGAGGATAGGAGCATCGATTACCCTTTCCCATTGATTATTCCACTCTAATACGAAATTAGAAAATGTTATTTCCCAGTTTTGTTCCCAGTTCCCTCTCAAATCAACTGTATGCAGGCTATCATCAATTAATGGTGCACTGAAAATGTATTGATCTATACCAAATTGATGAAGACAACGTTCTGGATGGTGCCACTCGATGATATCAAAACATATCAAAGGCACTCGATGATATCAAAACATATCAAAGGCACAATTGATCTCCAAATATGTTGTCCATTTGTATATTAGGAAGACAAAAGATGCATCACACGATCATATGGTTGCCATTCAATCTAAAAAAAGGTAAAAAATTAAGTCAAAATGGTTTAATTTTTCTAAATGCACATGAATTATTCGAAATAAATTTTGAAAGCATAAGATAATTGCCTGATCTAATCGCTGAGTGTCTAATTCTACTCAGAATCTATGTATATCTTTTCTATTATTATTGCTCAGATCAATAGGAGATCACCACCTAATATAAAACAATTCATTGCATCAATATAATATTAAATCGAAACTTCAAATAAAATTATATTTCAATTTGATAATTATTTAATTAATTTAATATAAAATATAAATAAAATCCCACTTATAACCATATGGCATACTCTAATCCAGCACAACTTCATGAATAAATTGGGACAAAATTGGGGCAATCTTTTTCATGCCTACATCTGCAACAACTGTTGATATCCACCAACTCCATGAGCATCTGGTCGTGTAGCACGACAAAGCTCCCTATATAGCCATGCCAAACAAGCTGAACCCTAACTGTAATTGCCAACCTTGTTTAAATCCTCCAATAAGGGAAGCCACATTAAATGTATATAATTGTTAGATTGACATGGAAACAACAACCCAACAAAGCAACGTAATAGCCATGCAGGACATAACATTGAAATTGATATTCAGTAGCATCGGCTGGTAGAGAATCAAAAGTTATCAATAACCAAGTCAGTTTTACTGTTTTTCCTTTGACAACATCCTCAGGTGGGATTTTCCCTGAAGTTAGTTGCAAAGAAAGGGAAAATCAATTCATGAATAGCCAGTCACTGGATGCCCTCCGATTGGTAAACCAGTCAATATCTGAATATCTTGCAAAGTGACGGTGGTTTCACCAACTGGGAGGTGAAAATTATGTGTCTTTGGCCTCTATCTTTCCACAAGAGCAGTCATTAAATTCACATCTACATGCATTACCCCAATCTGGAACACTCCATAAAATTCAACAATTCTTAAATACGATATAATTCTTTGGTTAATGTTCACATAATGGGACTCTACACTGGCTCTCCGATCAAATAATACATTACGTGATACCTTACACATATAAAGTAAACGTTAGAAAAATGTTAATAAATATAGACATATATAAACTAATATGAAGTTTAATAATTAGTAGAACAAAATCATAACATCATTGTTCCAAATTGCATCAGCGTGATGTTTTCATTTTAATTTTAGGAGATCATCTATGCGGGATCCTGGATTTATAAAATGTCGATTCTAAAACTGATCCATATTTTAATTATCATATATTTAATTACAAAGACAATGAAGAAAATTAATATATATCTCAAAAATTAAAAAAGTTCAATCAAATTGTTAACCGATTGACATTCCATCTAACTGCATTAAATATTAAAATAATTATATAACATGCACAAATTTTTTTACTACGTAACATTAATATTAAACTAACAACAAATTACAAATACTTGTTTAATTATTATTTTTACTTTATAAAATTACTACTAAATAAATTCTTAATTTAAATTTCGTAAAAAAGAAATAATACATCCTACTACTTAAATTCAAACAATTATAATATATTCTTAAAATAATTTACTTCATTAAATATTAAAATAACAATTCATTGTAAACATATATTACTACTATTATCTCATTATATCTAAGTCTAATTTAATCATTCTAATAAATATAAATAAATCTAACTACATAAACTGTTAAATTTTGATTCTTTAATCAACCATACAAAAATTAATGATAAAAAATTACATTTTCATATTAAATTTGAAAAAATTACAATTGATAACGTAATTTAATAGTCTTAAATACACTGAAATTTATAACAAATAAAATCTACAATGCAACAACACATTAAACCAATATATCAACATATTATTTTGCTAACTTTACAACAAATTTCTTATTAACACTTTCTAAATAATTAAACAATTATATAAATATACATGCACAAAAAAATTTCACTTAAAAAGTATTTTAAAAAGTAAAATAATAACTTATCTTAATATTCTTCAAGACACCCAAATTTAGAAAAAATTAAAACTACAATTCAATAAAAAGACATTAAACGAATACATCAATCTATTATTTTTATACATTTACAACAAATTCCTTATAAAAAATTTCTAAATAATTAAATAAATATAATTATACATGTATATAAAATTTGCACTTACATATATTTCTTACAATAAAATTTTACCTACTTACATTTAAAATAAACTTAACTAGCCTCACAAAATCTTGCTAAGTATAAATCCACCTTCTCAAAATTTGGGAGTTGGAAACGTGAAAGCTGCAAACTTATGGCTAGAAACTTAGAGTTGAAGAGTGCTAAACAAATTGAGAAGAGAGGGAGATGAAGATGAAATGAGGAGTGCAGCAAAAATTCGGTTTTCATGCATTTAAACGGTTATTGTTCACATGTGATGGTCTGCTGCTAGGTGGTAGGAGATTGCCCATTCCCGCAGTGGACCATTGTAGGATTAGCTACTTAATTTTGCAGCAGTCCATTGTGGGAATAGGTGGTTTTTTTATCACCTCGAATGCCACACCTCGTCTGCTTCAGCCAAAGCCACCGCCCCTCAATCAGCTCGCCGCACTGAAATTTGCAGTCCTTCATTGCAAAAATGAGCAACCCCGCCCCTATTTTCCAAATACTTTTAGAAACACACCATTTTCCTAATAAACTTCTATAAACACCCTATTTTTAAAAAAAAGTCGCCTTGTTGTTACCCTTGAGGGAACCAATTTTGTCATTTGTCAAAAAGGCCCATTGCATCTAGATTTTTGGAAACATCTTAAAAATAAAGACTATTTCTTTTAAGCTGTAATGGCTTATTAATCTGCTGTGAGATTTTAAGCTTTCAATTTCTCCACCTATAAATTTTTGGTGCGACAACAAAATTCAGGTTCATGAATTGAATTTTATGAATGAACATAGCATGTGGAATAGATTTATTCTGTAATATGTTGAGAAAGACCTCTGCCTAGTCCGAGCTCTTCATCATTCCTTGTCTAAGTTGAGGAAGAGGGGATGAAGAATATAAATAGGTTTATTCTGTAATATGTAATATGTTATGTAAAATGTATTAATTCTGTAATGATCAAGGACTGATTCTTATTCATGTATATATTTGCGGTTGATACTTCTTAGTACTCCAATATTTGGTTAATTTTTTTCCTTTTCTCTTTGTTAATTATTTTCTCTTTGTTTATTTAGTTTTGTATAGGATGGTGGCTTCAAGATTGAAACATTGTTGAATATTATAGCTTGTGTGTTATTATTGGCCAAAACAGAAGGCCTTTTTATAGATACCACTATTTTGATGAATGCAGTAGCTAAAGGAGCAGGTTAGCTTATACTAACCTGATGATAAAATTAAAATTTGTTGAGTTTTTATTTTATTTTATTTTTTGATTTGAATTTCTTTTTATAGTTTGTTTGGATGGAAGTCCTCTAGCCTGCAATTTTAATAACGGGTCTGGTATAGGGATCAATAGTTTGTTAATTCAATTTGAGGTTTAATTCTTCATGCCTCTAAATGAATTAGAATTTGAAATAGACTCCTCAAGAATTAATAAAAATATACAAATATGAAATATTGCTAATGCTTGAGAGATATAAAAGCAAAAAAAAAAATTGCAAAACTAAATTACTAACTTCTGATTTTATTGTAGTCTTTAGTTTCTTCTCAAATTTATTTGATTTTTCTTTAAAAATTCAAAGAAACAAGAATAAAGTTTTGTACTTTTGTTTCAATGGAAGTGGAAAGATAAAAGGTTTTCATTGATAAAAAAAAAACTTAAGAAATAAGTTAAGAAGAGGGTAAAAATAAAATTTTAGGGACAGGCAAAACTATTTATTTAATATATATATATATATATATATATATATATATATATATATATAATACAAAAATTCAAAAATTAAAGGGGGCAATTTGCCCCCCTTCATTTTTACGTGGCTGCGCTGCTGAGTAGTAGTGGCTTTTTTTGAGAATGAAAATTTCATGAATGTTGTGTCAATTATAATCATAGTTACCAATGTAATACTAGCAACAATTACAACTTAATTATGTGAATATAATTGAGCAAAACAAATTTTGCTTAACTATCCTGACCATTTGGGCATTGCCTCTCTCACAAGAAATAATATAAAATTATGCTTAACATGATATGCTTGTCCAAAAGAATGAAGTTAGAATTCTTACAAGTAGTATGCCATTAATCTCCTAAATAGATGAAAAACTACAACAAGATTGTTTGAAAGTGAAGAAGAATATATTGTTTAAGAATCAATTGAAAGAGGATTTTGATGTCACTTAGGAAAGGAAATGGAATTTTTTCTAGTTAATCCCAATGGCAACACCACTTGAAGAGGAAGGGGGGCAATTAATTTTTGAAAATTTTTTAATTATATGTGTGTGTGTATTAGATAGATAATTTTTGTCCCTTTAAAATTTTGTTTTCGTCCCTCCTTCTTTAACTTATTTCTTTAAGTTTTTTTTATCAATAAAATATTTTATCTTCCCACTTCCGTTAAAACAAAAATACAAAACTCTATTTTTTTTTGAATTTTTAAAAGAAAATTAGATAAATTTCAGAAGAAACTGAGAGTACAATAAAGATTTATCTTTAATTAAAGGCTAGTAATTTAGTTTTGCAAATTTTTTTTTGCTTTTATATATCTTTGTTTTTTGCATTTTAGAGAATGCATATGAAATTTTAGACAAATGTTAACCTAGTTAGATTTTATATTATCTGTTTGAATTGATGAAAGCCTAAATTCTATGCGCCTAAATTCTTTAGTTTCCTTATTATGCCACTAACAACTCTATTGTATCAATTTGGCTTAATTGATGCATTTGCAATTACAAATAATTTAAATGAATAAAAGAGTACCATTATAATACCAACAAATAGAACATAGATCTTTATCTTTTCTTACAGAATATCGGCAAATTAAGCAAACATGTTATATAGTATCCGAATAAGCTTTCTTTAAATGGATAAAAAGGTCCCTATTGTATCATTGTATCCGAATGGTTTTTTAATGGTTTTGAAAATTTAATCTATAATATAATAAGTACAGTAATGATTTTTATAGGTGATCTTACAAAACAAATAGTGCAAACAAAAAAAGATATTTTATATCCTTTGGTTTATAAACTCATCACTTTATCACTTATTTTAGCCGTTGCGATTGCAACAGTTAAAATAACATTTTCTGCTATGAAATTTGCGAAGAATCGATTACATAACAAAATGAGAGATCAATATGGATGACTAATTGTTTGATCATTTATATTGAAAAAGATTTATTTAATGCTATTAATAACGAAATCATTATTTGCCGTTATCAAGGCATGAAAATTCGTAGAGGACAATTGTAATTTTTTTAAATATATTAAATGAATATTTTTTTATTTAACAATTTATTTATAGTATTTGATAATAGTTCAAAAATATCCGGACTGCTATCGGGTCACCTTGTTGACTTGCTTCAATGATTCTTGAAACAAAAGAAAATTCAATGGTCGGTTCAGCCAAAAGGCAACTCTCCGATGGTCAAATAAGAAACGGTAAAAGAGGTAATTTAGTAAAAATTGGCCCAGAGCCCATACCTAAGTGCCTTCAGTATTTATAGGGAAAAGACTCTCTCCTCCTTCTGAAAACTGAGTCTCGGTCCTCTTTGGAATAGGAGTCCTACCTAAGCAGGGGACTTCCCAAAATAAGGCATCCTGATTATGATTGGTATCTTAAACAGAGTGGGCCGTCTATAGGCTTTGAAGAGTTCTACAGGCCTAAGGCCCAAGCAAACTCAGGACCAAACCTGGGTCCAGCCCGGTTATCATAAGTCCTCCCCGAGGTTTGGAGATATTTATGTTGAGCTGATGTGACCGAGCACTAGACCAAGTTGGGGTAATTTGGTTTAGGGAAGATAGAGTCACTTCGTTCCCTGCGTCGACAGTAATTATAGCGAAATGTCCCCTTGATCCCTACAATCGCCGTAGTGTCATCATTACTATCCTTGAGTTCTGAGCGCCTGCTTGTACTCCTAATTAATTTCATGTGCTTCGACACCATCGTGGTTGTTCCTCCAGCCTTAATCCAATGGTTCATCACCGCTATAAATATCGCATTCGCTTTATCATTTCCACCTTTTCTTGTTCTTTTCCTGCGACTATCTCCTGTCTTTCTCCTTCACTCCCTTAGCTTTCCTTTTCTGTGCCATTCTTCAATTTTTCATCCCAATCCCAGGTTAGTTTTTTGCAGCCTTCCCTAAATTATTTTATATATTTTCTGCTATTTACTTTACGAGTATGAGAGAATCGATCGATTCTAGTGAGGTCAGAATATCTAATGGCTTGCTAGGTGACAGTACTCCAAGCACCTCTGCACGGAGCTATTCCCTCGATGACTCCCCCATCGAGCTCCTTTTTCTTCGCACTTCTACTATAGTTCCTGAGCCTGAGGTAGTTGTTCCGACTAATGATCTAGCCGTAAGGACTTTCAAACCCAAGCGACCAAAAATTAGGAGACCACCTAGAGCTAACCCTCGAGTTCCTGATATCGGCTCGACCATAAAGGTTACCGAGCTATCGACCTTAAGGGCTCGCTTGGGGATACCACCCTAATATAAGCTCTTAGCTTTGTACTCTACCACGGTTGCAAACACCTACCTACATGACAACAAGAAACTGATTCTTTACGAGGCCGTCGTTCATGATGGGGCCATTTTTACTTTAACTTGCTTTGAGACCTCCTTCTTGCAATACTACAACCTTACAGTGGGCCAAGTGCATCATCACGCCTGGCTCACCTTGACTGCACTCTAAATTTGGATTGATGAGAAAGCCCTAAATCTGATGGTTTACCTTTTCAAAGCCACACACATAGTCGGGCTTCGCAATATGATGAAAGATCATTGTTATATCCAAGCTCGGTTGGGCTACAGGCCATTTTCGGGCAAACTAGACTCCTTGAAGAATTGGAAAACCAAATTTTTCATCGTGGAGAGTGAGTCTGAGTTCCTTTTGTGCACTTATGGGGGCCCTTTGTCAATCACAACAATCAATGCGTGCAATTAACTTCGAAAGAAGAGGGAATCCTAGCTCAATGGAGGGAGCTTACTCATAACAAGATTAATATTTATGACTTTTTAGACCCTCAGTCGACTCCTGAATCACCTAGTGAAATATGAGATATTTATATTCTCCTTTTTCTTTGTATATGAATCTAATTTGTTTCTCATCCTATTTGTGCTTTGCAGTTATGAAGAGGGCGAAAAAGTCTTCCTTTAGCAAGAAATTCAAAGCCAAGAAGTAGAAGACTGGGGATGCTTCCGAGCTAGCCAACCTGGCATTCTCTAATCCTCTTCTTGGCGCTTTCGAACCTGTGGCTCGACCCCCGCCAACTTTGGCTGCGAAACCTCCTTCAGGTACCTGCCCTGCTACCCGAACTGAAGTAAGTTCGACTCCTTTCAAGAAACCAAGTCCTCTGGCCCTTACTGCCATCACCATCTCAAACACCTCCCCGACTTTTGAAGTTCGAGGAACTCCATAGTCGGGCTGGCCTTCCATGATGTTACCAGGTCCTTCTTTCAATCGTGATCCATAGGAAAAGGCCTTCGATCCTCCCGGCTGGGAGGAGAAAGTTTCTTGCACCAATGAGGAAGTTCGAGGTATGTGGTTGCAGAACAAGAATGCCTACAACTCGTCTAATCCCGAATTCAACAGCTTCTGCTCTCTGCTGATGTGCATTCCAGATAAGGTGACATCTCTCGTTAATTTGAAGGTGGAACACCTTTGCGCTATTATAAGAAAGCACCAAGTTAAGGTATTTTTGGTCCTTTTTCTATTTCTCAGTAGTGCTCAACATATCTTAAAGCAAGTAAACCTAATCCTGAACTTTCTATCTCCTTTTTTTTTTATTTTCGCAGAGCTCGATTCTATCCAAGGCTACTATTGAGAAAATGAGTAGGCTCCTTAGGCTGCTAAGGGAGGAGAAAAGGATATCGAAGGATCTTGTTGTGAAGCTGAATGAGGCCTAAGACTCTGCCTAAGTTGGTAGAATTAGGCTGCTGCCTTGGAGGCCAAAGTCAAAGAAGTTAAAGAATCCTATTGTAAAGCTCCGGCGATTATTTTGAAAAGTTGGCTGTTGTCGAAGCATCCGTTGCCTGAGCCAAAGAAGAGCTTCAGGCATCTGTGGTTAAGGCAAAAGAGGAGCTTCAAACTACCGCTGTCGAGCTTGAGAAATGCCGAGCTGAAAAGACGTTATTGGAGGCACGTTGTGCCGATTTGGACAAAAAGCTCGATGACCTCACTGTAGATAAGGCCATTGCTTATGGAGGCAAGCTCATCTACGAGATGCAAAACGAGTTTCCTGGTAAAGACCTATCATGTCTAGAGAAAATTAAGCCAGACAAGGAGGAGTCTGGTCCTTAGTGTTCCTCTGCTTTTACTTTCTTTTTGTTGTAGTTATGCTTTCATTGTTGTATTTCTTTGTAATGAACCTTTTGAGTAATACAATTTTTGTGAATTATTGAGCAATATCTTTGAGTAATACCATTTGATAAGACCTCTCATTCTCCCCTTGTATTTTTAGCATTTTTGTCGAGCGAAACTGGTAACCCCGGCTAAGTCGGTTGTCTCAAATTTCTTAAAATTTAACAAATTACTGTGTGAAATTAGGCCTTGGGGCGTTCATCTGAGCTTTTTTAACTTCCATGAACACGTGAGTTTGTTCTTTTGTAAACCAGCAAAGTGGAATTATTTTGAAACAAGTCAAAAGTGATAAAAATGCTCGTGACCTCCAATGATATGGCTGAACTATTTATTATTGATGAATTTGCTCGAGGCTTAAGCTGTCGAGCTGATCTTTATAAGACAATTGTGGTGTAAGCACCGAATCAAGAAGAATTACATTGTATAAGTGGCGATATGCCATTTTCGACACTAATTAAGCTCGTGGCGATAGTGCCGAGTGAGTGAGACGGGCTCATAGTGATAGTAACTAATGAGCAAGATAGGCTCGTGGTGATAGTGTCGAGTGAGCAAGACGGGGTTGTAGCGATAGTGCCTAGTGAGCAAGACGGGCTCGTGGCGATAGTGCCTAGTGAGCAAGATGGGCTCGTGGCGATTGTACCGAGTAAGCATGAAGGGCTCATGGCGATAGTGCCTAATGAACAAGATAGACTCGCTACGATAGTGGCGAGTGAGCTCTTGATGGTACTTCTTCAAGTTAAAAATATTCCAGGAGTGCGAAAAAACCTTTCTGAACATGCATTTTAATCGATAAGCTCCGAAACTCACTACTTCATGAACCTCAAATGGGCCTACCCAATTCGGGTTCAATTTACTTACCCCTGCCGTTGTTTGGGCTTTGATGGAGTTTCTCAAAACTAGCCCACCCACCCGCAGAGTCTGGGGTTTTAGCCTACGACTGTGATAAGCCATCATCTTTTGCTTGTACAGCACCGTTTGGATTTGTGCTTCCTCTCTCTTCCCCTCTAAGATGTCCAGATGGTAAAGTAATGCCTCCTTGTTAACTTCTTCTTTGTACAAAATAACCCTTGCATTTGGCATCCCTATTTCACAGGGGAATACTGCTTCTACTCCATAGGTTAAAGAAAATAGGGTTGCTCTGGTAGCTGACCGAGGTGAAGTTCGGTATGCCTAAAGAACATTATTCAACTCGTCCACCCAAAGACCTTTAGCCCCTTTCAGTCTCTTTTTCAAGCCAGATAGAATCGTTCTATTGATCACCTCGGTCATTCCATTTGATTGGGGGTGATAGGCTGATGTGAATCTCAGCTCAATGTTGAGCTCTTCACAAAAGTTTCTGAAAAGATTGACAATCGAACTATTTTTCATTATCAGTAATGAATGTATGTGGGATACTGAACCTGGTAATAATTGACCTCTGGATGAACTTGATTATATTTGTTGGTGTAATTGTTTCAAGGGGCTTAACCTCTACCCATTTGGTGGAATGGTCAACTACCACCACGAGAAACTTGTTTTATCTAGTTGCTACTGGAAATGGTCCCAGTATGTCAATTTCCTATTGCGCAAAAGGCCATGGGCTATAGATCGGCGTCTGATGGATGGATCCCTGATAAATGATCTTTCCAAACCTTTGACATTTATCACACTACCTAACTAGACCTTTGGCATCATCTTCCATCCTCGGCCAGTAGTATCCCTATAATAAGGCCTTTTAAGCTATCGCTTGTGCGCCTTCATATGCTCCGTAAATTCCCTCATGAATCTCCCTAAGAACATAGTTTCCTTCTTTCGAACTCAAACACAATGACTAAGGGTGCGAGTAGGATCTTTTGTACAACTTTCCATCTAAAATAACGTACGAGCTGGAATGTCGAACTATTTTTTTGGCTTCTACTTGATCATTTGGAAGTGTACCGCTATCTAGAAATTGGTAGATCGGTAACCTTCACCCATCCATTTGTTCGTTCATCTACACTAAGTATGTTTCGTATGATGGCTTTTTAGTGACTGCCCAGATTATGTCCTCTGACTGTATCACGCTGTTGGAGGATGCCTATTTGGCTAATGAATCCGCCATACTATTCTCTTCCCATAGTATTTGCTCGATTGTCCATGAACTTTCCCCCTTCTCTAGCCAAGCCAGCAGAACAGATACCAAATCTCTATATGCTCCTTGGCTTCAAACCTCCCCGATAGTTGGTTGACAACTAATTGTGAATCAGAAAAGATAAGTAAGAGGTCGAGCTTTATCTCTATAGCAAGCTGTAGTCTGAAACAAAGGGCCTCATATTCTGCAATATTGTTTGATGCTGAAAACAACAACTGAGCCATAATGCGTATGCATATTCTACCTAGGCTTGCGAGCACAACCCCTACTCCTGCTCCTACCGTTGAGGCTGCTCCATCAACATATAATTTCCATGTCTCTTTACTTGGCTCTGGTGGTAAGGCATGCAGCTCGGTTATAAAATTAGCCAGAACTTATGCCTTCATTGCCGAACGAGGTTCATATCGAACATTGAACTCCCCTAAACGAGCTGCCCATTATGTTATCCTTCCTGAGGCCTTCAGTTTCTACATTACCTTCCTAAGCGGGGTGTTGGTCCAAATAAAAACCATATGAGCTTGAAAATAGGGTCGTAACTTAACTGCCGAGTTGACTAAGGCCAAAGCCAGCTGCTCGAGAATGGGATAATTTAGTTCGGCACCATAAAAAACCTTGTTGGTATAGTAGATGGGAAATTGATGTGTACCTTCTTCTCTAACAAAAATTGAACCTACAGCTCCCTCCAACATCGGTAAGTACATGAATAGGTTTTTGCCCTGATGTGGCCTATTGAGCAACTGAGGCGAGCTCAAAAATTTCTTCAAAACCTCAAAGGCCGACTGACAATCTGGACTCCATTCAAAACCTTCATGTTCTTTAATGCTTTATAGAAAGGTAGGCACCGCTTTTTCGAACAGAAGATAAACCTGCCTAGGGTTGTAATCTTGCCATTCAGAATATGCACCTCCCTAACCGTTTTCGAGGGTTCTATGCTCAAAATAGCCTTAATCTTTGAAGGGTTAGCCTCTATCCCCCTTTTTGAGATTACGAAACCTAAGAATTTACCTTATCGAACCCCAAAGGTACACTTCTCTGGGTTCAATTTAAGCCCAACTTTTCTAAAGGTGAAAAACATTTCCTCGAGCTCCTTGGGGAGATCTGAAGGAGTTCAACTTTTGACGATCATATCATTTATGTACACCTCCATGTTTTGACCTATCTGCCCTACAAACATCTTGTTCATCAGCTCTGATAAGGTACCCCTGCATTTTTGATCCCAAATGCATTATTTTGTAGCAGTATATCCCTTTGTGAGTGATGAATGTTGTTTTCTCCTCATCTTTTGGACTCATAGGGATTTGGTGGTAGCCCGTCGAAGCATCTAAGAAGGCGTACTCTTCAAATCCAACCATCGAATCTACTAGCATGTCAATGTTTGGTAAGGGGTAACTATCTTTCGAGCATGCTTTGTTCAAATTTGTGAAATCAACTCACATCCTCCATTTCCTCGTAGATTTCTTAACCAACACTACATTGGCCAATCGGTCTGAATAAAGTACCTCTCTTATGAATCCGCTCTTCAACAATGTGCCCGTTTCCTCGTTTATAGCTATCTGTCTTTCTGGCATATGGTTGTATTTTTTCTGCTTCACTGGTTTACATTTGGACTTTATGTTTAAAGAATGAGACATTACCTCTGGTGGAATGCCAATTATGTCCTAGGGTTTCCAGGTGAACACATCCTCAAAGGCTTTAAGGACCTCTAGTAAAGGCTTCATCTCCAAACTTTCCTTTCCAGAGGCAATCTTCATAACTTTTCCAGGCAAAAGCTCAATTTCCTGCAATATGTCCATGGGTTTTACCTTCTGAACTAGGTCAGATGGGATATCTAGCATATCTATTGGGAGAGCTTGGTTCGCCTCCTTCAGTATAGCAACATATGTTTCCCGAGCTACCATTTGATTTCCACGAAGTATTGCTGTCCCCTCCGGCATTAGGATTTTCATGACTAACTTATGCATAGAAATGTAAGCTTCTATGGCAGCCAATATAGGCCTTCCAAAAATTGTATTGTAAGATTGTGGCATATTTACTACCATAAAATATTGAACACATGACCTGATTGTGGATTCATCCCCGAGTTGTATGTTTAGATTGACTGAGCCTTCCACCTTGATTGGTTATCCTGAGATGCCGATCAGGGGGACTGTGACTTCCTCCATAGGGTTCGGCATACCTAGAGCTTTGTAAGCTTACAGGGTAATCAAATTGACCGCACTTCCTATATCTACCAAAATCCTCTACACTAAGAAGTCTTTAATCAAAGTCTCCACTACCAAAGCATCATTATGAGGCTGGTGTACATGCTTCCCATCTTTCTTCGAGAATCGAACGACCTCCGACGGGACAGGCGGACTTTTTGCCCTGCAAAAGGTCTCATTTGTCTTGCGCTTTTTCGAATCTCCGGATACATCGTAATGTTTTCCCCCTACTATGACGTGGATTACACCTGTTGGGGCTCTCTTACTGTTGCTACCGTCACCTCCACTATTCCTTCAGGGTGATGTTCGGCCAACTCCATTCTGGCTCACAAACTGCGTGAGTTTACCCTTTTCTATTTGGTACTCGATCTCCCTCTTGAGCTGCCTGCAATCGTTAGTTTCGTGACCTTTGTCTTTGTGGAAGGAAAAATACCATCTTTGGTCTCTATTCGGGTTATCTTTTATGGGCTTCAGCCATCTTACTTCACAATTTTTCTTCATCCAGTGTAAGACCTAAGCTAGGGATGTGTTAAGTTTGGTGAATTGTTCTTCATTGCGATTTTCTAAGTACGGTTTCAAAACAACATAAGCTCTGTAGAACCCCCTGGCAACTCTCGACTCACTCCTCATTGAACTGCTTCTATCCCAGCCCAATCTCCTGTTGGATTTGCTATCATCTTCCCGATCTCCATACCTGAGTCTTTTAGTTTCATCCATGTGAATATACTTGTGTGCTCTGGTCATAAGTTAAGTAAATTCTATCGGGGATTTTTTATTCAGGGAGTCACTAAAGTTTTGGCACCTTGTATTCTTTCTTAGCGCATTCATAGCAACCTCTAAATTCAAATTGTGGATGTCCATGGTCACCTTATTGAATCTATCCACATAACTTTGTAAGGACTCCCCTTTCTCCTACACGACCTGATGTAGGTCGGCTGAAACCCTTATGGGTCTAATTGCTACCACAAACTTTACCTCAAACATCTCAGCGAACTACCTAAAGCTATTTATCAAGTTTTCGGGCAAGTTCTCGAACCACACCTAGGCTGAGTTCGCTAAACTCTATGGGAAGATCTTACATAGTGTGGCATCGTTCGTAGTGTAAATCAGCATAGCATGCCTGAATTTGTCCATGTGTGCTCGCAGATCCATGCTCCCATTGTACCTGGGGAGATTCGATAATCTCATGTTGGGAAAATGGGCATAAAGTATAGCTTTAGAGAGTAGAGACCAGAAATCCCCCTAGTATCCAACCGTAGTGCGGCTCTATTTCCGTTGCAACTTTTCTTCTACAAGCTTGTCAAGCTTATCCCTTGTTAGGCTTATCCTTGATCCTTCATCTCTTTTCGTGGCTACTAAGGTCGGGTTTTCTGAGGTATTGTTGGGTGTCACTGGTGGTGGGTTTTTTTGACCAGCTATCTGGGATAGTGTTGCCAAAAGAGCTTGGGCGAGCTTAGGAGTTAGGCCAAGTATAGGGGTTTTCAGTGTTTCTACTGGTGGGGTGATGCCAGGTTAGCTGGCTGAAGCACCTTGCGGGGTGGGTTCCAAGGGTTGAAAAAATGGCAGGTGGGGGCCTGATGTCGTGTTGCTCTGACCATTCCCTGTCTGTGTGTTTTCATCGTCAAAGTTTATATTTTAGCGAGGATAAAGGTTCACGCTCACCGCACCAAATGATAACAGTTTAGAAATATCTGGACTGCTATCGGGTTACCCTGTTGACCTGCTTCAACAATTTCTGAAACAAAGAAAAATTCGACGGTCGGTCCGGCCAAAAGGAGACTCTCCAATGGTCAAGTCAACAAACGGTAAAAGGGGTAATTTAGTAAAAATTGGCCTAGAGCCCATACCTGAGTGCCTTTAGTATTTATAGGGAAAAGACTCCCCCCTCCTTTCGAAAACTGAGTCCTAGTCCTCAGAATAGAAGTCCTACCTGAAATAGGAGTCCTGCCTAAGCAGGGGACTTTCCAAAATAAGGCATCCTGATTATCATTGGTATCTTAAACAGAGTGGGCCGCCCATAGGCCTTGAAGAGTTCCACCGGCCTAAAGCCCAAGCAAACTCAGGACCGGACCTGGGTCCAACTCGGTTATCAGTATTTATGATATATTTTTTTTTAAGTATGACTTATATTTTTGTTTCTCTTAATTATAAATCCTGACTTCGCCACTGGTTAATCTAATAGTATTTGAAGAGGCATATGCCAGACCAGAAGAGGTTTCACATTCATCCCTACTAAGAAGGCTAAACTTATTTTCGTATAGGTTCCCCATTCACATTTTTTTTATATGAAGAAGAAAATAAGAAAGCAAAAAATTACATACAAATAATTCTAGGGGACAGAGTGCCCATACTATCGTTAAAGAGAATTTCCTTTATGCCATCCGGATAATTGTGGTGCCAAAAGAAATGAGAGTTCTGAGTAAAGGTCCAAGAGGCTAGATAGTCAGCAGCCTTGTTTGCTTCTCTGAAGATGTGTGAGACTTGGATCTGCCAACCACGACAGATGAGGTTCCTTATCCGCAAGATAATGTTGCTATAAGAGTGAGGAGGCTGAATCTCTATGGTGATGCTGTTAACCACACTGATGTTGTCCACCTGTAGGTTGATTTTGTGCCATCCTCTCTTCCAGGCTTCTTAAAGACCGATTAGCACTCCCCAAAGCTCAGCTGTAAAAGCATTTCTTCCATGGACAAAGGCGGAGAAGCCACCTAGCCATCTGCCCAGCGAATCTCTGAAAATACCACCCGCAGCAACACAAGGAAGGTGTTTATTATTGGATCCATCAGTGTTCAAGGTTACCCAGTCTTGAGTTGCTGCTTCCCATCCAACAAAAATTTCCCGCTTCCCACCAGATCTATGACCAGTAGCTTGTATATTATCTTTGGCATCTCTAAAAGCAGAACAAGCAGAGAATATAATTTGCTTTTTGACAGAGATTAACACTGAATGATTGTTAAAAATCCTATCGTTCCTCCATTTCCAAATCCACCAGCAGGTAAAACCAAATAACAGCTTCCAAGGAGTGGAGTCCAGCTGAAATCCCGTTCCCAGATTACTCTTCAGCCAATCTTGCAAGTTAACAGAGAAGAACTGCAGAAAATTGTTGTGAGGCAACAACACGGTCCAAAGGGATTTAGCTACTGGGCAATCACGTAGTACATGAATGATTGTTTCAGCATCTGTGTGACAAGTAGAACAATCAGCAACAACAGATATATGACGCCTTGTCCTTTCCACATTAGTGAGGAGTCTTTGATGCAATAAAGTCCAGAGGAAGACTCGTACTCTTTGAGGTCCTTGCCAATTCCAACAAAGATGCCAATTACTTTCATCAAACACTGAGGGACTGTGGTCAAGCAGGCAATAAGCTGAATCAATGGAGAAGGCACCTGAGTTCGATGGTAGCCACACCAGTGTATCGGCTCCTAGACCATCTTCAGGAGGAAGTGATAGGCTAATCATATTGCACAAATGATCACTTAGAAATCTCCCAAACTTTTCACATTTCCAGCCAACATTACTATCAAACATATCTTTGACAGTAGAATGCGAGATGCTACTCCAATCTGAAGATGACTGAAGGTCTTGAGGAACATGGCAATGGAGGGGACCAACTTCAGACCAATTATCATACCAGAAGGACACTGATTGCCCATTATTCATAGCCCAGTATATATTCATTCTGAACAGCGGCCATAGACGGGATATATTTCTCCAAAGAGTAGATCCTATTTTAGGAGTCAACTCTACCGGCCAGCCTCGCTGAGGAAGATGATACTTCGTCTTGACAACACGTGTCCATAAAGATTCCTCTTCTTGAATCAGACGCCAAATAATCTTCATGGTAAAAGCATCATTGCAGGTTTTAAGTTTTCTTAATCCAACTCCACCATGTTCCACTGGTTGACAAATTTTATCCCATTTGATTAAATGAATTTTTCTAGCATCATCTGTAGACCCCCAAATGAAATTTCTACAATGTCTTTCTATAGACTCGCAGATAGTTATAGGAAGAGAGGCAGTCTGCATAACGTAATTTGGCATGGCCAGTAAAACTGATTTAACAAGTGTTATACGGCCAGCCAGTGAAAGAGTTTTTGCCTTCCAATTAGTTAGTTTGCTTTTAACTTTATCCACCAAATATGCATATAGATTGATGCTTGCTCTGCTGTGGACAACAGGAGTGCCGAGATACAACCCAAGGTCTTCAGATAAACGGATTCCCAGCTTACTTTGCAGTTCATTAACCATCAAACGATTAATGTTCCTAGAAATACAGAAGGCTGATTTAGTCTTATTGATCAATTGGCCTGAACAGCTACAGAAATCATCCAGCACTCCATTGATCACATTAATTTGATCGATAGAAGCCTCACAAAACAGGATGAGATCGTCTGCAAAAAATAGATGCGATAACGGCGGACCTCCTTTGCTAAGCGAGACCGGTTTCCACTTCCCTTCTCTAACTGCCTTTAAAATGCCATGAGCCAATCTTTCCATGCAAAGAACAAATAAATAGGGAGAGAGCGGATCACCTTGCCGGATTCCTCTAGAGGGAGAGAAGCCTTCCGTAAGGCTACCATTCCAAATTATTTTAGAATTACTGGCAGACCAGTAAGAGAATAACATGCTGCAAAGTTCTCTTGGCAACCCCGCATCTAGCAACGTATCAAAAATGAAGTCTCAACGAAGACGGTCATAAGCTTTATCAAGGTCAATTTTAATCATCATCCAACCTTTTTTGCCTGTTTTCTTACGCATTGAATGCGTGACTTCTTGGACAATAATAACGTTGTCTGATATCTGACGACCCGGAATGAAGCTAGCTTGATGATCCCCTACAAGAGTATGCAAAAAGGGCTTCATTCTATTGGTGACAACCTTCATTATAATTTTATAAGGCACAGGGAGAAGGCTAATAGGTCTCAAATTGTTCACCGTTGAAGGTCTATTCTTCTTAGGCACAAGGCAAATTAAAGCCGTACAGAGATAAGGATCTATCTCTTTTCCTTTTAAAGCCTCCTCAACAAATTGGAACACTGAATATTTTGTGATATCCCAGTATTTTTGGAAGAAGATAGGGTTTAAACCATCAATGCCTGGGGCTTTCAGCGGCTTCATGCTGAAGACAGCTTCATGAAGTTCTTCAAAAGTTAGGGGTCTATTCATAATGTCTAAGGCTGAGGAAGGTAAGGGGGGGAATTTGTTACAAATAGGGTAAATAGGACTAGCCTGGCACTCTTTTGAGTAAAGCTTGCTGAAGAAATTAAGTACATGCTTCTTTAGGAAGTCTTGTTCAAAAGACCAAACACCTTCTTCAACCATTAACCCGTTGATGAAACTTTTTTGCCTTCTCATGCGAACTTTGTTATGGAAGAACTTTGTATTTTTGTCACCTGCTAGTAGCCAGTCAACTTTAGCTTTTTGTTGCCAGTAGGCTTCCTCCTGCATAAGGATATTTTCCAGTTCTGTTCTAAGTTCCCTTCCTAAGTTATCCAGGAATTTGGACTGAGAATGTTCCAGATAGCATTCAATCCCTGCAATACGAGACAGAATGTTTCTTTTACGGTAGGTTAGACAACCAAACACATTCTTACTCCAGTTAATGGTTTTGCACTGAAATTCCTGGATAGTGTTCCTCATATTGCCATACTTATTCCAACTATTTTCCACAAACTTATGGAAGTCTTTGTGAAAAATCCAAGAAGCATTAAATCTAAAAGGGCGCTTTGCCTGAATGGAGTAATTATTCGCCAAAGAAAGGAGGAGAGGTCTATGGTCTGATTTTAATCTTGGCAGATGGGAGATTTTGGATTTTGAGAATTCCTCCATCCAAGTTAGGTTACAAATAGCCCGGTCCAGTCTCTCCATCACCAGACCTCTACGCCAAGTATCTTTTGGGCCAGTGAAGCCCATATCCATAAGGTTACATACCGATAAGCACTGAGAAAACAAGGGACAAGGCTTACTCCCTCTACTAGAACCACCCATTTTTTCCGAGGAATAAAGAAAAGAGTTGAAATCACCCATTACAACCCAAGGACCACGGATTTCTTGGGCAATGCACATCAGCTCCTCCCATAAACTCTTTCTTCTAGCTGGGGAAGGATCGCCGTACACAGCAGTAAACCAAAATGTAGAAGAATTTGTGTGGGTCACTTTGAAATGGACCAGTTGATAAGAACAGCTTGTTTATCGTATAAATTGAAGTTCAAAGCCTTACGCACTCGAGATTTTTTCGGTTTCCCAATACCTCCATATAAGATGCTCGACTCGATCAATCAATTCCTTAAACAAGTTCAAAAATGCTTTAAACGAAATTTTGCATCAGCGGATGATCAGGGTTTTATTCCTTATTCCAAGTAAGCTTTCATAGTATAGGATGCACGCAACAACTTCACCTCTTTTCCTCTTTCGAGTGAAAAGCTCATTTTAATCATTCAAGCCCCACTGCAAATATAGACACTAGAGTACCTATACGGTATTTGATCACTTCATATTTTGCTGCTTCCAACTGGGCTCTTAATGCATGAATTTCTTGGAGAAACCAAAATATTAGAATAACAATTCCTCAATCACTTGCTCCACAAAACTTGGAGCAAACATTTATCTCTTTGATGTCACTAAACTCACCAGATCGTGTTTGTTCGTCAAGTTGGTGATTTCTGGATTCTGATTAGCTAGCTCATCACGTATGCGACAGCATCCAATTAAAACTATGACATGCAGCAGTGGGGCGAAGAAAAAAAGATATTCGATTGTTAAAAATGAGGTTGACATGTACCATCATAAACACATGAAATGGTGCAAAATGCCTATGATCAAACTTTTTCTCGAAATTAAAGTAGTAGTGTAAACAATGCCGAGCAATCAATTTTCTTAAAATTCAACAAATAATCAAGATAATACCTGTAATAAAATTTTCTCAAGCTAAAGCCTTGTAAGTGAAACAGGTACAGTTTTTCATATGACCAAAAGCAACAAATCCCATCTTTTGGTTGACTTTGCAAATAACTAGAGTTTATTTTCCTCACCCTCTTTCAAGAATTAAATTCAAACGCTGTCCAGCTGTAACTTTATCAATTTCATGCCTAGTTTAAAGAAGAAAAGTGTTGAACTGTGGATGTAACATTAAATGATTAAATAGATGTTAACAACCATTTATTTACAAAAACCTCAGCTCACTCTGTATTTTCTCTATGTTCCATTATGCAGGAGCATCATTTTTTCTTGTTGCAATGTGGACAGAAAAACTAAGGAGTGACAGAGAAAATGCGCAGTGACATAGAAAAACTAAGGAGTGACATAGAGAAAATGTGCAGTGAGCTGAGGTCTGTGTAAATAAGTGGTTGTTAACATCTACTTAATCATTTAATGTTGGATTTAATTCTTGAAAGCAGGGGTGAAGAAAATAAACTCTAGTTATTTGCTAAGTCAACTAAAAGATGGGACTTGTTGCTTTTGGTCATATGAAAAATTGCATTTGTTTCACTTACAAGGCTTTAACTTACGAAAATCTTATTACAAGCATTATCTTGATTATTTGTTGAATTTTAAGAAAATTGATTTCTCGGCATTGTTTACACTACTACTTTAATGTTGAGAAAAAGTTTGATCATAGGCATTTTGCACCATTTCACGTATTTATGATCGATGGTACATGTCAACCTCATTTTTAACAATTGAGTATCTTTTTTCTTCGGCCCACTGCTGCATGTCATACTTTTAATTGGATGCTAGCGCATACGTGATGAGCTAGCGAATCAGAATGCAAAAACCACCAACTTCACGAACAAACATGATCGGGTGAGTTTAGTGACATCAAAGAGAAAAATGTTTGCTCCAAGTTTTGTGGAGCAAGTAATTAAGGAATTGTGATTCTGATATTTTTGTTTCTACAGGAAATTCATGCATTAAGAATCCACTTGGAACCAGCAAAATATGAAGTGATCAAATACTGCATAGGTACTCTAGTGTTTGTATCTGTAGTAGGGCTTGAATGATTAAAACAAGCTTTTCACTCGAAAAAGGAGGAGAGGTGAACTTGTTGCATGCATCCTATACTATAAAAGCTTACCTGGATAAAACCCTGATCATCCGCTGATGCATAATTTTGTTTAAAGCATTTTTGAAGTTGTTTAAGGAATTGATTGATCGAGTCGAGCATCTTATATGGAAGTCTTGGTAAACTCAAAAAATCTCTTGAGTGCGTAAGGCTTTGAACTTCAATTTATACGATAAATAAGGATGCGAAAGTAATCTCTTTTGTGAATAATGTGAATGGGGAACCTATACGAAATGAAGTTTAGCTTTCTTACTAGAGATTAATGTGAAACCTCTTCTTGTCTGGCATATGCCTCTTCAAATACTATTGGATTAATTGGAAAAATTTCCATTTCCTTTCCTAAGTGACATCAAAATCCTCTTTCACTTGATTCTTAAATAGCATATTCTTATTCACTTTCAAACAATTTTGTTGCAGTTTTCCATCTATTTGTGAGATTAATGGCATACCTGTAAGAATTCTAACTTCATTCTTTTAGAAAAGCGTAGCATGTTAAGCATAATTTTATATTATTTCTTCTGAGAGAGGCAATGCCCAGATGATCAGGATAGTTGTCAAGCAGAATTTTTTTTGCTCAATTATATTCACATGATTAGGCTGTAACTGTTGCTAGTATTACCTTGGTAACTATGATTATAATTGACACAAAATTCATGAAATTTTCAATCTCAAAGACGCCACTAGTACTCAGTGGTGCAGCCATGTAGAAAGGAAGGGGGCAAATTGCCCCCTTAATTTTTGAAATTTTTTTATTATATATATATATATATATATATATATATATATATATATATATATATATATATATATATATATATATATATATATATATATATATATATATATATATTAAATAAACAGTTTTGCCCATCTTTAAAATTTTCTTTTTACCCCTTTTTCTTAAATTTTTTTTTATCAATGAAAACCTTTTATTTTCCCATTTCCATTGAAACAAAAGTATAAAACTCTAGTATTACTTATTTTAATTTTTAAAGGAAAATCAAATAAATTTGATAAGAAACTAAAGACTATAACAAAGATTTATATTTAATCAAAGGTTAGCAATTTTTTTTTTTTTGCTTTTATATCTCTCAAGTATTAGCAATATTTCATATTTGTATATTTTTATTAATTCTTGAGGAGCCTATTTCAAATTCTAATTCATTTAGAGGCATGAAGAATTAAATTCAATAATAATTTGTAAATTTTAGATCCATTTTTAATACCCATGAACAAATTAAATTGAATTTGGCTATTTTGGATAAAAGTTGCATCATTTTCTGAAATTATTGATCATCATGTTGGTAAAATTAAATTGAATTTTGCTATTTTGGATAAAAGTTGCATCATTTTCTGAAATTATTGATCATCATGTTGGTGATACTAAATAAATTTTCCCATGACCTTCCACATATCAAGTCACAACACTAATATGTATATATTCTGGTAGAAATTATTAATATTTTCGTTAGATTTTAATATAAAAATTAAATTCAATTGAAAAAAAATATTTAATTGTTTAAATTTTAAAGGGATTGACCAAAATTTAATTACAGTGTCATTTTGGTTAGTATATATATATATAGGGGTGAGCATTTGGTCGGTTCGGTTCGGTTTTGGACCGAACCGATTGAACCGAAAACCGAACTTCAATAAATTTAAGAACCGAACCGAAATCGAAGTATATAGAACCAAAAACCGAATGGACCGAAATAATTTCGGTCGGTTCGGTTCGGTTCTACCGATTCTGGGTCAATGTGGGCTTTTTTAATTGGGCTTTTAATCTATATGGATCTATAAATTAATTAATTTATATTCAACAAAATAAATTCATTTAAAATAACTAAAATTAAAATAATATACATAAATTTATTATATTATATCTATAATAAATTTCTCAATAATTTATCAATTTGAATTTCATTTTTTTATTTATCAATTTCTCAATAATTTATCAATTTGAATTCTTTTTTGTTTATATATTATTATTTATTTTTTTTAAGCTACACATATACAGTAGATGTTAACCTAATATTATTAGCAAAATTA
Organism: Excoecaria agallocha; assembly: GCA_037975025.1. NCBI lineage: Eukaryota > Viridiplantae > Streptophyta > Magnoliopsida > Malpighiales > Euphorbiaceae > Excoecaria > Excoecaria agallocha. The sequence continues at coordinate 11,319,083 of CM075812.1, forward strand.
ACTAATTAACTCAAATTTATCTGAAGCCCCTCCAATTTAATTTCGTAGTTGGCTATCAAAAAAGTTTATTAGAATTAGAATTAGACTACAGAAAGCTGGTTTTATTTTTTTAGAGTTACAGAAACTATTGTTCACTCGAACACAAACAAATGTATGTTTATCGAATATTATACGATAATATTTTTTATAAGTTTTATTTAGTAATGAAAATTTTTTAATTTATCGTAAATAATTTATTCAATACTAACTATATTTTTAATAATTGATGTTTATATTATCAATTAAAAAAATAATCAATTACTCACTGTCAAATTAAAAAATTTAATTTATTAATTAATTAAAATTTGATATTCAATAATCTACTATTTTATATATATATATATATATATATATATATATATATATATACACACAACTGTGCCAATGCCCACGCTGCCAAACCCAAACATTTGGCTTCAGAAAAATTTAATAGCCATGATGCATGCAGTGGAATTTGAACCTTGGACCTCAAGGGGTTGTTTTTGTTACCTAAACCATCAAGCCAACTTATGTTAGTTGAAATTTTAATACTATAAAATATATATATATATATATAAATTTCGGTCGGTTCGGTTCCTTCGGTTTTCCAATTTTAAGAACCGAACCGAACCGATAAAACCGAAATTTTTTTTCGGTTCTGAACCGAACTAACCGAACAGACCAAAATCAATTCGGTTCGGTTCTGCACACCCCTATATATATATATATATATATATATATAATAAAATATTTCTAATCTCTAATTTTTTTTGTTGCTCATTCATTTTATCTCATTGCCCTCTTTGTCTCCTTTTATCTTCATCACCATCGGCCTCCAAAATTTAACATCAAAATGATGTAATTTCATTAATATATTGGTCGGTTCGATTTTAGCGGTTTTTTAAATATTGAAAACTAAATCAATATATCCCAATTTCTATTTCAAAACCGAACCACATATAACAATTTATTTTCAGTTTGGTTCTATTTTTTATTCAGTCCGATACAGTTAGAATTGATTCGATTTTTTACTTCTAGTTATAACTTAAAACCCGATTCGAACCTGTCTAAAAAGTAAATGACCTGTAAAATTTAAACCCGAATCCAATGACCTGATTTGCTAGGTCTAGATAAAACATAATAATCTACTCTGAAACTTCTTTACCCACAATCCTTCACCTCCACTCTAGTTTAGTATTTTAGTAGAACTGGAGCTTTGTTGCTTGCTAGATTTATGAATTTAGAGTTTTCATGTGGTCAAAGTCTACGTGGTTCATTGTCATGGTTTATGCACCTTTAAACTAGACTCTAGGGCTTGTAATCTAGATGGACATGTGTAAACTCAGGCAAAGGAAAGAAAGGGGCAATCGTTCAAGAGTAATGATCCTTCATGCTCTAGAATTTATTTGTCATGTCAATCCTGTATTATCTCCATTTTGAATTACCTTTTTTTTTGTGTGTATGCTTAACAAAAATAGTTTGCAGTTGTCCTTAACTTTGTTCGCGGTCAGAGAATGTGTAGAGAAATTGCAGCTTCTAAAATCACCAGAGGAGCGCCCAACGCAGATTGGAGGAAATTCCAGAAGTACATGCAGACCCCAATATGGATCCAAGTTATGAATCTGAAGAAGATTAGAGCAAAATGGAAGATAAGAGACAAGGTCTTTTTATATTTTCTCTCTTTCCTAACTTGATTCTTGTCTGGGTAAAATTTTTGCCTTTTCATTCAAATTTTATGATGTTTGGTGTTGCAGAAAACTATTTGAGGCCTAGAAGTGGTAGCTTTAACGGGAGAGGAAGGAAGCCAATTTCCCTTAGAAGAGGAAGTTTATCTTCAAACGATTCTTGGTCAAGAACTAAGAGTTACTCAGCACAAATTGGGAGTTGGGCAGAAGCTTGTCGAATAAAGGTTTCTCAATTAGGGGTGATGACATTTTAGGAGCTGGTGAGATACTAAATGAAAACTTGTGGAGTCAAGGAAGAGACAAAGAAACACTGCAATCACAGAGTTAGGAGAGGCCAAAATTTGCTTCAAATATGGAGACTAGGAGTGCTCATTCTTCGCTACCAGCAAAATCAATTCCAAGTGTTAAACAGGAGATTGCAGTGGTTCCTGCAATGGTAGCACAATCGTCAATCTGCTACCAAAATCAATGAAACAGAGAAAATGTGGCATTATAAAGATCCATCTGGAAAAATCCAAGGTCCATTTTCCATGGTGCAACTGCGAAAATGGAATAATACTGGATACTTCACAGCTGATTTGAGAATATGGAAAACTACAGAAATGCAAAATGACTCGATACTTTTAATTGATGCATTGGCAGGAAAGTTTGAGAGAGAGACTCTATTGGTAGAAAAAGGTTTCCTGAAAAATGAATCAGTCCAAAATCATCATCTGTCCTCATATTCAATGAATGCTGGAGAAAGTTGGAAATCTCAGCATGAAATCAGTAATCTTACTGGCCGAGCTTCTCCAGCTCCCCTTGATATTTCTAAGTATTCCACTAATAAGTGGGATTCTAAGACAAACCTCCCTTCTCCTACTCCAGCCCAAGCTGCCAGAAGTGGCACAAAGGGGCAACTATATGAAAGTAAATGGTCGCCTATTGTGGCACAGTCTGCTGGTTCTCTTTTGGGAAACAACTCAATTGCAGTCACAGGTGGTGCTGGGGAGCTACGACACCCTGTTGTAGTTGTCTTTGAAAGTGGCCAACACTCGCATTCTTCAATTCCTTTGTTATCCTCTTACAATTGTCAGGTTCCACAAATTCTGCCCAGATGCATTTGCAATCGATGTGAATCACCAAGGGTACAGATTACTTCCCATCTGCTTCCAGTACTTGATTCAAGTGGTGCTCCAGTTAATGTCGCTGTTGATGGGAAAAGTCTTCAGAATTTGGTTCATCCTGTGGCTGGTAATAATCCCCGTGTTGGGACGCAAGGATGGGGAACTTTTTCAGTTTCAAAGCCAGAAATGGGTGCTTCACAAGCAATACCAGGTAGTGGTTCAAAGGTGTGGGAAGGTGTACCATCCCAGAAGACAGAACATAATAATTCAGTTTCGACATCTGCAAAGCTGGTGCTTATGGTAATTGGATGACATGCCACCACCTGCCTCATCCAACACTGAAGGTGTCGTATATGCATGTGCATGCCTTGAATTTAGGCATTTTTTGTTTGTCAAAAGTTGTTGCTTCATTTGTTTTTTAATATCTTCTAGAAGTTGAAAGTGATGAAGAAAGAAGCAAAATTGAATTTGGAGAGTAACCAAATTGTTGAATATATTTTTCTTTCATTTTTGGTAGGTGGCATAGTGGCACCTTCATGCCTATAAAAGGAGAGGTTTACTCTCATTTTAGGACATTGAGAAAAATAGAGAAAATATAATTATTGAGAGAGTTTTGCTCTAATTAATAAGAGAGCATTTTGTGAGCGGGTGTAATTGGGTTTTGGGTTGAGAGTTACTCCACTTGTATTATTATTTATTCATAGTGAATTTTTGCTCCTCTTCTCCCGTGGACGTAGGCACATTGCCGAACCACGTAAATTTGTGTGTCATTAATTTTCTTTATACTTTGGCTATTTTATTCATTATTGCCATTAAATTATTGTCAAAATAGCGCATCGATCCTAACAATTGGTATCAGAGCCAAGGTATTTTCTTAGTATGCTCTGTGGTTGCAGTTTAAACTGATCTTCCACATCAGAAAAGATTTTTCCTTGGATACTGTTCACGTATATAGTACTGTTCAGCTATATAGTTACTGTTCATACATACAGTTACTGTTCATCCATACGGTACTATTCATACGGTTACTATTCACGTGGAATAGTTGGAGCTATTTTTTTTTGAAGTTCGTAATGGCAGCTACAAGATTTGATATTGAGAAATTTGATCGCAACGTAAATTTCTCTTTGTGGAAGATTAAGATGCGTGCCATCTTAATTCAGAATGGGCTTGAGAAAGCCTTATTGGGAAAGGATAAAATGCCAGAGTCAATGACTGAAGAAAAGAAGGAGGAGATCATTAACAAGGCAGTTTCCACAATTCAGCTCTGTTTGTCAAATGAAGTTCTTCAGGAGGTTATCAATGAAGATACAGCAGCTGGCTTATGGACGAAGTTGGAGTCCTTGTACATGTCCAAAATCCTGACCGACAAGCTGTATCACATGACGCGGTTCTACACATTTCAAATGCAGGAAGGTACTTCTGTTAAAACCTATCTTGAAGAATATACATCAATTTTAGTAAGTCTAGAAAATGTTGGTGCTAAAGTTGATGATGAAAATGCTGCTTTGAAATTGTTGTGCTCACTACCACCGTCATATAAGAGTTTTAGGGACACAATGCTTTATGGAAAAGATAGTGTGTCTTTGACGGAGGTTAAGACAGCTTTACTCTCTAAAATTATAATTGATAAAGGGATTGTCGGTAGTAAAGAAGATAATGTAGCAGAAGGTCTTGTTGCTAGAGGAAGGCCTAAGAATAAGAATTCAGGCGGTAGCAGGTCTAGGTCAAAATCTAGACATAAAAATTTGATCTGTAACTATTGTCATAAAAAAGGGCACATTAAGGCTGATTGTTATAAGTTGAAAAATAAACAATCAAATGAAGAAAGAAAAGAACAATACGCCGAAGCTAGTGTTGCTGAAAATGAGTCCACATCTGATGTTCTTTTAGTTACTAACAGTGAAAGGTGCAGATTCAAAGATGATTGGATTATGGATTCAGGTTGCTCTTATCACATATGTCCCAATAGGGACTGGTTCTCCACATATGAATCTTTTGCAGGTGGAGTTGTTTTGATGGGCAACGATGCAGCTTGCGAAGTTATTGGCAAGGGCACAATCCAAATCAAGATGCATGATGGCGTGATACGAACTTTGACAGACGTTCGTCATGTTCCTGATATGAAGAAGAATCTCATCTCTCTGAGCACCCTTGATGCTGGTGGGTGCAGATACTCAGGTGAAGGTGGAATCATGAAAATTAGCAAAGGTGCTCTGGTGGTTATGAAGGCTCGACAGATTGGAAGTCTTTACATTCTGCAAGGAGCCACAGTTACAGGAGCTGCTGCTGCAATTTCTACTCAAATGTCTGAAACCGACATCACCAAACTGTGGCATATGAGGCTAGGCCACATGAGCGAGAAGGGCTTGACCTTGTTAAGCAATAAGGGTCTTTTGAGTGGACAAAATACTGGCAAGCTTGATTTTTGCGAGCACTGTGTTTTTGGAAAGCAAAAACGTGTCAGTTTCAGTACAGGTACCCACACAACCAAAGGTACTTTGGATTACATACATTCTGATCTTTGGGGGCCATCACAAGTTCCATCAAAAGGTGGTGCCAGATACATGCTTGTCTTCATCGATGACTTCTCGAGGAAGGTTTGGGTTTATTTTCTCAAACACAAGGATCAGGTGTTTTCCACATTCAAGCAATGGAAAACCATGATAGAGAAGCAGACAGGAAGGCAAATAAAGAGGCTGAGGACAGACAATGGCTTGGAGTTTTGTGCAAAAGAGTTCAATGACTTCTGCAACAATGAAGGCATTGTGAGGCATCACACAGTTCGCATGACACCCCAGCAAAATGGAGTTGCTGAACGCATGAACAGAACTCTTATTGAGAGAGCACGATGTATGCTTTCAAATGCTGGATTACCAAAGAGTTTCTGGGCTGAAGCTGTTTCTACGGCTTGCTATTTAGTCAATCGTTCTCCATCAGTTCCAATTGGCTTCAAGACTCCAGAAGAAGCTTGGTCCGGCAAACCTGCAAATTATTCAAATTTGAGAATTTTTGGCTGCCCAGCATACATGCACGTCAATGATGGCAAGTTAGCACCAAGAGCGAAGAAGTGCATTTTTCTTGGATATCCATCAGGGGTAAAAGGATATAAACTTTGGTGTCCCAAATCATCCAAAGTTATAATCAGCAGAGATGTCACATTTGACGAAAGTTCCATGCTTCACTCGAAAAATGAAGTATTGGTACCTTGCAGTTCTAATAAGCAGGAGGAGGCCAGTCAGAGGCAGAAGATAGATGTTGCAGATTATCCTGCTCAACAAGTTTCTACCTTACAGTCGGATTCACAACCATCCAGCTCTCAGCAAGATGATTCAGAGCCCAACTCAGTTGAACTGGAGCAATCATACTCTATTGCCAAAAATAGAGAAAGGAGAGAAATAAGTAAGCCAGTAAAATTTAATGATTATGTAAATTTGGTGGCTTATGCTTTGTCCGCAGCTGAGGAGATCAACAATGATGGAGAACCAGCCACATATTCAGAAGCCATTTCAGGAGTAAACTCAAACAGATGGTTGATAGCTATGCAGGAAGAAATGGAGTCCTTGCATAAGAATGGCACTTGGGAGCTCGTGAAACCACCAAAAGGAAAAAGGATTATCGACTGCAAATGGGTTTTCAAGAAAAAAGAAGGCAACCCAGGTGTTGAAGAAGCAAGATACAAAGCTCGTTTAGTTGCAAAGGGGTTCAAACAAGTGCAAGGTGTGGATTTCAATGATGTCTTCTCACCAGTTGTGAAACATTGTTCCATTCGCATGTTGCTTGCAATGGTGGCCAAGTATGATTTAGAATTGGAGCAGTTAGATGTCAAAACTGCTTTTCTACATGGTGAGCTTGAAGAACAAATCTACATGCAACAGCCAGAAGGCTTTAGGCATGAAGGCAAGGAGGACCATGTTTGTTTGCTGAAGAAATCTCTATACGGCCTTAAGCAGTCTCCCAGGCAGTGGTATAAGAGGTTTGACTCCTTCATGATCAGCAATGATTTTTCAAGGAGTAATTAGGACAACTGTGTTTACTTCAGAAGGTTAGTTGATGGGTCATTCATATACTTATTGTTATATGTTGATGATATGTTGATTGCTGCAAAGGATACTTCTGAAGTTAAAAAGCTGAAAGTTCTGTTGAGTAAAGAGTTTGAGATGAAAGATCTTGGAGCAGCAAAGAAGATTCTCGGGATGGAGATTCAGAGAGACAGGAAAGCAGGGAAGTTATTTCTCACTCAAAGGAAATATGTTGAGAAAGTTCTGGAGCGTTTTGGCATGAAAGATGCAAAGCCTGTAAGTACTCCGTTAGCTGCTCATTTCAAGCTTTCAGCCGCACTATCACCACATACAGATAAAGAGAAAAGATACATGGATCATGTTCCATACTCCAGTGCAGTAGGAAGTCTTATGTATGCCATGGTATGTACTCGACCTGATATTTCTCATGCAGTTAGTGTTGTGAGTAGATTCATGGCAAATCCTGGTAAAGTTCACTGGCAAGCAGTGAAGTGAATTTTGAGATACTTGAAAGGCTCAGTTGATACATGTTTGGAGTTTAGTAATGGTGATAGCAGTTTAGTTGGTTATGTCGATTCTGACTATGCAGGAGATCTCGATAAAAGGAGATCTTTGACAGGCTACGTATTCACATTTGGAAACAGTGCTGTCAGTTGGAAATCTACATTGCAATCTACAGTTGCATTGTCTACAACAGAAGCTGAGTACATGGCAGTGACTGAAGCGATTAAAGAGGCTATTTGGTTAAGGGGCTTATACAATGAGCTCAATTCAGATCATCAGGTGACTGTTGTCTTCTGCGATAGTCAAAGTGCAATACATCTGACCAAAGACCAGATGTTTCATGGAAAAACAAAGCACATTGACATTAGGTACCATTTTGTTCGTGATATTATCTCAAAAGGAAGTGTTATAGTTCAAAAGATTGGTACTGCAGACAATCCAGCTGATATGTTAACAAAGTCTCTTCCTACTACCAAGTTCAAGCATTGCTTGGATTTGATCGGAGTATGTACGTAGCACTTAAGTTTATTTGGAGAAGGTGGAGTTAAGTTTACTATGGATAAAATTCAAGTCAAGGTGGAGATTTGTCGTATATGCATGTGCATGCCTTGAATTTAGGCATTTTTTGTTTGTCAAAAGTTGTTGCTTCATTTGTTTTTTAATATCTTCTAGAAGTTGAAAGTGATGAAGAAAGAAGCAAAATTGAATTTGGAGAGTAACCAAATTGTTGAATATATTTTTCTTTCATTTTTGGTAGGTGGCATAGTGGCACTTTCATGCCTATAAAAGGAGAGGTTTACTCTCATTTTAGGACATTGAGAAAAATAGAGAAAATATAGTTATTGAGAGAGTTTTGCTCTAATTAATAAGAGAGCATTTTGTGAGCGGGTGTAATTGGATTTTGGGTTGAGAGTTACTCCACTTGTATTATTATTTATTCATAGTGAATTTTTGCTCCTCTTCTCCCGTGGACGTAGGCACATTGCCGAACCACGTAAATTTGTGTGTCATTAATTTTCTTTATACTTTGGCTATTTTATTCATTATTGCCATTAAATTATTGTCAAAATAGCGCATCGATCCTAACAGAAGGAAACCCTACATTGGCTTCCTCTGGGCCAGCCACATCTAATCGTTGGAGAGGTGCAATAACTGGGCAATCGAACATTCAACCTTCTATTCCATCCAATGAACCATGGGTCATGACTGTTACCGATAACCAAAGTGCCCCTTCTAGACCAGGGCCAGACAATCAAAACAGTAGTTAGGGACATATTCCTGGAAATCCGAACATGGCGTCGGGAGGATCTGTACCTGTGAATTCAAATCAGAGTTGGGTTGCATTTGGTCAGGGACCTGCACCTGGAAATGCAAACCCTGGATGGATTGGACAAGGGCCGGGGCCGGTGCAAGTAAATGCAAATCTAGGTTGCTGTTCAGGGGCAAGCACCTGGAAATGCATTTCCGGGTTGGCTGCCATCAGGTCAAGGACCACAACTTGTGAAAGCACCTTCAGGGAGCACGGGCCTCCTGGGGAAGTGAAAAGAGTCGCAAAGGAGACAGATTCTCAAGCCAAAGGAACAGCGGTTCTCATTCGCAGGGTGGAGGCAAGCCATGGAACAGGCAGTCCTCATTTAGCAGAGGAGGAGACTCTTCTAGGCCTGCCTTGAAAGGGCAGAGAGTATGCAAATTCCATGAGAATGGGCATTGCAAAAAAGGAGCAGCATGTGATTATTTGCATACTTAACAGATTTAGGAATTTTGAGCAGTTTCATTATGTCTGTATAGTAATTTTATTTGAAAGAGGTTAGACGTCGCAAAAACTTGTTATCACATAGTTGTATAAGCCCTGTGCAGTTTAGCAGCTTATTCATTTTTCCATCTCTGAAACTCTTTTTTTTTTTTTTTAATCTCCTTTCCATTTTATTTATTGCCTTCTTTGCGACGGAGTATCATTAGGAAGTGCAGGAGTCCTGAGTGTTCATGGTTTCAAACAGCAAGACAAAGGCTCATTCATTTAGAAATTATGTGACAATAAAATGGTATTTATTATTGCAGGAAATCTTTAGTATTGAGTCTGTTGTCCATTCACAGTACCGATGCTTAAAAATAATAATAATAAAAGGAGGTCGGGCAGAGCATTTGGAATTTGAATTTTCTCACATCGTGTTTGTTTCTAGCGTGACTAATGTAATTCCTCTGAGTACGATAAACAATGTCTACTGCATATGCTAACCCAATATCTGGCACTGATGTAGACTTCTCGGGTATGTTTCGATCTCCAAAGGCAAATTCTCAGGCTCTTGGAGATGATATGAATAATTCTCAGTTATTAGCATGTGAATGGAAGAAAACAAGAAGTGTCATTTGTGCTATTAGGGTTACGCATGGAATGGCTAATGAGTGCATGTCCTATTTTTCAAGTTAAATTCATTAATGTTGATTTTTTAAAACTAGAGTTTAAGTTTAGCTCATTAACAATGGTTAATGGCTAACTGATTACAGATCAAATGCAGTCAGTTAACTATTAACTATGAGTCACTTTTAAAAAAAAAATCAAATATGTGCAATTTTAATCATTCTAAATTTCATACAAAAATTTTTTACTAATCAATTAAATTGAAATATAAATTCTCAAAATTTTAAAAGTATAATGAAAGTAATTTAAATTTAATATGAATATAGTAAAATAAAATTAGATAAACAGCGATGCACATTGATTTTACTATTAAACTCTTTTTGACTATTCATTTTTCAGTTTATCTAATTATATTTTATTTGGAGAATCAAACTCATCATCAACTAATCCTCATTATCATTTTAATAGTTTCTCTTACAATTCGTATTCAAATTTCTAATTCTAATTTTTCAAAAAATCCTATTTTTTAAGATAAAATCACCAAATCTAAAATAACTATCGAGCATAACATGAAAAAAAAAAATCACCACTCTGATTAATAAGATTACCCTTTGATCAATAAATAATTTTTAAAATTTTGATTTAAAAAAATACTGAGTTAATTAATTTGCTCTTTTTTTTTAATTTGAAGTATACTATTTAATTTTCACATGATAAAAGTGAAAAAAAAAAGTTTATTAAATATTATATAGTTGTGTATAATAAATAAGGACAAATATGTAAATTTCTTTTCCTTAAATTTTTAAAAGGACGCTTAAAAATGAAACACAGCAGAAAATAATTACTTAAAATGAGACAAAAAGAGTAATAAAAATCACTTGTAACGTGTGAGTTTTCTACTTATCATAATTTGAATTCCATCTAATCTCACTTCAGAAGATGTATTTATAAAAAAGTCACTACAAAAAAATGCTTTTTACCGACGAAACCGACATTTTATTTTACCGACGGAATTTACCCCGTCCCGAAAACGCTCCTAGCATTAGCGACAATTTCCGTCAGTAAATATTACCTACTGTTTTACCGACGGATTTATTAAAAATTCCGTCGGATGTTTTGTCGCGTTGACCAGTTACCGATGGAATATTTCGTCGGTAATAAGTCGGTATATTTAATTGATAAATTATTAATTTATTTTAGTATAAATATTAAAACTATTAAAATGGAAGCGACGGATTTTTTTCCGTTGGTAATTTTTCGGTAACAAAAAATTTTATTAGATTTTATTTTAATTTTTTCTACAAAGCCCAAATTAAACACTATAAATTCAATACAAAAAATCTAGACTTTAAATTGAAAATATATAGTAATCAATAATTTTAATATATAATATATAAATCAGAATTGTTATATACATATACCTGTATTGTATACAATATTTTATAATTGTACCAACAATTATCTAATTTATACAAGTAATACCAATAACGGTATTGTGCATAAAGTTTTACAGTGCTATAAATTAGTAAATGTAAATTCATCACATCACAACTAGGATATACCGTGGCTGTCAAGGATGGTAGAAGGGTCTACTGATCCTCCAAAAGCCTCTCCAACACACTATAGGCCTATACACACACAAAATAATATCACCAGCAAAACACCTAATCCTGGAGAAATAAGCACCCTTCTTGATAATTTGCTTGCTTTATTTACCTGTAAATTATAATTTGCAAGAAATGATAGATTCTCTGGTATTAGGATCAAGAGAAACATCAAGGAAACTGTAACAAATAATCCACATCATTTGGTAATGAAGTCAATGAATCATATCAAATCTAGTTTACAAGTAGATGATTGGAGTAGAATTTTTCCTTTTTTTATTATAAGCAACAGAAACAAAAAGTATTGGCCTTTTCTCATGCATGTATTTGGAACTCAGTATAGTGAGATGGTATGAGAATCAAATTTGTCAAAGTTTAAGTCCGAATTGCGGAGTTGTCAGGTATTTTATTTCCTATTGTTTGAAATCAACTAAGGTTTTAGGCAGATGGATATATGTATTTGGTTATTGCCTGTCTAGGTATGGATAGCATTTTCTTTATTAATTTATTAAGGAAGTTCTTTAATTTGCTCTTGGAGATCTTGAATTGTTTAACCTTGTCCTCTGTCTCTAACCCTTCATCCCTCCCTCTCTTCTCTGATATATGAACGATGATATATTTTTGTGAAATTAAATTAGTAAAATGTATATTCCATGTCATGTTCTGCAATTCTCCCCAATATTAAATTTGTTAATTAACAACCCTTAAGTTACGACAACAGTTATGATTGAAAACTGGAGCAAATGTTTGGTTTTCATGAGAGCTTAAGTGTAATGCCTTAAGCATGTGCAAGTATCAGCAGAACAAATATTTTCTTTGAGATGTCACCGTTCATTGGAATTGGACTTTTCTAGGTTAGGAATGGTTGTTTTTTATTCAACTTCGTGTGCAACCTTGCAAATCAAAGACAACTTATAACTTAGCTCTAATTGTTTAGGAAGAAATCCGCAAGGCAATTATCCTTTCTATAAGTTTGGGACCACTTTAAACATGGGTTGTCTCTGAATGTCTCGTGTGGACCAGGGACACCTAGACATGAAAATGCCATTCTCTTTAAAAATTGCACTCTACCTCCTGTCTATCTGGTCATTCTATTTGAAATTTCTTTTTTCATTTTTTTTATTTGCTCATATAGCATGCATTTCATGAAGTAATTTGTTTGAGGTGTAATATTATAGAAAACAATTGTGCTGAAAATTCCAGTATTCTGAAAATATTGCATGTGTTTCATGGCTATTAAAATTATGAGATTATAAGCCTATCATCCAAGCCAAGTGGAGTTTCTTCTAGTGTCTTGTGATCTAACAAAGATATTTAACATTGCATGCACCATTGATCCTAAGTAAATGAGTTAGAACTAACGTACAACGAGTGGCAGATGTTGCCCATGTCTACCTAAAACAACCTTACACTACCATCTTCTGGTGGCTTTGATGTCATATATACATGACATGGATTCAATATGTAAAGTGTTAAACAGAGTTTTTAGTTTTATTTATTTATGTTTATTCATAGATCCTAGATTTACTAATTGGAAAATGTGATAGTTTAGCAAGGAAAAGTATGGGGAAGGATAGAGATAGGAATAAGATCATGTATAAGAATGAATTTCACTGACCGCATCAAAAATTTCTATTGAGTCTCTGTAATTTTTTTTATATTTGTCCCCACAAAAATTTAGTTTTGCTCCCACTACTCCATTAATCTATGTATTTTATTCATGTGTTGGATGAAAGGCAATACAATACAAATAAATGTGTTGTCCTCTGAAGTTAAATTGTGGATTCTTCTTTGATAACGTGGAGCAAAATAGTGGATGTCCCAATTCAAAAATGTGATAGTTTAGTAGGAGGTAGGAAGAAGGGTATAGATACAACTAGGATCATATGAAGAGATAGTGTTTTAGGATCTACAACTGCTAGATATTGATGCGAGTCTAGCCTTAGGTAGAGGGTTTGGAGATAGAGAATCCATATAGTACGAGACTATAGCTTAATTATTGTTGTAATTATATCTTTTTTTAGTTATTTAATTATTTTGGAGAAAATGGGGCATTTGTCTTAGGTTTTTTTTTTTTTTTGACAATTTCATTTTGATATGACTTTAGGTAGTGGTTACATTTTCAAGGCTTTGTTTTGTTACATTTTCAACATGATGTGGCTTGATGACTTGAATGGGGTCTCATTTTTTTGGATGAGTTGTTTTGAAAACAAATTTCTCGGGATATATTGTTCTTACAAAAGTTTATGTGGATATGATTTTCTTACACAAGAATAGTCTAATAGGAATTTTTGAATCACCAAAAAACCTATTGGATCAGTTTCATGTGGCAAAGTAAAATCACAATAAAATTGATAGTGCAATCAGGACACAAAGGGAGACCAAAGATGGTGTCGATGTAGTACAAAAATAACAGTCTTAAGAGTTTTTTAGGCAGCATTGATTGGACTGAAATAATTTGAAATCTGTGAATGGAATTACATTTTCGTTTTAGAACTCGGTATTTTTATTTCTTATTGGATCAATTTTCTACAACACAGTGCTTATTCTTTATTTGAGAAGATATTCTAATTTTGTAGTGGTATACCCGGTGGCTTTTGATACTGAAATAGTTTTTTTGCTAGCTTTAGATACAATAATTGAGATCTTCCAGTATGCAGGAGCTTCATTTTTCCAGTTGCAACATGAGATAGAAAAACTAAGGAGTGACATAGAGAAAATGTGCAGTGAGATAGAAAAACTATGGAGTGACATCGACAAAATGCGCAATGAGCTGAAATAGGAATAGGATCATGTATAAGAATGAATTGCATCGACCGCATCCAAAACTTCTATTGAGTGTCGGTAATTTTTTTTTATATTTGTCCCCACAAAAATTTAGTTTTGCTTCCACTACTCTATTAATCTATGTATTTTATTCATGTGTTGGATGGAAGGCAATACAGTACAAATAAATGTGTTGTCCTTTGAAGTTATATTGTGGATTCTTCTTTGACAACGTGGAGCAAAATAGGGGATGCCCAAATTTGAAAATGTGATAATTTAGTAGGAGGTAGGAAAAAGGGTATAGACACAATCATGATCATGTGAAAAGATAGTGTCTAAGGATCTACAATTGCTTGATATTGATGCGTGTCTAGCTTTGGGTATAGGGTTTAGAGATAGAGAATCCATATAATAAATTTCATTTAGTACGAGACTATAGCTTAATTATCGTTGTAATTGTTTTATTTATTTAATTATTTTGGAGAGAAGGGTCATTGCACATTGTGAGTATGTCTTACGTGTTTTCTTTTTTTTAACATTTTCATTTTGATATGATTTTAAGTAGTGAGTATGTCTTACGTGTTTTCTTTTTTTTGACATTGTCATTTTGATATGATTTTAGGTAGTGGTTATATTTTCATGGCTTTGTTTTGTTATATTTTCAGCGTGATGTGGTTTGATGACTTGAATTGGGCCTCGCTTTTTTGGATGAGTTATTTTGAAAACATATTTCTTGGGATATATTATTCTTACAAAAGTTTTTGTGAATATGATTTTATTACACAAAAATAGTCTAATAGGCATTTTTGGATCACCAAAAAAACTATTGGACCAGTTTCATGTGGCAAAGTACCAATGAAACTGATAGTGCAATTAGGACACAAAGGGAGACCAAGGATGGTGTTGGAGCTGTACAAAAATAACAGTCTTAAGTGTTTTTTAGATAGCATTGATTGGATTGAAATATTTTGAAATTTGTGAAAGTAATTACTTTACCATTTTAGAACTTGGTATTTTTATTTCTTTATGGGTCAATTTTTTACAACACAGTTTATTCTTTATTTGAGAAGATATTCCGATTTTGTAGTGGTATACTCGGTGGCTTTTGATACTGAAATAGTTTTTTGCTAGCTTTACATACAATAATTGAGATCCTCCATTATGCAAAGGGGGGAGCATAATTTTTCCTTGTTGCGACGTGAGATAGTAAAACTAAGGAGTGACACAAAGAAAATGCACTGTGAGATAGAAAAACTAAGGAGTGACATCGACAAAATGCGCAATGATCTGAGATAGGAATAATATCATGTATAAGGATGAATTTCACCGACCGCATCCAAATTTATATTGAGTCTCTGTAATTTTTTTTTATATTTGTCCCCACAAAAATTTAGTTTTTCTCCTGCTATTCTATTAATCTATGTATTTTATTCATTTTTGGATGGAAGGCAATACAGTACAAATAAATGTGTTGTCCTTTGAAGTTATATTGTGGATTCTTCTTTGACAACGTGGAGCAAAATAGTGGATGCCCAAATTTGAAAATGTGATAATTTAGTAGGAGGTAGGAAGAAGAGTATAGACACAATCATGATCATGTCACTACTAAAAAAATGCAAATTAGCAACGACAAAAATCGTCGTTAACTGATATTTTTTCGTTGCTAAATCAGTTTAGCAACGACTTTCATTTGAAACAAAGTCGTTGTAGCAGAATTTAGCTACAACAAGAAGTTGTTGCCAAATTTTAGCGATGATAGAGCGTTGTTGCTAAATATTTGTCGCCATTTTACTACAATAATGTTCACGCAAAATTTTGCGACGACAGTATTTGCGTCGCAATATTGCTACAATATTGTTCACGCAAAATTTTGTGACGACAGCATTTTTGTCGCAACATTGCTAAGACATTGTTCACTCAAAAATTTTGCGACGATAATATTTTCGTCGCAATATTGCTACGACATTGTTCATAGCTAAATTTTGTGACGACGGTGTTGCAATATTGCTACGACATTGTTGACGCTAAATAGCTACTGTTCCAACATGCTAATCCATTGATAAATTAAAATTATTTTTTATTTTTAAATTAATATAAAAATTTCATCATTTAAATGATAAGTTGCAGATGACAAATTTATATTTATAGACTACTTAATATTTAATACAAAAATATATATATTCATGAAAAAATTATTATTTACAAATGGATATAATTGTTAATTGTATATCTAAAATAATACATGCATATATAAACAATAACAAATTTCACCCAAATTGTCATACTATATACTTATAACTATAATGTAAATAGATACATTTGCTCATAAATCTACTGCTGAAAAAAAGTTGTTACATCTCCATCTGTTGTTGGACTTATCTGAGCTGCCGATCCATCTCTTGTTCATGCTCAACACAAATCTCAACTTAAAACTCAATCCGCATAATGGACAAATATTGCAAGTACAAACTATGAGAAACAAATAGAAAATTAATATAAGGCATGAGGCAAATCCACTAAAAACACAAGCAATGGATCATCTTTTTCGAGATTTTTAGGAACAATATCAAATCTTAAAAAGGCTTTGGTTGTTTGTGGGGTTTTATCAATCTATCGCATGGCTATGGAATGGAAATGATAAGCAAGTCTAGTCTAATATGCTACCTAGAAAATGAAGCTTTTAAAATCAAATAGGAAATAATGTAACAAAGTATTAAAAAAAATCACCCACTAAACCATTAGTCTAATTCAACTCTTTGTGAGAACGTTGCATGTATAGTTTCTATATATTACAGAATGGTCTACAAACAATACCAAGAGATCTACGAATATAACCCCAAACCAATAATCTATATGTTCATCACTGTAGACAATGAAACAGCAGAGGTTAGAGAAAGATAGGCATACAGGCAGTGAATTAAAAACTTTATACAAAGGGATCCCTTCAAGGAAAAAGAGCAACAAGGAGAAATGCCATAAAACCATCAAGAGTTATAAAAGGTAATCATAAACCAAGTGTTGAAAGAATATGCAAATCCTAAAATAACTTAGAGTAGGCAATGCAACACGAGAGAGGCTTGATTGTATATAGAATTGACCTAGATAGTACCAACTAAAGGTTCAACTTTGAACCAAAGACCTATTTTGGTTGAACAAGTCTTTAAAAAATGATATCATTCACACTTAAATTTCTACCCTGTACCATTGGTTGAATTTTAACAAGGTCGCTGATTAGCTACAACAATGTTGTCGCCAATAGATTTAATTTTTTTTCAATTTAATTATTTTATTATAAAACTTAAAATAATTGATCACAATTGATATTATTGAAAAAAATATAATAATTAGTTTAATTTAGTTAGTTAAATTTATTAAAATAAATGGTTTAATTAAATATAAATAAAATTAAAAATCAAAATTATATAAAAATAGTTAAAAGTAAAAAAATGAAATAATATATTTCCTTAATTAGCGACGACATTGTTGTCGCAAATTAGCTACAACAATATCGTCGTCAATAAATCTATATGAATTAAATAATATATTTTCTTAATTAGCGACAACATTGTTGTCGCAAATTAGCTACAACATGATTAGTTACAACAATGTTGTCGCTAATAGATTTAATTTTTTTTCAATTTAATTATTTTATTATAAAACTTAAAATAATTTATCACAATTGATATTATTGAAAATAAATATAATAATTAGTTTAATTTAGTTAGTTAAATTTATTAAAATAAATGGTTTAATTAAATATAAATAAAATTAAAATCAAAATTATATAAAAATAGTTAAAAGTAAAAAATGAAATAATATATTTTCTTAATTAGCGACAACATTGTTGCCGCAAATTAGCTATAACAATATTGTCGCCAATAAATCTATATGAATTGAATAATATATTTATTTAATTAGCGACAATATTGTTGTTGCAAATTAACTACAACGTTGTTGTCGCTGATTAGCTACAACAATATTGTCGCCAATAGCTGTACATGAATGGAATAATATATTTCCTTAATTAGCGACAACATTGTTCTCACAAATTAGCTACAACATTGCGACAACCAATAGATCTATTTTTTTCAATTTAATTTAATTAATTACAATTGATATTATTGAAAATAAATATAATAATTAGCTTAATTTAGTTAGTTAAATTTATTAAAATAAATGGTTTAATTAATTGTAAATAAAATTTAAATATTAAAAATCAAAATTATATAAAAATAGTTAAAAGTAAAATATGAAATAATATATTTTCTTAATTAACGATAACAATGTTGTCGCAAATTAGCTACAACAATGTTGTCGCCAATATTGATATAGGAATATGATTGTATTTTGCTAAATTAGCGACAATATTGTTGTCGCCAAATTAGCGATAACATTGTTATCGCCAAATTAGCTACAAAAATTTTGTCGCCAATAGAGCCATATGTACGGAATCGTATGTTTTGCTAAATTAGCGACAACAATTAGCTACAACTTTATTGTCACTAAGTAACTACAATAGTGTTGTCGCAAAATCTGTTTTTGTTGTCGCAATTGTTTGCGCCAAATTTTTGGCGCCTGATATTAGCAACAATAAATATTTGTTGTTGCTAATTTGTCGCAATATTTGTTTTTCCACCAAATCTTTCAAGATTAGCGACGAAAGCCATTTTTTGTTGCAATATTATCGTTATATTGTGGATTTAACAACGAATTTATTGTTGTCGCAAATTTTTATCGCTATTATGTATTTTTTTTTTAGCGTATGAAGAGAAAGTGTCTAAGGATCTACAATTTCTTGATATTGATGCGTGTCTAGCCTTGGGTAGAGGGTTTGGAGATAGAAAATCCATATAATAAATTCCATTTTATATGAGACTATAGCTTAATTATCGTTGTACTTGTATATTCTTTTTATTTAATTAATTATTTTGGAGAGAGGGCATTTCACGTTGTGAATATGTCTTAGGGTTTTTTTTTTTTTTTTGACATTTTCATTTTGATATTACTTTAGGTTGTGGTTACATTTTCAAGGATTTTTTTTGTTACATTTTCAACATGATGCATGTGGCTTGATGACTTCAATGGGGCCTCACTTTTTTGGATGAGTTGTTTTAAAAACAAAATTCTCAGGATATATTATTCTTACAAAAGTTTATGTGGATATGATTTTCTTACACCAGAATAGTCCGATAGGAATTTTTGAATCACTAAAAAACCTATTGCACCAGCTTCATGTGGCAAAGTAACATCACAATGAAATTGATAGAATCAGAACACAAAGGGAGACCAAGGATGGTGTCAGTGCAGTAAAAAAAATAGCAGTCTTAAGAGCTTTTTAGGTAGCATTTATTGGATTAAAATAATTTGAAATCTGTGAATGAAATTACATTACCATTTTAGAACTCGGTATTTTTATTTCTTTTTGGATCAATTTTCTACAACACAGTGCTTATTATTTATTTGAGAAGATATTTTGATTTTTGTAGTGGTATACTAGATGGCTTTTGATACTGAAATAGTTTTTTTCTTGCTTTAGTTACAATAATTGAGGTCTTCCATTATTCAGAGCATCATTTTTCCTTGTTGCGATGTGAGATTGAAAAACTAAGGAGTGACATAGAGAAAGTGCTCAGTGAGATAGAAAAACAAAGGAGTGACATCGACAAAATACGTAATGAGCTGAAATAGAAATAGGATCGTGTATAAGGATGAATTTCACCGACCACATCCAAAATTTCTATTGAGTCTCTGTAATTTTTTTTATATTTGTCCCCACAAAAATTTAGTTTTACTCCCGCTACTCTATTAATCAATGTATTTTATTCATGTGTTAGATGGAAAGCAACACAATACAAATAAATGTGTTGTTCTCTGAAGTCAAATTGTGGATTCTTCTTTGATAACATGGAGCAAAATAGTAGATGTCCCAATTCGAAAATGTGATAATTTAGAATGAGGTAGGAAGAAAGATATAGATATAACTAAGATCATGTGAAGAGATGCTGTCTAAGGATCTATAATTGCTAGATATTGATGCGGGTCTAGACTTGGGTGTAGGGTTTGGAGATAGAGAATCCATATAGTCAATTACATTTAATACGAGATTAAAGCTTAATTATCGTTGTAATTGTATCTTCTTTTATTTATTTAATTATTTTGGAGAGAAGGGGCATTGCACGTTGTGAGTATGTTTGAGGTTTTTTTTTCTTTTTCACATTTTCATTTTGATATGAGTTTAGGTAGTGGTTACATTTTCAATGCTTTGTTTTGTGACATTTTCAACGTGATGTGGCTTGATGACTTGAATGGGGCCTCGCTTTTTTAGATGAGTTGTTTTGAAAATAAATTTCTTGGGATACATTGTTCTTACAAAAGTTTATATGGATATGATTTTCTTACACAAGAATAGTCTAATAGGCATTTTTCGATCACCAAAAAACCTATTGGACCAGTTTCATGTGGTCAAGTAACATCACAATAAAATAGATAGTGCAATTAGGACACAAAGGTAGACCAAGGATGGTGTCGAAGTAATACAAAAATAATAGTATATAAGTTTTTAATTCTCTTAATATTTTCACATTTTGGCAATTTACTATTCGGTCCTTATTACTCAATTCTTTGTCAATTCTCAACCTTATCAGTTTCAAATTTATGTTCTGAGTTTACTAATTACTTTTTGGTCCCTTTTATTACTATTTTTATCCTTCACTTACTTATTTCCCAACTTTAGGTAACAATTACATTTCAATCCCTAAACTTTTATTTTATCACATAATTCACTAGTTACAATGCTAATTTATCCTTTTTACCCTTTCTATATTTTTCTATTTCATTTTTACTTTTCAATTTACACTTTAATCCTTAATATTTCTTTATGTAAGGGTAAATTGCCAGTTAGTCCCTGTTGACTTTATTTTCTTACATTTTCATCTTTTTGCCATCCTACCCCTCTTAATTAAAATTTTAGCATTAATTTACATTTATACCCTATTTTCTCACTTAATTACATAATAACCCTTATTCATCACTTAACCATATTTTTCCTACTTTTTATTTTTTTAATCAATTATTTAATTTACCATGACTCCTTAATTTTATTCTAATTTCATTATAATTTACAAATTTAGTCTTAATTAAACATACCAATTATATTAATTCAAATCTCTATATAATTCACTCCTTTATTTAATTTACTAAATAAAAGCTTATCGCATTTAATTTTTTAATTACTCCTAAACATTTCCAATTTTACTATTTTTCCTTATTTTTCTACAAAAATTCTTATTTTAATACAAAATTTAACTATTAACCTTAATTTAGAGTAAAATTTCACTTTTATCTTTTAGTGTTTTCATCTTTTCTCAAAATTATATTTAAATATACATCTTTTATCAAAATTATATATAGGTCCTTAACTTTTATCAAAATAACTTTTAGGTCTCATCTTTCATCAATATAATATTTAGGTCCCGTATTTTATTAAAATGGACATTTAAGTCCTTTCTTTTGTCGAAATGACATCTATGTCCTAATTTTTTTTCATAATTATTATTTTACCCTTAATTCCTCCTTTTAACCATTTTTTCACCATATTTTTACATTTTTAACTCATAAATTACATTTTCTTTTATTTTTGTCCCTAATTTTAATTCTTTTACCAAAATTGCCATTTAGTGCCTATTTTCACAACTTTTTCTTTAAATTATGATTTTGCCCTTCATTTACCAAATTTGTTCCAAATTTTCATTTTACCCTCCCTAACTACAATTTCATTATCTTTTGATCATTTTACCCATACCTACCCATTTTGTCATATTTCTCTCATTTTCATTATTGACAAAAATATTTTTTTATATTAAAAAAAGCATTTAAAAAACATTTAAAGTGGAAAGTAGGACAAAAGACATTTAAAGGATTAGAAAGAACAGACTTATATTTTTCATTTCTCAAATCATCAACTCTACTTCTCCTCTCGCCGTCCCCAGCTCTTTTTCTTTTCCATAGATCCAATTACCCGCCAATTTCTTCTGCGAAATTGATATTGCCAATAGGAATTTTGATGGCTCTTTTCGCCAAGTTTCGATCCATTAATTCCTTTCAGCGATTCGAGTACAGACATATATCGCAACTTGTTAAACCTAATGGAAAGCGGGCATTTCTAGTTGATACATTGGCTCAGGTAATTTAATCTTTCTTTTCTTTTATTTTTTTTTTTTTTATGATTTCCTGCTGCTGAGGATGTATTTTTGTTTTTCTTTTTATAAGGTGAGACGTTTAGAAGCTCAAGGCGTGCCCTCCAAACAAGCCGAGGCAATAACTGCCGCTATGACTGAGGTATTAAATGATAGCGTAGAAAATGTAGCTCATTCCTTTGTTTCTAAGGCTGAAATGCAGAAGGTAATCACACTTTGTCTTGATTTAGCTCTGTTTTGAGTTTTTTCTATGTTTTTATTATTAAATTGATAGTGAATGTTTTTGCATGTGTTTGGGACTCCGTAGGGTCAGATGTTACAAGAATCAAATTTGTCGAAGTTTAAGTCCGAAGTCCAGAGTTCTCAGGTATTTTATTTCCTGTTGTTTGAAATCAACTGAGGTTTTAGACAGATAGATATATGTATTTGGTTATTGTCTGTCTAGGTATCGATAGCATTTTCTTTATTAATTTATTAAGGAAGTTCTTTAATTTGCTCTTGGAGATCTTGAATTGTTTAACCTTTTCCTCTGTCTCTACCCATCCCTCCCTCCCTCCCTCCCTCTCTCCTCTGATCTATGAAAGATGTAAAATGTATATTCCATGTCATGTTCTGCAATTCTCCCCGATATTTAATTTGTTAATTAACAACCTTAAGTTACGGCATCAGCTATGATTGAAAACCGGAGCAAATGTTTGGTTTTCATGAGAGCTTAAGTATAATGCCTTAAGCATGTACAAGTATCAGCAGAACAAATATTTGCTTTGAGATGTCACCGTTCATTGGAATTGGACTTTTCCAGGTTGAGAATGGTTCTTTTGATTCAACTTCGTGTGCAACCTTGCAAATCAAAGACAGCTTATAACTTAGCTGTAATTGTTTAGGAAGAAATCTGCAAGGCAATTATCCTTTCTATAATTTTGGGGCCACTTTAAACATGGGTTGTCTATCAATGTCTCATGTGGACTAGGGACACCTAAAGCATGAAAATGCCATTCTCTTTAAAAATTGCACTCTGCCTCCTGTCTATCTGGTCATTCTATTTGAAATTTCCTTTTTCCTTTTTTATTTTCTCATATAGCATGCATTTCATGAAATAATTTGTTTGAGGTGTAATACTATAGAAAACAATTGTGTTTTCCAGTATTTTGAAAATATTGCATGTGTTTCATGGTTATTAAAATTATGAGATTATAAGCCTATCATCCAAGCCAACTGGAGTTTCTTCTAGTGTCTTGTTATCTAACAAAGATATTTAACATTGCATGCCCCATTGATCCTAAGTAAATGAGTTAGAACCAACATACAATGGGCGGCAGCTGTTGCTCATATCTACCTAAAGCAACCTCACACTACCATCTTGTGGTGGCTTTGATGTCATATATACATGACATGGATTCAGTATGTAAAGTGCTAAACAGAGTTTTTAGTTTTATTTATTTATGTTTATTCATAGATCCTAGATTTACCAATTGGAAAATGTGATAGTTTAGTAGAAGAAAGTGCGGAGAAAGATAGAGATAGGAATAGGATGATGTATAAGGATTAATTTCACCGATTGCATCCAAAATTTCTATTAAGTCTGTAATTTTTTTTATATTTTTCCCCACGAAAATGTAGTTTTGCTCCCACTACTCTATTAATCTATGAAGGATAGAGATAGGAATAGGATCATGTATAAGGACGAACTTCACCGATCGCATCCAAAATTTCTATTAAGTCTGTAATTTTTTTTTATATTTTTCTCCACAAAAATTTAGTTTTGCTCTCACAACTCTATTAATCTATGTATTTTGTTCATGTGTTACATGGAAAGCAATATCGTACAAATAAATTTGCTGTCCTTCGAAGTTAAATTATGGATTCTTCTTTGATAATGTGGAGCAAAATAGTGGATGCCCCTGTTCAAAAATGTGATAGTTTAGGAGGAGGAGGTAGGAAGAAGGGTATAGATGCAACTAGGATCACGTGAAGATAGTGTCTAAGGTTTTACAATTGCTAGATATTGATGCGGGTCTAGCCTTGGACAGGGGGTTTGGAGATAAATAATCCATATAGTCAATTCCATTTAGTACGAGAGTATAGCTTAATTATTGTTGTAATTATATCTTTTATTTATTTATTTTGGAGAGAGCGGCATTGCACGTTATATCTTAGGTTTTTTTCTTTTTTTTTTCTGACATTTTCATTTTGATTTCACTTTAGGTTTGTAGTTACATTTTCAAGGCTTTGTTTTGTTGCATTTTCAACGTGATGTGGCTTGATGACTTGAATGGGGCCTCGCTGTTTTGGATGAATTGTTTTTAAAACAAATTTCTTGGGATATATTATTTTTACAAAATTTTATTTATATATAATTTTCTTACACAAGAATGATCTAAGAGGCATTTTTGGATCACCAAAAAATCTATTAGACCAGTTTCATCTGGCAAAATAACATCACAGTGAAATTGACAGTGCAATCAGGAGACAAAAAGAGATCAAGGATGGTGTCAGAGCAATACAAAAATAACAGTCTTAAGAGTTTT
The DNA here is from genome assembly GCA_037975025.1 of Excoecaria agallocha. NCBI lineage: Eukaryota > Viridiplantae > Streptophyta > Magnoliopsida > Malpighiales > Euphorbiaceae > Excoecaria > Excoecaria agallocha. The sequence continues at coordinate 11,343,870 of CM075812.1, forward strand.
TTAGGTAGCATTGATTGGGTTGAAATAATTTGAAACCTGTGAATGAAACGACATTATCATTTTAGAACTCGATATTTTTTTCTTTTTGGGTCAATTTTTTAGAGCACAGTGTTTATTTTTTTATGTGAAGTGATATCCTGATTCTGTAGCGATATATCAGGTGACTTTTGAAACTGAAATAGTTTTTTGCTAGCTTTAGATATAATAATTGAGATCTTTCATTATGCAGGGGCATCATTTTTCCTTGTTGCAACGTGAGACAGAAAATCTAAGGAGTGACATAGAGAACATGCGCAGTGAGCTGAGGTTTGTGTAAATTAGTGGTTGCTAACATCTACTTGAATCATTTAATGTTCCTACATTCACTGTTTAACACTTTTCTTCTTTAAACCAGGTATGAAATTGATAAAGTTACCTCTGGACAGCGTTTGGATTTAAATCTTGAAAGAGGGTGAGGAAAATAAACTCTAGTTATTTGCTAAGTCATATAAACTGCCTATATAGTGCTTTGATTGTGAACTAGCAGCAGCTACTGTGCACGCAAATGTTTATGTAGCCCTTTCATATGTGGATCATATCTGAAAGTCAAACTGATTTCAAGATCTTATTTCATATCTTGTCAATAATGCAGTTGCTTGTTTGACTGGACATATGTTAGTTTAAAATTGCTTTTTCCATTTTTTTTTTTCTTTTCAAGGGCTAGGACTGGCTGTAGATTCATTTTTATGACTGAACATAGAAATAAAAATGGATTGTTATCCAATGAAAGAGATATGTGGCTAGGTCTTGTGATATCATTGCATGAGAACCTTACTTAGTTTTTATGAATGCAACAAATCTGTCATACTGAAATTATTGTCAATGGGTACTAAAAAGATGGGACTTGTTAATTTTGGTCATATGAAAAATTGTACCTGTTTAAATTACAAGGCTTTAACTTGATAAAATTTTATTGTAGGCATTATCTTGATTGTTGGTTGAATTTTAAGAAAATTAATCGCTCAGCATTGTTTACACCACTACTTTAATGTCGAGAAAAAGTTTGATCATAGGCATTTTGCACCATTTCACTTGTTTATGATGGTACATGCCAACCTCATTTTTAACAATTGAATATATTTTTTTCTTCGCCCCACTGCTGCATGTCATACTTTTAATTGGATGCAGGCGCATACGTGATGAGCTAGCTAATCAGAATGCTGAAACCACCAGCTTGACGAACAAACTCGATCGGGTGAGTTTAGTGCATCAAAGAGATAAATGTTTGCTCCAAGTTTTGAGGAGTAAGTGATTGAGGATTTGTCATTCTAATATTTTGGTTTTTACAGGAAATTCATGCATTAAGAGCCCAGTTGGAAGCAGCAAAATATGAAGTGATCAAATACTGCATAGGTACTGTAGTGTCTCTATCTGCAGTGGGGCTTGCTGTTGTCCGCATCTTGCTCTAGTTTTTCATCTATTTGGGAGATTAACGGCATACTACCTGTAAGAATTCTAACTTCATTCTTTTGGACAAGTGTAGAATGTTAAGCATAATTTTATATTATTTCTTGTGAGAAGCAATACCCACATGATCAGGATAGTTGTCAAGCAGAATTTGTTTTGCTAAATTATATTCACATGATTAGGCTGTAAATGTGGCTAGTATTACATTGATAACTATGATTATAATTGACACAGCATTCATGAAATTTTTCAATCTGAGAAAAGCCACTACTATACTACTGTGAATTCTGATGTGAATCTGTGTAAAGCCAAGTTAAGCTTTAATTTTTTTTTTTTTTTACTTAAGTCATTTTATTTTGTTAGATTTTGGAAACGCAAATATGGGTTGTTGTTAAATATCTCGTCTGCCCTTAAATCCCTTGACGTAAGCATATACATATCTTCTGCCAAGTATTCCCTATTATACCTATGGAGAATTCCCACTTAGTAGATTGCTCATGAGGGATTACAATTATTATTAACAAACTTGGAGCTGTACACTAAGAAAAAAAGAAAAGAAAAGTGATTATACGTGTATTGAACGCTAGTTTGTTGCATCCTGTTCAATTCATAATTTATTAAAAAAAAAGAATTTATAATGATGGCTTAAGGTCCATTGTTGAGAATTAAAAAAAAAAACATTCAAAATGAGAATATAATGAATTTGGATTAAAAAAAAAAACCAAGCTAAAACCAATTATTTGAAAATTGGATTGGACCGGCTGGTCGAATCATAAACCAATAAGCAATGCAGTTTGATCTAACATAAAAAAAAATAAATAATAATAATAATAATAATAAAAAATTGGATTGGACTGGAAAAATTGGGTTGGACCAAAAATTGTTGACTAGGCTAGGAACCCAATTCAACATAAAAAAAAAGCGTGTGTTTTAGAACTTTGGTGACGTCTATGGAGTTCACATTTTTTCAATTTCCACAATCGCACTCATCCTTCTGACTGCTTCTGCAACCGGCAGCGAAGGCTATATCCACAGCTACTAGCTGAATCTTCTATCCACGGCTGATTAGACGATGAAGACTATCTCCGTCGAAATTGGCCTCAAGGAATCTTACTTTCAAAACCTATCCCAAAATTATTTGCATGCAATTGAAACTTGAAAGATGAGATTCATCAGTAGCTTCTTGTTCGATTTGTTTGGGAGAGTATAGTGATGATGATATTTTGCTTTTGTTGCTGGATTGCTATCATCTTTTCCATTTCCAATGCATAGATCCACGGTTTGTACCATTTATGTACTAAGAAAATATTATAGATTTTATCACTAAGCTTTCACTGCTCTTATCTGCTTGGAATGTTGTTATGGAGCATGATGTCCATACCATATTTTAAATTTTTTTTTATAAATAATTGTATTTTCAAAAAAGTCCACTTGGTTGAACCGTGAACCAATTGGAACACCAATTCGACATCCTGTTGGTTTTTGAAAACATTGGCTAAAATCATGTCTAATAATTTTTGACTCAATTTGAATCCATCCGAAAAAGTAATCTGAATCCAAATTCAAACTTAGAGGAAATTCAAATGATTCGAAAAATTTATGGTCAAATTCAACTCAAATTTCAAACTCAAAAAATCTGCTCGAAAATATCTAAAATCTGAGCTGAATTTATGATCTTAATTTTTCACGTGAATTTATTTTTTATATTTATTTATAAATTATAGTTTAATATATATATATATATATATATATATATTGACCAAAGTTTAATTCGATATCATTTTGGTTAGGATATATATTAATAAAATACATATTGACCAAAGTTTAATACGATGTAATTTTGTTTAGGATATATAGTAATAAAATACATATTGACCAAAGTTTAATACGATGTTATTTTGGTTAGTGTGTGTGTATATATATATATATATATATATATATATATATATATATATATAATTTTCAATTTCTAATCCCTAATATTTTTTCTTTTTTTTTTGTATCTCGTTACCCTTTTTAATCTCACTTTATCTTCTCCGCCGCCGCCCCCAAAATTCGACATCAAAATGATGTAATTTCATTAATAATTTTATCAGTTTGATTTTAGCCGTTTTTAAATATTGAAAATTGAATCAATATAGTCAAATATCTATTTCAAAAATGAAGCATATATTACAATTTATTTTCAATTTGGTTCTATTTTTGGTATGACCGATACAGTTAGAATTGATTCGATTAATTATAACATAAAATTCGATTAGAGTCCATCTAAAAAATAAATGACCTAAAAAATACGAATCCAAACTGAACGACGCGGACACATTTGCTAAGTCTAGCTAAAACATAATTATCTCCAAATAATCTACTCTGAAACTTCTTTACCCACAATCCTACAACTCCACTCCATAATAACATAAATGGACAGCGGCACAGTCAAATAGAAAGGAAGGGGGCAATTGCTAATTTTTGAAATTTTTTTTATTATATATATATATATATATATATATATATATATATATATATATATATATATATATATATATATAATTTTCTTAACACACTGCGTTAAAATTTCTCTCTTTTCTTTATTTAACAATTTATTTATAGCATTTATGTTATATTTTTGTCCAGTTTAATTATAAATCTTAGTTTCACCACTATAAACGGATTAACAATTAAACAAATATTATTCTCATTCCCTAATTTATATGCTTACAAACATAATAAGAAAATGGTAAACTAAAATTAGCTTTTGAACCTAGCTTTAAATGAATGCAAGTGTTATATGCATTTTAGTGTGTGTATGTATGTATATATATATATATATATATATATATATATATATATATATATATATATATATATATATATATATATATATATATATATATATATATATATATTATTCTTTAACTTTTGCTGAAGTTGAAATTGTATAAGAAATAAAATTAAAGTCGAACACCAAATCCATTAAAGTTTAATATGCATAGCCTAATATTAGCAATTATATACGCATCATCTTTAAATAAGTTTGTATTGCTTAAATTATCACTTACATGTAAAGATTATAAATTTTAATCTCTCGGTCAAAATCTTATAAAAGAACTTCTAATTTTAAACAAGAAAAGTTCAAAATTGATGATTTTCACTTTAAATTTAATTCAGTATATACATCATATATATAATGACAAACCGTAAAGCTATTCAACATCAAGTGATTGACCAACTTTCAGAAATCTCCTTTGAATTTTTCAATTTTCTATATATATATATATATATATATATATATATATATATATATATATATATATATATATATATAATTCAAAAATCCACCATCTAAAAAACCAATTAGAAGTTTCAAAAAATAGTTAAAAAATTAGAAAATCTTAATTGGGATATTTTAGAATAATAACTTATATTAATTTTCAATTCGGAATGATGCATATGTTATGTAAATAGGATTTATAGGTGTAATGACAAAATATACCAAAATTTGTAGATGAATATCCAGTTTACTACAGATATAGATACATTTAAGTAAATCTCAAAATTAATTTTGAGACATTTTTGATATTGACTCATTAATCTAAGTATTTTTAGAGCTCATCTTGTCACTAATCACTAATAAAAATTTAAAAAATATATATATAACCATTTTTTTTTTTGTCAAACAGGTCTAAATGTAAATGATCCAATCTTAAACTAAAGCCCAATAGGCCCAATTATGAAGGATATCTTTCTTGTAACATTGGCAAATTCAGCTGTCTCAGAAACAACTTTGCTCAACTTTGACAACAAAAAGGCTACGGTTACCAATGAAACTCAACTTATTTGCCTAACTGCTAACCAGTACAGTTATAGGCATGTCAAGCAACAAGACAAACACACCGTTGCCACTTGCAAAATTTAATGATATCAATTAATTTCTTTTTGCTGTAGAAGAATAATTTTCTTTGTCTTAAAAAAATAAAAAGTAATTCTTGATAAGATAATTGGCCAGAATTTCGGCTACCTTTATCTTATGAATGATCGCTGTTTCTGGCCAATGGCTTCCTTAAGAAAAGCATATTTAGTTTTCCAAGTATTTTTATTGTTTTAGAAGTATAATTGCATATGAGTACTAATTATTTGCTCATTTGTATTAAATTTGAACATCATTTTATTCTTAATTAACAACTTGTATTAGGCCTAGCTAGGAATTTGTTAAGTACTCCTAGTAAACTTTTGTGTGTTACTGTTTTCATTGCCTTTTGTACGCCTTTTTACTCAATAGTAAAACCAAAATTTATAATCCAAGAAATAAAAATATAAGTCATATTTAAAAAATAATAATTTTCATTGATCAAAAATTTAAGAAATAAATTAAAGAAAATAGGGTAAAAGTAAAATTTTAGGTGGAGCAAAATTGTCTATCTAATATATATATATATATAAAATAAAAAAATTTAAAAATTAAGGGGCAATTACCCATTTCTTTCATCGTAGCTTTGCCACTATCTTCACTTTGGTCGGTTATGTTTGGTTTTAGACCAAATCAAATAGACTGGAAATTAAATTGTATTAATAAGTAAAATCAAACAGAAAATTGAAATTATAGAATCAAAATCAAATAGCAGAATTAATTTTATTTGGTTCTATTCGATTTTAAATTCCATGAAAAATTTTAGTTTTAAATTTAATTTTAAACATAAAAAATATTAAATATTAATTAAAAACTATGCGTTTTATATATTTTAATAGGTTTACTTTATACGATTTTCAAAATTTACGAACTAAATCATCAAAATTTACGAATTATATCAAATTATTTGCATATAAATTGTGATCTACAATTGAACAAATTGAAAAATAGATATCAAAATAATCGAATAAATCAAAATTTCATTTGATTTGATTTTTAATTCTCGTTCAGTTCTACACAGCCCAAACTTTTTGGATTGGCGTTTTTTTTTTTTTTTGAAAGCAAGCAATTAATCGCCTGCAATTCTCTTTTTGGGTTTTCTTTTTTGTTATTTTTTTCCAATTAATTGCCAAAAAAAAAAGGTTAATATTCCATTGTTTACCCTTAAGTAACGGTAGGAGTAGGACCAATATGGTACATAAACATAAACTTTCTCCAGCACACACACTCATAGCCCCATCAACTTCTTGTAATTTTAATGGTTTTTAGGAGGTACAAATTGACATTTAACTATAATTATAGTTGAATTTTACATGGAACAATTATTATATTAGGGTATTAAAACTCGGCATGAAAAATTTGGCACTTCCATTAATATTATCATTTTTTTTAATCATCCAATATTGAAATTCACCGACTTGATTAGTAACATTTAGATTCTTTTGACAAGCAATAGAGAAAAAAAAATAAACATTTATTATTTATAAAAAAAATGAAAATAAAAAAATCAGAAGTAACCTATTTCAAAGAAAAAAGAAAAGGAAAGCACAAAATTATAGCATTTATTTATCCAATTATTCTTTGTTCTCTTTGCATACCTTCTTCTATAATTTATATTTTCTTTTCACTGAAATAAAGAGAAAATATAAAGCATAAGCACTGCCATTGCCCGCTTGGTGGGGATAAGAATCTCATAAATGCAGACACCGCCCCCTATCTCTTTGTCCTCACTACCCTTTTCTTATAAAGCGCATCAAACTAGGATTTTTTTATATTTATTGCTTTTAATTAGGATTTTAATTAGTCTACGAGACAACAGTTAACTGATTGCTATGGATACAAATTTATTTATTGCACTTCAAGGAAATTTATTTAATTATATAGTAATATTTAAATAAAATATATATATAATTTTTATGTATTAATTTATTGTCACTTTTTATTTAGAATATGAATAGATAATAGATTATGGCATGTTATTATTCTTAATCATTGTAATTCAATAATTTACTTTGAATAATTATTTATAGTTTATCTAATCTGTACTGTGTATGATTTGGTAGTGTTTATATTCTAAAAAATTTTATTGATTTAAAATAAAAAAATTTTATATGTTTTACCAAACTGTAAAAAAAGAAATAAATGACCCAATTAACATAAGTTAATGATTAGATTTATAGTTAACAATTTTTAAAAATAAATATTAAAAGGCTAGTTAATAAAATCTTTAATGCATCGATTGCTCATGCCTAAAATTAAGGTATTTATGCAAACAATACTCTCTTCGTTCTTTTTTATTAATTACTTTTGTTATTTTCACTAGAATTAAGAAATAATAAATAGACTTAAATTTAATAGTAAATTACGTGATTAATACTAAATTATCAAATCTGATTGATTTTGACTTAATTAAAAAAAATAAATTGAAAAAATAAATTAAATTATCTTGAAAATTTAAAAATAACAGATAAATAAAATTTGAATTTTACTCAAAAGTGACAGATAAAACAACGGAGGGAATACATATTAACAGAAAAATAATGCCAAATCTCTAATTTAATAGAAAATGCTTAAATTCATTTCACTAAAAATCGTGTAAAAATCACTAAATGTATATTTTAGCCTTTAAGTTTTGCAATTAAGCTCATAACTAAACTTAATCAGGCCCTTCAACTTTGAACTCAATTCTTTTTCTTTTACCGACTGCATTAAGAATATTAAATAATATTCCTTTTATTTTTTTTTATCTCTCACTTTCAAATAAAATTTAAATTTTATTTATTTATTAATTTTAAATTTTTAATATAATTTAATTTATTTTTTTTAATAAAATTAAAATCAATTAAATTTGATAATTTTATTTTAATCACATAATTTAATATTAAATTTAAATTTATTTATTATTTTTAATTTTAATAAAAATAATAAAAATAACTTATAAAAAATAATTAAAATTAAATTTTATATATTATTTAAATTTCTTTATCTCATGCTGTACCAGCGACACGCGGTTCGCGCGCCCCGCCGGCCCCCCATCGCTACCCATTCTTAACTTGGCAAACAAAGCTGCCATTTTTATCTTCGGACAATGGACTGTCACATTTGGTCATTCATGTGACGGATTAGTAAACTGACAGTCTCTGTGTCGGCGCTTGCACGCACACCCTTTCTCTCTCTGTGTCTCGTGACCCCCTCCCTTATTTTTTGCGCATAAAAGTCGCTACCTCTCCCTCAACTGATCACCGCTCTCCAGCACCAATGAAGCACTTCACTTCCCTTCTCTTTCTATTCTCTCAAATCCCATTGTTTCTATCATCCTACCATGACTACCCACTCGCATTCTCCAAATCCATTCTCTTCTTCCAAGGCCAAAGGTCTGGCTATTTGCCTCAGGACCAGCGCATCACCTGGAGAGCCAATTCCGGTCTCAGCGATGGCTGGACTTACAATACTGACCTCACCGGCGGTTATTATGACGCCGGCGACAATGTTAAATTTGGATTTCCGATGGCATTTACTACTACAATGTTGGCTTGGAGTGTGATAGAATTTGGAGACTTGATGCCTCCAAATGAACTGAGAAATGCTTCGGTTGCTATTCGTTGGGCTACTGATTATCTTCTCAAGACTGTTTCTCAGCCCAATCGGATTTTTGTTCAGGCAAGTTTTCCGCCCCTCACTTCTTTTTTCTTTGCTTTTCTTTTTTGTAAATTTTGGAGTGACAACGGGGGTAATTTCGGTAGTTGGTTTGTGGAGTGGTTAAACAAATCAGAAAGTAAGTATAGGTACTTGGGTTGTTACATCAGAGACAGGGTAATTTGATAGCACCAATTGGGTTGGCAGACCAATTAAATTTGACTGATAAACTTATATCAAACTATTACTAGCCTCTTATTTTAGGTAACTTTTCAAAGTGTCGGATTTGAGTCAGGAATGCGCTTTAATCTTTACACATCAAGTGGGTGATGATTGGGTGGTGTGTGTTACAGTGCTTAGATGCTTGAACTATGCACCCAACAAGGGGAATTTTGACCCATATCTACATGTGGGAATGGTAATTTTATTTATTTTTAGTTTTAGTTGTAGATATGGTTAAGTAGAAAACAAAAAAATAGTTATATAACTATGTCGTAGAAGAGTAATGATGCAAAAAAAGGAATGGGGAGAGCCATTTTTCTCGGTTGGATGACATAACTTGGACCCATCTTTTTCTGCATAAAAGTCAGTGACTTCTATTGTATATGAATTCTCTCCTACGCGCTCAATGCGCAATTGAATCAGCAACTTAAATTATTTATTGAGACTATGTTCTGTATTGGATGAATGGCCAATAATTTCAAGTCCTTTTCTGCATAGCTCAGACAATTCACTTCACTATGGTAATTTATAATGTAGACTGATTGTGAAATTTAAATGAATTGCCCATCGATATGACTATTTGGAAAGTGAATATGATTAATTGTGCGTTTGATAGGTAGGTGACCCAAATGTAGACCACAGTTGTTGGGAGAGACCAGAAGATATGGATACACTTAGGACTGTGTATGCTGTGGATGCACCCAATCCAGCCTCGGACGTCGCCGGTGAGACTGCAGCTGCTTTGGCAGCTTCATCAATGGTGTTCCGGTCATCGGACCCTGGATATGCTCAGACATTGCTAAGAAATGCCATTACAGCCTTTCAATTTGCTGATAATTACAGAGGAGCTTATAGTGACAACCCTAACATTAGAGATGGTGCTTGCCCTTTTTATTGCGACTTTGATGGTTACCAAGTAAATCACACATCGATCCCTTTAATTTTCTTCATCTACTTAGTATTTGGTTACAAACATCTCATTAAATCAAAGCCTAGTTAATTTTATTTTTTCACACAATTACGGAAAGAAGCAGGGAATCTCAGACCAGACAGAAATGTTTTATTCCTAATGCACTCACATTGTATACACCGTACCACGTGATTGCGAGCATCTTTCACATGTATATTTGTCTGTAATAATCTGACTATATAAGTAATTTGGATAAGGCTTCTGATAACCTACTAATACTTGGTTTGTCCTAATATATATATATAGGATGAATTGTTATGGGGAGCAGCTTGGCTTCGGAGGGCATCTTCTGATGATAATTACCTTAATTACATAGAAAACAATGGGAAAACCCTTGGTGCTGATGACAACATTAATGAATTTGGGTGGGACAACAAGCATGCCGGTCTTAATGTTCTTGTCTCCAAGGTTAGTTAGTATTTGACATTAATTCGTAACTCCGACTAATCCAGTTTGAGCCGGTTGATCAGTCCGCTGTGGGAAAATGTTGATTTTGGTTGTTTACAGGAAGTGTTAGAAGGAAACATTTACACACTTGAATCATACAAAGCATCAGCAGATAGCTTCATGTGCACTCTAATACCAGAATCATCATCCTCGCACATACAGTACACTCCTGGTGGCCTCATTTACAAGCCAGGAGGTAGCAACTTGCAACATGCTACAACTATTTCATTTCTTCTTCTTGTTTATGCTAATTACCTTCAACGAAATTCTCAATCCCTCAACTGTGGCAACGTAAATATCAGTCCAGATTCGCTTCGTCAACAGGCTAAGAAGCAAGTTGATTACATTTTAGGCGACAATCCTCTCGGATTATCTTACATGGTTGGGTATAGTAACAATTACCCTCAACGCATTCATCATCGTGCTTCCTCTCTGCCGTCAATTAAAGATCACCCTGAGTTTATCGCCTGCAAAGAGGGGTCCATTTACTTTAATTCCACAACTCCTAACCCAAATTTGCTGGACGGAGCAATTGTGGGTGGACCTAGCGAAGATGATTCCTATGGGGATGATCGTGTTGATTTTAAGAAATCGGAGCCAACTACGTACATTAATGCACCATTCGTGGGTGTGCTTGCATATTTTGCAGCTAATCCTAACTTTGGCTGAAACAATTCACAGGGAATTTGTACATAAACTCATTAATGTTTTAGGACAAGAAAAAGAAGTGTCTCTCGTCTTTGCGAAAGTAAAGAAGGAAGAGGCTTGTTATTTATCGGTGTTGAATTTTGAGGAATTCCATCACAAATATCTCATTGTGAGTTTCTCCAAATTTGATAAAGAGAATGAAAATTTTCAATTTGTTTTGGAATTAATTGCATGGTCTTGCTTTTCATGATTACGTTAATTGGCCAAATTCATCTCGCAAATCGACTGCAACACATAATGCAAGTAATAGATTTTATTTATGCACACAAATTGAACTTAAAAATTGAAAGATAAATCATTATGGTCATATATATTAATAATTGCGCATGTACTTTGCAGATTATATAGTATAAATATAGATATATATAAGTAGCATGCTTATTAATTATGATTAAAAATAAAAAATAAAAACGTGAGTTATGAAGAATTAGGATGATAATAATGTTTGGCCAAAGAAACCAAAATGATGGGAATATTAAAGAGAGACATGAAGAAAGGGAAGGATCACCTACTCGCTTCTCGTTCCATGACATAATGGTTATTCATTGATTTCATGGAAACTAAAAAAGTTGAATTATTGAAGCAAAGAGAGAACCAACCAGTTTGTTTCCATCTGCCTTATTAAATGGCCTCTTGATTCGACACCGTACCAGAACCATCCGTATTCGACAGCAATCTTGCCATTTTCATTATTAGCTTCAGCTTTATGGTGCTATACCTAAATTTCATCACCAAAACTGTATGTGGCTCAAAAACATTGCCCATTTTTTCTACTTTTGAGTTTTAACCAAATTTATCCAAGAAATTGAAACTTAACCCAACAATCTGACTTAATCTAAAGTGATTCAATCTAATTTGAAAATAATTTGAAATTGACCCGAACTAACCACTTTCCGTTTGATAGGTCTAATTTTGCCACTTCTAATTTTTTTTTCTTGTGATTATTTTTTTATTAATACTACTTTCGTTTCGTTATTTTTATCCACTTTTATTTTTTACACATGTTAAAAAATTGTAGTTATTTATAGTTAATGGCCAATTTTTTTCTACAAGTTTTGTATCATCCCATCCTAAATAGAGAATGAGTAACTAAATATTATTAAAACTACAAAAATCGAGGTTGATAACATAGCATGAGAAATTTAGATTGCAATTAATAAGATAAAATTAAATAGAGATATTATGGACAATTTATAAGTTAACTATAATATAAAAAAATTGAACAATATTTTAAGGCAAAGTAAAAAAAAAGGTTGGATAAAAATTATGAAACACATGAAATATATGAAAATTCAAGTCTCCTCAGTATTTTGCTCTCCACTTTTCTTTTATATATATATATATATATATATATATAGACATTTGGCGCGGGTGGAGAATCAAACATGATGCATAGAAAGCATTCAAATACTTCAACTGGTTGAGGGAAAAAAAAAAAAACCTCAAATAAATCAAGTCTGAAAATTACATTTTACAGTATTCTCAGATTGGACGAAAAGTGTCCGTGAAAAACTAACAATACCTTTTAACTCCCCGATTGTGAGAAAATTTATTACTTGAGTATTTAAATTATCGTAAAGGAGATAATGAGGGAAGACACTTACAAAATAAAATAAAACAAAATTAGAATCATATGTTATTTTTCTATTATTTGTTTATTTTCCCGTTTGTAATAATTTTTTTTTTCGGTTAACAATAAAAAATTTTTCAAATAAAGGAAAATAGACAAGTATTGTAAATGAAAAAAAAAAAATAGAAACCCTAAGCTCAGCCTAAATAAAGTTTTCAAATAGAAAGTTCAGTCCAGTTACACCGACCGATTACGTAAATGTTTATGGACTATCCGCAGAGGCCAATCTTTTTTCTAAATTGATCTTTTTAATTTTTATTTCTTATACGTTTGCCCTTTCAAATTTTGCTTATTTCCTAAGATATTTACATGTTAAGCTCTCTTTCGGGTAAATTTTGAATCCGTCCTATTTATGGGTATTGGCTATGGTAAACTCATTATCTATTACAGCGTCCAACGGTTAGAATTATAAAGGTTACAATTGCTCTTTGAGAAAACGGCATTTCCATTATAAAATAACAACCTCGCCATAACTGGTTGTTCTTTTACGGGAAAAGAGAGAGTAAGTAATAAAATTTGAAATTTTCTTTATATTAAAATTAATATTTATCGGTGAAATGTTTTTTCAAGATTAGGCATGGTCATTCTTTTACTCACTCGATATGAAATTTATATTCGGAAATAAGGTGAAAATTTCTTTTGAACAAAATTAATTTTAATAAAATTTGGAATTACAAAACTGTATTCTAACCGCTAACAGATAATTAATTCTATATTAACAGCCAAGTAATAGAGCCATTTCTGTTATTGATAAAAATAAAATAGCCCATTTACTAAATCGGACAAAGGGGGGCCTATTCCCCCTTTCTTAAGGCTATTGTAGATGCTCTAAGCATAGTTTTAACATCACAGTATGGATAAAAGTTCACTCTACCTTATTATAAGCATTTTTCATATTCAACTTTAATTCAAGTCACCGACTTTCATGTGTTGAAAAATTTCAAAGGCAATAATAATGTTATATTCCCTATATTTCATTCCATATTAGATGTGAGTATTGCATAAAAAAAATTAAGAAAATCAACTTAATTAATTACTCTTTTTTATCTTTATTAAAGTAAGTTATATTTGAAGTAAAATGTACAAACATATTTAATTTGTTTTTTTTATACAAAAAAAAGTTTAATTAAAAAAAGTCAGCTTAACAAAACCAAAAAAATTAGCTTAAATAGAGAATTTTGGATAACTAAATGAAAATTATAATTCAAACAAGTCCTACCATTAAGAGCTTTAATTACCAAGTGAGAAACCGATTTAATAACCACATTAGAAAAAAGTCTTGTTCTTAAACGAACTTAGAGCTTCCCGGATGCTAACCGCTTCAGCAAAACAAGAACTCAAAATACCAAGGGAAGATTTGTGGCTAGCAGCCACAAAAGTTCCAAGATGATCACGAGCTATAAAAGTAATACCTGTCCCGTTGATATCATATATAAAGAAGGAAGAGGCTTGTTATTTATAGGTATTGAATTTTGAGGAATTCCATCACAAATATCTCATTGTGATTTTCTCCAAATTTGATGAAGAGAATGAAAATTTTTTTGGAATTAATTGCATGGTCTTGCTTTTCATGATTACGTTAATTGTCCAAACTTATCTCGCAAATCGACTGCAACACATAATGCAAGTAATAGATTTTTTTTGTGCACACAAATTATACTTTTTCAGTTAATGATAGACTGCCATGGAAAAAAAATAATAATTTCAATTATATGGAACTCAAAAATTGAAAGATAAATCATTATAATTATATATATATTAATAATTGCGTATGCAATTTGTAGTATATATATATATAAGTAGCATGCTTATTAATTGATAAATCACAAAGTTTCGTAGAGAATGGTATCTCCACCTTATGTTAGACGGGGCAGGTTTGAGAAATAAGGGATCGATTCCGATCAGATCCTTCAGCTAAAAAACCTGCAACAATACTTAGTCCGGTAGTCTCAGACTTGAGCACTCTGACATTCAAGTTAGCTATCGGGATAAGAAAAGGTAATAAAGTTAATTTACTAAGAGAGAGAAGACAAGAAAGGGTTGTTCTTCATAGGAAGGAACCTGCTATTTATAGTTCCAAGAGAGTTTGGAACAGTGTGCTCAACGGTGCTTCTACTCTGCAATAAGCATGGCCTATCACTATAGGCAGCGGTGATGGGATGGTGCCGTGTAACAGTTTTTGTCAATGAGACGTCCAGTCCGATCGGACAAACTCGATTATTGAACTTTCTCTCTCAGTTAGGAGGGTCTTTAATAGGCTTTTTCTTGAGCTTCTTTCCATAATGTTGGGCTATTTGGTTTTTTTTTTCGGGTGTTATCATTAATTATGATTAAAAAAAATAAAACGTGATTTATAATGAATTAGGATGATAATTAAGAGGTGTATAATGTTTGGCCAAAGAAACCAAAATGATATGAATATTAAAGAGAGACGTGAAGAAAGGGAAGGATCACCTACTCGCTTCTCATTCCATGACATAATGGTTACTCATTGATTTCATGGAAACTAAAAAAGTTGAAATATTGAAGCAAAGAGAGGGCCATCCAAAGAACCAACCAGTTTGCTTCCATCTGCCTTATTAAATGGCCTCCTGATCCGACACCGTAGAGCCATCTGTATTCGACAGAAATGTTGCCATTTTCATTACTAGCTTAAGCTTTATGGTACTGTACCTAAATTTCATCACCAAAGCTATATGTGGCTCAAAATCATTGCCCATTTTATTATTCCTGTTTTATCTACATTTGAGTTTTACAAGAAACTGAAACTTAACCCAACCCAAGAATCATACTTGATCTAAAGTGATCCAGTCCAATTTAAAAATAATATAAAATTAACCCGAACTAACCACTTTCCGTTTGATAGGTCTAATAAATTAAGCCTGAAAATTAAATGGCACAGTATTCTTAGATTGGGCGGAAAGTGTCCATGAAAAACTAACAATACCTTTTAACTCTCAGGTTGTGAGAAAATTAATTACTTGAGTATTTAAATTATTGTAAAGTAGATTATGAGGGAAGACACTTACAAAATAAAATAAAATAAAATTAGATTCATATTATTATGATAATTATGAAATATTTGGATGACTATCAAACTCATTAGTCTTCTAATTCTACTAGAAGTCTACTTCTATTTTGCACTTATAAATATCCTAATATATTTATTCAATGATAATTAATAAGAGAGAAAATTCTCTATTCATACTATGTCTGTTTTTATTTTAATTAATTTTATAATACGTTATCAGTATTATAATTTTTGTTAATTATTGAAAGTTGGTGGTTTATGATAATTCGACTCAAATAAATCAAAAATTTTAATTTAAAAGATTAAACGGTAAGTAAATTTAATTCGTAAATTTTTAAACTATTGTAATTCTCATGAGTTAATGGGATTAATTATGGTTTGCAGGATAGTGTGTCCATATACAATAAAATTTGAAAAATTATAATATATGATTTAAAAATAACAAAAAAAAAATCAAAACCGTATTAGATTCTTTTTATTGTTGCTGTGACCAAGTGACATAATTATGTTTCATCTCTTTTATGCAATTACAAATTAATCATTTTTTTTATTATATTTTGTTCTATATATATAGCGAAAGTACATATTTTAAGCCATATTTTGGTTTTTAATTTGCTATATATACTATTGTGTCAATTTATTATTTTAATAGGTAACACAAAATTATTCAAAGGCTCCGAAAAAGCTGTAAAGTCATTACCCAAATACAATTTATTATATATGGATATTTGTCTGTTATGTTTCAAGAAACTTATTATTTATGAAAATAATCGCTGAAATGAATATCATTTTGAAACTAAAAGAAAAATACCGAATATTCATATATGAAAATTATTATATAAGATAAGTAACATATTTTTAAAGATAATTTGATTTTATTTTGATACAAATATTAGTAAAGTCGAAGTTTACTAATAAATACAAATATTAGTAACCTGAAGTTTATCAACTATTGTACAAATATTAGTAATCTATTATTTACCAATTATACAAATATCAGTAAATAAGAATTTTATTGATTAAGTGATACTAATATCAGTAAACTTAAAGTTTATTAATTATAGTAAACTTAAAAATTGATACAAATACTAATAAACATTTAGTTTATTAACTGTCACAAATATTAGTAAATCTGAAGTTTACTAACTGTTTGATATTAATACTAAGAAACTCGATGTTTATCAATTGATATAAATATTGATATAACAAAAATAGTAAACCTGAAGTTTACTAATTAATAATTGATTTTTTGGTATGATCGGTTTTACCATTTCGGATCGATTATAATACATAAATTATTTAGAATTCACATATTTATTAGAAAACTAGAAGTTTCTTTAATTAAACTTAAAGAATTCTCTTAATTTATTTGTTTTCAAGAAATATTACTAAAATATCACTAGCTAATAAAGTAACTGAATTTCCTTCATTTTAGAATTAATAAAGATAATATATGTGAGCCCACTATCCACCATGTAGACCATTCAAATGATTTATATTTTTTGAAAGATGTATTAATAAAATGGTCACATGCATGTGGGTTTATTATCAACTCACAACTTGTAATTTGTAAGATTATTCAAATTTAGTACACAACTTCCAGATTATGCAATCAAAATATTTTTCTTGATAATTTTAGTGATCATATATCGTGGCTAAAAAATTATTATAAGTCCCTTGTACATGTTCATAGTCCAAGGTCTAGCAAAAATATTTACTAAATGCCTTCGATTAATTGCTAGACATTTTTACGAGAACAATAGTATTATTTTTATATATGGATACATAATATTGATGTAAGCAATACTTACATGGATTATACCAATAAAGATCATAAAATTCTTCTATTGCAATTTTTAATTAAAAAATGCATTTTGATTAATAGCTTTCCTAATGTTAGAGGAAGAAAGAAGCTAAAAATAAATAAAATAATAAATATATTATGTGTAATTTAGATCCTCACTATCGTGAGCTTGAAGTTTAAAAGATTAGTCAATTATGATGCCAATGTATTTGTTAGTGTGTAAAGATTTATTAAATCTCATATGTATTAGCTACAAATGCTCAGATTCAAAGTAGTGTCCTAGTAGGACAATTTACCTTATAGGGTAAATTATTTAGTTCCAAATAATAATAGAATCTTTGAATAGAAAAGAGCAAATAAGTTTAGAAGGTCATGATACAAAGGCGGGTACTCTTGAAGAGACTCATATCATAACTAATTTCAAAACTCTAGAAGTGGTTTAGATTTATGAAATTAAATAAGAGATCTCAATATGTTACGTGATCATTGAAAGGAACTGAAAGTATAAAGTTGTCGATAACATTTTTGCATCAAAATGTTTGATGTTGATATTTTTAATATAGTGAGGATTTTAAAATTAAATCTGTTAAAAAATATATTGCATACAATATGAATTTTTGAAACTGTAGTTCAAAATATTGAAAAACTTGATATCAAAGGAGTACAATTGATATTCATACAATATAGAATAAAGTCATAAAATATGACTTATATTATAACATTTATTGTAATAAATTGGTATTTATTATGAAAAGATATATTTTCTTATAATGGATATTGATGCAATAAGTTTTTAATATTTATCAATATGGCAAATTAATACTATTTATTTATTTGATAATGAAATTATATTAAATTCCTGAAAATGTTATCATACTTGAAGCATATAAATATTTTCTGAAAAATGTGTTTAACACAAATATATATTAATTTTTTATGATTTTGAAGTATTATAATGTTGCCTATTATCATGATTTATTTATGATTTTGATTACTAAAACTCTTGAAAACTTTAAAAATGCTTCAATAAATTTTGAAAACTTCAGTTTTATTTCGACTTGAAAATCGATTTTTATTTGATTAAAGGAGTAAATTTTGACAATGTGATTATATGTTTATAAATTATCTTCCATTGAGTTCATGCATAATATATTCAAAAGGTATATGGTAAGTATATCCAAAAATATATGACTCATTTTAGAAAAAGAAATTTATAATATTACGTATCGAAACTCTGTATATATAAATTTAAAATTGTGTACCAATATTATTATAAGAGAAAGAAAAATACATGTTGTACTCTTTTTTTTCTTAACTAAGGTTTTTTCTCACTAGGTTTTCCTGTTAAAGTTTTTAACGATGCAACTTATGATATGTATTAAAGATATTGTGTACTTTTTTTCTTTTTACTGGATTTTTATCCCACAAGGTTTTTTTAGTAGGGTTTTAATGAGGTAAAATATCTATTAATGGACATTCAACGGGAAGTATGTACTATAAATTTCATGATTTTGAATATCCGTAACCTTTTAAGATTGATAACACGACTTATCAAATGGAAAATGCAAACAATTATTATCCATGCAAGACATTTTTTGATATTATCAATTATTTTAAATTAAATCCACCAAAAGTGTGACAGATCTTTTAATGGAAAAGATATCGATTTTTAAAAGAAAATAAATTGAAAATTTTCAAGGTGATACTCTAGAAGAGATAAAAAACAATATCGATCAATAATTCTATATTTTTATAAAAACAACACTAGAAGTGGTTCTATTAGTGGTAAACTATTTAAATTATATGAAAATTGATGATAATTATTGTTAATAATATAATGAGTATGAATATCTAATTATTGAAAGTCGATATCAAGATGATCAGCAAAAAGGAAAAGATGTAATCCATGCTAATTAGACTCGTACAAAATATTTGTATTAGAAGTCCAGACACCAGAAGATGTCAATTATCGAATTACTCAATATTGGATATTCATTAAGTTAGTTGAAAGTTTATGTGATTAAAAGCCACAACTCAATATAATAAAGGAATGTATAGATTATTGTTCAATAATAACAACCAATAATATTAAAGTGTAAAAAAATAGCAAAATTTTCTTAAGCAGTAAACCAGCTGATCTTTTCAACCAAATTCTACCAACTTTAATTTTCAAAAAGCATGTAAGTAGTATTAGGATGTTTCAGTTTAAAGAAATATTGTAATTATTGTATTTTTTAGGGAAAATATATAGCTTGTGGATACTGTACTTTTTTTTTCTACGCTAAGTTTTTATCCTTTTGAATTTTTCTTAGTAAGATTTTAACAAGATATATTCATAGTGTATAATTATTAAAGGAAAAGTATTGTGATAATTATGAAGTATTTGGATGACTATCAAACTCATTATTCTCCAAAATCTACTAGAAGTCTATCTCTTTTATTTTGTACCTATAAATATCTTAATGTGGTTATTCAATAATAATTAATAAGAGGAAAAATTGTCTATTTATACTATATCTATTTTTACTTTAATTAAGGTTACAATACATATGTTACTTTTCTATTATTTGTTTATTTTCCCGTTTGTGATTTTTTTTTGGTTAACGATAAAAAATATTTCAAATAAAGGAAAATGTCTTAGTATTGTAAATGAAAAAAATAAAATAGAAACCCTAAGCTCAACCCAAATAAAGTTTTCAAATAGAAAGTTCAGTCTAGTTACACCAATCGGTGAATGGACCCATTTAAATGTTTATAGACTATCCGCAAAGGCCAACTTATTAAGGGCCAATCTTTTTTATTTTTTAGGAATTTACATCAAATATCCATTTTTTAATGTTGCTTTTTAAAAATTCATCCATTAATTAATTTTAAAGTGTTAAAAATAACCTTTTTTTAATTTTAAGTTTTTAAAAATGCTCCTTTTATAGTAAGCCCTAATTAAATGGTTTATTTTTCAATTTCTATTTCATTACTCCATGTTCAACCTTCTTTCAATTTTTGTTCCATCTTCAACTTTCTAACGATGCTTCATCTTCAATTAATTTCGGAGGACTTGGCTCATTCAATGGCGAAATTAGGGCATGCATTAACGGTAGAGGAGTTGATGGGGATGATAAAGGAGGCAGACATAGACGACAATGGGTGTTCAAATTTTCAGGAGTTTTCTCAGGCAATAACATCAGCAACGTTTGACAATTCATGGTGCTGAATGTAAGAAATTGGGTTAGATTGATTAATTAGTTTGGAATTGCAATCATCTGTTGGACTTGGAATTATGATAGGGAAATTAAGAGAGCAAAAGATTGAATTGTTTTTTTATATAATCAAATTAAGAATGACTTGGTATTAAACATGAGAAAAAAAACTACAAATATGCTTAACCATAAAATCGATTCGAAATCAAACCGATTTTTTCAATTAACTGATCTGATAGATTCGGTTATGATTTTTAATTTTTACATTTTAGGTTTCTAGTTACGATTTAGGTTTTTGAATAACGGTTAACTGTTAGTCCACCGTTAATCGGTTAATATGTAATATATATTATATTTTTATTTTTATACTTTTAAATTTTTTCATTTTTTAATTTTTCTATAAAACTTACATAAAATAATATTTTAAAGCATATTTAAATTATATTTTTATTTTCATACCATAATTTTTTTTATATTTTTCTATAAAATTTATATAATATTTTAAACTAAATTTATATTATGTCATTCTCTTTAATTATATAGCAATATTTATATGTAGTAATCGATTGACTTTTATATATATTATTTTTTATCATATATAATAGAAATTAATTACATTTTCTTATATTTTAGAGTTTATTTTTTAACATTTAATATTATCCAAAATTTTATTAGATTTAGAATTAAACATGTTAATTTTCAACAAATATTAAATTTATTTTATAAGATTAGCTATTAATTTGTTGAACATGAATTTTGACTAGTAAATTATGTTTATTTTGTGATTTTTATGTTAAATTACTATGTACATTTAAAATTGAACTGAATTTTACCTAATTTTTTTTATAATTTTATGTTATAAATTTTAATAGTTAATCGAAAAATATCGGTTAACCAAATAAAAAAACTAAAATTGATGGATTGATTAATCAAATATAAAGAATTGGTTAATAGTTAATAATTTTAAAAAATCGATATTAATGGACTAGTCAATTTTTTTGTTTATGGACTGGTTAACCAGTTTATGCTCACTCCTAATTGGTATGTTATAATTTGATGGGTTATTTATATGATTAATTATGTAAATTACATCTGCTTCTAATCTCATATTATGGTTTTGTCTTTGCCATTTTCTTATGAATTTTGTCTCCGCTTTTTGCTCCATGCTGCGGACCGATATACCATTTTGTGGTGTGTAATTATGAATTCTGATTTATGATTCATAGAATGCAATAGACGAGAACTTTTTTGGGTTCTATTTTGGGTTACTCAAGGGAAATTATGCCATTTATGATGAAAATTGACAAGATCAAAAGCTTTTTTATGTTTTTTGATTGAAAATATTCATAAATTCAAACTTTTGTTTTTTGGTATACCGAACGGTATACTTGGTATATTTCATAAACTTATGATAACTATATATTAAGTTGCCTTAGCTATCTAAGATAGAAGTGTGCTCTTGTAAAGGAATTAGGAGCAACAAGGTTCTTCCTTGAGCTTTTCTTCATTGCTTTGGAGATCTCAAAAATCCTATATTATTAGAGAGTCCAAACAAATTTTGAAGTTGTAAATTGACAAGTTTGTGTCGTAAATAATTTTTGATAACTAACTCTTCTAGGTGTTCATGGATGTTTTTGTTGGAAATCTCATATTTTTTTTTGCGTTTTTCTACTGGCAATGAGGATTTTACTGAACACCTTTGTTGAAGTTTCTAGGTAACATTTGTTTTGTTTTCATGTCCGATACATCTTGGCTCAACCATGTGGTTCATTATTCATTCATAGAAACTCTATTTGGATAATTTATTGCATAGGTTTTCCTCAAGGCTTCCTTTGAATATATTGTACACAAAAGCCTTCTAGTAGTCTAGTGAATTATATTCTATGCAACTAAGGTTTAGACCTCTGCGAGATATCTTTACCATGTATCTTGTAGTATTAATCTATCACTACACATATAAGGATTTACTTGATGTGAGTATCTTGTGATTATTGATTAAAATGAATTAGGAAATTAAAGGTTGTGCTGCAAATTAATCTATTGGTTATTTATGTTAGTAGATATGCCCTAGGCCAAATATTTGGTCTTTTATATAATGTCACATCTTATTTTATAAAATTGGATTTTCTTCTTGTTATTATATTGTTGGCATGTTATATTATAATAATATTTGTAAATAATAATCTAATATTATTTTGACTATCCCTAGTCATTTATCATTAAAGGAATAATGATAAATAAAGACTAGTATGAGTTTGATTGATAATCATGGGATGATTATATATGGTGACATGAATTAAACATATAAGTACTTGTTAGAGAACATAGTACTGGATAGACCCGTTATAAGATACTACATGGGTTAATGTCATTAGTGATCTCATAATAGTTATGTTATCGATCCTTAGATCTGAGATTATCACAATATCTTACATGACGAATATTATAGTATGACATAATCAAACATTATCTTTAATCGGATAATCGTAAAGGTTATGATTGAACATGATGAGAATCATGCAGAGAATAGTGAATAATCATGAAGGAATTTATCCCTATCTTATGAGAGAGATATTTATTGGGCCCCTCTGTAAGTAGGACTAAGAAATGTATGGCCGTGCTAAAATAAATTGATGGAGCGATCACTATCATTTGATATTATCAATTTACTTAGTGATCGAGAAATTATATGTTTAGACTATATAAGTTTGACATGGACCATGACTTATGTTCAAACAAGATAACATGTGACAAAGAGATGATAACATATTCTATTAGGTTAAAATGAATTATTGATATTCATATTATTTGGGTAGTCATAATGCCTTGTTAGAGGCCACTTATGACTTGTAGGCCCGTGATGGAATTAGAGCTCACTGTCAATATAATATGAACCTATTGGATCGCACATATAGAATGTAATTAATGAACTAAGGGTTAATTCGGACATTTCAAATTTTATTTTGTGATAAATTAAAATTCAAAATAATAATAATAATAATAATATTATTATTATTATTATTATTATTTAAGATTAATATTATTATTCTTATTTTAAATAAGAAATAAAGTATTTCTTATTTTAATAAGAAAAGTGGGCCCGAAATTTTTTTTCTCTAAATTAGGGTTAGGTCAACCATATATATATAGTGATATGTGATCATGGTTATTTATATGATATTTTTAATATATTTTTAGGTGTTTAATTGAGTTAATTTTTTGTGTTAATTA
The DNA here is from genome assembly GCA_037975025.1 of Excoecaria agallocha. Lineage (NCBI taxonomy): Eukaryota > Viridiplantae > Streptophyta > Magnoliopsida > Malpighiales > Euphorbiaceae > Excoecaria > Excoecaria agallocha. The sequence goes on from CM075812.1 coordinate 11,368,096, forward strand.
GGTTAAATTTGAGTTTAATTAGTAAATTTTATGTTTTTAGAGTTAATTGTGAATTTTGGTGTTTTTCAAGGTTATTTTGCAAGAAAAATGACTTAATTGCAAAAAGGCAAGAACATTTGGGTCAAAACTGTGAATTTGAAAAATTCATGTAAGAAGATAGACTTGGAGTCCAGTAGATTCATGAGTGGCCGTGTATTTCATTGTTTGAAAACTTAAGTGGTAGTGCATCTTGCTAGGTTTTCCTTGATTGGTCGTGTGATGCAATAACTTGAGGGATAAGTGGCCATGTGTTTTGTTGTAAAAGACTTTAAGTGGCCATGTATCCCTACAAGGAAGGATACAATGGCAGTGCATCCAATGAAGGCAAAAATTAAGTGGTCACATGTGTTTCAACTCCCATATAGCGAAGGATTTTCCAATTTTCCGTTTAAGAAGAATTTACTTCCTACTTTAATTCTGGAAGTTTAGAAGGGTTCTACCATTGATTTTGCCTATAAATAGAAGACTCAAACACCAAAGATTGATCATCAATTTGAAGAATCAAGTAAAATAAACTAGTAGAATTCATTAGTTTTTAGTCTTACATTGTTTTATAGTTTTGTTGTTTTTATTCAATATTTTTCTTTTCAACTTTGTTTTTATTTTTTCAACGTTGTTTTAGTTTTAAATATATTTATGAAGTAGTTTTTCTTTTTTTGATAATGGATTCTTGAAATCTTTTATTTTCATTTTTATGATTTAATTGAGCTTTAATTTCAATATCAGTTGATTATTTCTTGGCTTTAAGCATATTCTTGTCTTTGATTGTGTTGTGATTGATTGTTGGTTTATTGAGTAAATAACTAAAAGTTTATTTAGGCACTGTCAATCATTTGCATGTTCTTAGATTAATTATTTAAAATTTATGCATGATTATTATCTGAAATATAAAATAATTATCTGTTGATTTTATTGATTAATACTAAGAGAGGAGGAACTAAGAATAAATTAGAATTGAATTACTTGAAAAAAAGTTCAATGAAAGTTTAGGAAATTAAACTAGATTTTGATGTTGAGTATTAGATTTGTCTATGAGTTTAATACTAAGAATGATATACTTGAATAAAGATATCTGGCTTTATTACTAGTTTTTTTTTTATAATCATTGGTGTTTCCATTAAAATTAAGTCATTACAATGAAAGTTAAAGTGGATAGTTCCTTTAGCAAGAGAATTTCAGTTATTGTTTTGTTTTTAATTCAAGTTAGTTTAATTTAGTTTTTATTTTGTTTCATTGTTTATTTTATTTAATTTTTTCTTTTAAATCAAAAACATTTAAGAAACAATCTTAGATTAATTTAATTGATACATAGATATTATCCTTAGCAATCCATGTTCCCTTGGGTACGATATTTGGGGTCTTAATCTATATTTTTCTGTATTACTAGCCGATCTAGTACACTTGCTAAACACCGGTCAATATGTATATTTTAAATGCTAATTTAAGCATACTAAATTAGAGTGGTACTTGAGTACCTTGGGGTGTGATAGTTGGCAATTGGGACAGGTGAGCAGCGATGTGACAGGGAGCAGGTGAAGGCATGGGCGTTTACTTGTATCAGTGTACTTAACAGGGCAACACGTCTCATCAGTCCGATCGAATATCACGTCTTTTTGTCTTATCTTCCAGCTCACACTCTGCTTTTTAGTTGATGGGCTCTGGGCCTTTGCAAGCATTATTGGGCCGACTTGATTGGGCCTTTGAGATATTTTTTTTCATAGTTATCACTTGTCCCCCCTTCAAAGGGTTCGACCGAGTGATTTTCGACTTTTGGTGGCAATTTTAAATTGGCGCGATTTTGATAAGTTGCGTTCATTCATTTTGGATAGTTATTATTCATTTAATGTACGTGTGTGTGCCAATGGCAACACATCATTCTTCGCAACATAATAAGGGATTGTAGAAATGCAGGTACGCTTATCGAAGGCGATGCTTCATTCTTCATACATAAAGATGGATTTGAGACATGTGGTGATCATCCAGAGGAAAGGCTTGTTGGAGAATCCCAGAAGCCTTGTGCCTATAAACAGGTAAGTCTGGGTCGATTTTTCTTATTCTTTAGCAATCCTTGGCAAAACCCTGCTAGATGATGTTCTTTCTTATTCATAACATCATTTTTTTGCTTCTCCCCCTCCACCAAAGATGGCTTCGACAAGCAGTCATTTTACTGATAGGAGTTTTCTCAAAGCTTAAAAGATCGTGAAATCGTGGCTCATCTTTCGAAACTCATGGAGGAGGAAGTGGTTGAAATCCCTTCACAATATAATCTTCCCGCAGAGATTTATGTGATGGCCTGCCCAGATTCCATGGCGATGATCGGTGTGCCATTTGGGCGTGAGAGTACTGAGTGGTTTATTTGCTATTTGTGGAGACAGTCTCAAAGACAGCATAGCATAATTTTTTTCTTATCATTGGAAGTCAAAACAACCTTCTGGACCATATCATCACTCTACAAATTGACACCCATGTAAGGATAACCATCATCATCAAGGCTATCGATACGTCTAATTTTGCTTTGTATCCCAACCTGAAAATTTACATTGTCGTCAGACTTTCAGGTATGATGATGGATAGCTCATCGATCGATCAGGTAGGAGGCCTTCGGGAGCTGGGCCAAATGCCTCACACACCTGATGGTGGGAAATCCGATCGGGAAAAAATAAAACCTGGAGGATTCGAACTTGTCTAAAAGTTCCTTATTATCAACATCAGCCTTGTAACTTCTGATGTGTTCCAATCGAAACACTCCGCGCTCTAGAAAGGCATGGTTTGTTACCAAAGAGTCCTTAAGATGGCATTTCAACTACCTGTAGCAATATTTTCTTCTTTGTAATGGTTTTTTCTTCGCTTTGTAGCTTGTAAGAACTCTTTATATATAAAATTTAATTTGTCTTTCAATTGCGTCTTCACACTGCAATTTTCATTTTAGGCAGTATTTATCATAAAATCAATTAAGGAGAAAATATTAAATCGACTAAGGAGAAATATGTAAACCACCCATGGAGAATGTATGAAATTGACTAAAGAGAATACTTCTTAAATTTCAATAAGCTTTTCAAGCATTGCAGTACACAACTCTTTAGAATCGACGATCGCCTAATCCGATCGGATTTAAAAGATAGACACAATAACTAACCTTTCGGTCTTGCATTGCTTTAAAGATATGGCTATTTCGCACATCAAATGTTTGGGAGAGATAATTAACTCAATTTTTGTCCTTTGCATTTTGGATTCGGGATGGACGTCAAATCTAGCGAATAATTTGATGGAGATCAAATGTGTGCACTTCACATCTTGGGCTCGAGATGAACATCAAGCCTAGCAAATGAACTTACCTTGCTAATGAATGGACTTCAACTTTCGCATCTTCAGCTATATCAAGCCTAGTAGATGAGTTATACCACATTGATTCATCAATCGAGATGTGACATCGATCGAAATTAGGCACTTAGTCTTAGAGTGGTTGGAATAGAAAAATTAGCCAAGATGTGCTATTGATTTGAGATCGAGTTATCTGATCCGCTTTTTGGTAGTTGAATTATAGTGATCGATTGGCGAGAGGTCTACAGGTGTCAGAGGCCCTTATCTCAAACTCCTAATGGTAGGAAATTTTTTTTTGATCCGTGCTAAGGCGGTAGCAGGATCGAATCCGAAGGTTGCTTTGCCGCTTATAGGGAGTTACCGATTTGGAGAACCTCGATCGGGATGTCAATATTGATCGACCGAAATTAATATGGAGACCTTGGGAATACCCACTTATGAGGAGTTACCCTTTTGAAGAACCTCAATCGGGATGTCAGTATCGACTGATCAAAATTAATATGGCGATCTTAGGAGTTACCCACTTATGAGGAGTTACCTTTTTGGAGAATCTTGGTTGGGATATCATTATTGACCGACCAAAATGAATATGGTGACCTTGGGAGTTATCCACTTATGAGGAGTTACCCTTTTAGAGAATCTTGGTCGGGTTGTCAGTATTGACATACCAAAATTTTGTGGAGAAAACCATGGTGTATGACTTAGATATTTCACCTAAAAGGAAAATAACAAATTAATATGTTGAGGCACATACCTTGTCTTTATGCTTTCCTTGGAGAGTCCCAGATAGGCAACATTAAAAGTTTTTTAACTTCATCCTTAGGTTGCCTTTGCTTTAACATAGGCGACGGCTCAGCACGGGCTTAATGGAGAGATATTCGATTGGCGGGTTGGCTTCGCATTGAGTTTGTGGTTGATCACCTTTGTTTCCTCCTTTGTATAAGACTTCTTTGGACAATTGATTTCCTTAAGCTTTCCCTAGATCCGCTATGAAACCTGATCGGGGCTGATGTTGAATGGGACCAATATCGGGGCCTGCTATTTGATAGTTCGCTCGGACTTATCTTGTTAAGTCATTTTTTGCTCGCCCGCTTCAGTGGAGTAATGGTCCTGTCTGTCCCCACCATCATCCATTCAGATGCGGGAATTCATTCGAATGATCGCCCATACGAGTGTTGTAGTCTGTCTGCGACGTTGATCCTTCTTCACCTACTGGATCTCTGTGCATCATCCAACTGTATGTATTGACGAGCTATTTTCGTCAATTCGGAAAAGCTATTAGGCGGCCTTGTTGTTAATGACTCGAATAACGAGCAATCGGTAGTTCCTCCGGCCAGGGCAGTTGTCGTTATCTCCATACTTACATTTCTCACTTCAGACATTGTGAATTGAAATTTGTCGATGAAGTCTCTAACAATTTCACCGGTCCCTTGGTACAAGTTGTATAGATCATTGATCGATTTGGGCGCTTTCATCTGTACGACGAACAGTGATAGGAACAACTTTTTAAGTTGTTTAAAGAAGGTTATCGATTCCTAAGGTAACTTATGGAACCAATTTAATGTATCTCCTCCTAAGGTTGTGGCGAAGAATCTGCAGGCAATCTTTTCATCATAGGTGTATGTAATACCCCTAATGGTACCCTAAGAGAGATAGATGGTCATTTTGCTTGAGACAGAAGTTAATTATGTGATTAATTAAAGGAAAATTGTAAATTAACGATATAATTGAAAAGTTAAAGTAAAAGTTTTATGGTAGAAATGTAATAAGTGAAAGGTTAAAGATTAAAGTAAGAAATAAAAATATAAAGAGGGACTAAAATGAACTTTTGCCAAGATTTTTATTATCAACCAATAGGAATTAAGCACTTGTGAGGCAATGAAAGAGAGAAGAAATTTGGTTTTCTTTCTTTGAAGGGTGGTGGCTGGCCATCTCAAACCAAAAAGAGAGAACAACCATTTCCTAATCATTTTTCTCATAGTTGCTTAAAAAGGGTGTAGAGTGAAAAGTTAGGTTTTGGATATACAAAGGTAAAGCTTTCTTCTTTTCTACTTCTTCTTTTGGTTTAAGTTTGAGAAATTGAATTGATATAGTAAATAAATGTTTTTTTTTGGAATCATGGGTATGAAGAAGAAGAAGTTATCAAGAGAAAGGAAGCAAAGATAGAAAGGAAGAAGGAGGGAATAGCTAAAAAAGGTATGGGAACTTAACCTTACTTGTGTGTGTGTTTATTATGCATACGATGCAAGGATAGCAATATTTGATGTTATAGTAAGTGAATATCATGAAAAATTGAGGTTATACTTGATGGAAAACCTAAATAGGAAGATTTGTTAAAGATAGGGAAAACTGTTTTAGAGTTCACATAACCTTCAACACTATTTTAGCTATATATTGAGCTATAGTTAATGAAATTGAGAAATTTTAGTTTTATATGAAAATAGACACATATATATTCATTTCATATGAAGAACATGAGTTCTGAATCAACTTTTATGATAAAGAAAAATAGGCTTGAATCTGGGTCATGACTGCTGCCCCTATCATTGGGAACAGTTTGTGGTTTTTAGTGAATAACTTGAGATATAGAGCTCTGATTGGGTTTATTTTTGATTTTTTTGAAACTAGAAACATATATTTACAACTTTGTAGAAGGAAGTTTTCCCTAAAATGATGTTTTATAGGCTAAAAATGGCATAGAAGTCGAGATAGAAAATCTGTCTCTGGGCTATTTGGGCCTCACAGTTACTAGGTTTTTCATAGTAACCGTGAGGTACCCCAGTTATCAGTTTAGACCTTAAAGATGACCTATCTCATGGTTACTAAGCTTTTCATAGTAACCATGACCTGTTTAAAAAGTATAGAACACGGTTATTACTCCTCCGGTAATGATCATGAGCTAGTTTGGCGTAGTCCAGACCTGAAAGTGCAATTAGGTCACGGTTACCATGAATTTGATAGTAATCGTGACCCCTAAATTATGTTTTGGGCCACGGTTACCATGATTTTGGTAGTAACCGTGACCCTCCTTCATAAGTTAAAACTTGAAAGTTAAGACCCCTTTTGTGGCATTAGATCAAATACTCTTTTCCTTAATCCTATAGTTCACCCTAAATATGAAATATATGATAATGAAAAACCATAAGCATATGAAATATATAGGCAACATAAGGGTAAAGTTATAGTAATTGATACATAGAAATTTTTATTTGAATATGATTGGATTATACTGATTATTTACACGTACTTTTGATTGTGACATGATAGTTAAAGAATATTATTTTATTATTTGATTTATCATACCATATGATAAATTGAATACTATGAATCAAATGGTATATGAGATATGAATATTTGCTTGCACATAGAACTTGATTGTGGATAGATAGGCATGCCTATAGGGTTACAGTCGCAGCTGCTACAGATTTGACCCCATTTGGGTCTTTATTTGTCTCCATTTGGGACCACAAGCTTGACCCTGATTGGGTTCACAAATTTGATACCTTCAGGTATTTATATATTTGATACCTACGGGTATCCACAGGATTATTTGGTTGTGATCCATCCATATACAGTAACATTATAATATTAAATATGCTAAGTGAGTTATATTGTAACTCTTGCACGTTGATTCTAATATCTTGACATTATTATTGTTTATCGTGTGCCTGAAAACAATCACTATGAGTGATTGTTCATACATGTATTGTTCCCCACTAAGCTTTATAGCTTAGCACGGGGTGTTTATCCGTGTAGGTTCAAGATATGTCGTTGCTTCAGGGACAAGGCCAATACCAGCTAGGAAGAGAAGTTAGGATGTCTAAATTGTACTGTTTTCTCTTTTTGAATTGTTTAAATCTTATAAAATAATGTAATGAACATATTCTGTAACTATTAATTCAAATATGTTTACTATGTAACAAAGTATATGTTTATGTAACTTGATCTAATGTGTGAATTATAAAGTTAAAGTATAACCAATTGTATGATAGATGAACATATCACTATTATTATATGTATTATGTATTAAAATATTAAGATAAATAATAGTAATTCGGATAGACTAGTGTGGTCCTTACATTTTTGGTATCATAGCGCCTTGGTTTAGGTGATTCTGGCCAATAAGAGTATAGAAATAAGCAGTTATAGAAGATTGTTGTTTGGTGTTGGCTTAATATAGCTTGTCCCTATCTTATTTTGGTATAGCTTAAAGATGTATAGTTTGAAAGGATTTGGGAAGGGAGACTAAAGGAATAAGTGATCCTAGAAATTCGAGTCTAAGTGACTCCAATCATTTTATAGTATCTCAAGATAAAATTTCAGCAATAGTGATAGAGGACTTAATAGAGATATATGGATTTATCAACTAGTGAGTGCCGAGCCTTGAAGCACGACCGCTTATAGCCTTCTTTTTTTCTTGTGCAGCCACGCATGACGAATTCGTTCTCTCCTTCTTCTTTACCTAACCATGCATGGCCTTTGTTTTCTTTGCATGATCCTTTATGTTTCATTTGGCCTTTCTTGTTTTCCCGATCGGGTATGATTTTCAGTATTGCTTTACCGATCGATTTTGAATTTCAGCATTGTTTTCCTGATCCGATCAGGTATATGGCATTTAGTTTCCTTTTGACCTATCAGGTATATGGTTTTATTTTAGTTTCTCTTTAACCAATTGGATATATGATTTTTATTCTTTCCTTGTTCGATCTGCCATATGATTTTAGTCTCTCATTGTCGATTGGATGTATATGTGTAGTCCTCAGTTTCTTGTTTTGCCTGACTGTATATGGATTACAACATTTCTTTGCTTGGTCATTCATGACCTTATTCTTCTTACAGTACGTAGTTATATGTTCCTTTTTCCTTATGTGTACTTATCCATTTAAACACCAGAACACTGCTAAATCATAAACAGAGTATTATGAGATTACAAGTTTATTAAGAAGCTCTAAGATAGTGATGAACTAAGTTAACAGTAAATATGATGATGATAATTATTTATTAAGTTATATTGAATATGCCAGTTGAATATTGATAGATTTTGATAATGGAATATGTATATGTATATGATGGTATAGAAATGAAATTCTAGGTTTGGATTGAAAAGTAAAGTATAGGTATATAGAATAGATTATTAAGCTAAGATATGACAGTATATATATATATATACACACACACACACACACATATGTGAAGTTGATGTAAGAAATTTGAGATAGTTTAGTTCAGTCCAAAACTGAAATGTATCCTATGTCACGGTTACTAGGTATTTTATAGTAACCGTGACCCCTCTATTTTTCTTACTCTAAGTTAAAGATAGCTCCCAGATGATTACTAAAGCTAGTATAAACCATTCTAAACATAAACCAGAGCATTCTTGTTATATGAACCAAGATAAATAGTGGTTTTAAATATAGACTCATAAAATGATATATAAAAACATGTAAAGCAAGGGGTAAATGTATTAGGGTATTATTTGACTAAGACATATGGTAATATAATTAATTATAAAAGAAATGTGAACATATATAAAGGTTTTTAAATGTATTAGACTTGAAGAATGCAAACTTACATGAAAATTTATTTATAATAATGCATTTATAGTTTGTGATATATTATTCTAAACATAGAAAAAAATGTTGGTACGTATATAAATATAAATGTACATCTTAAATAATTAAAGTATATGAAATTTCCCATGAGTATTCAATGACGAATACAAACATGGAAAGGAATTTAATTATGTTTCCAATAAACTCTATAAATATATGCTATTATACTTGAATAAAAGAGTTAAATGACAATATATAAGTATGATATTGTCATGCTATGAAGAGATCTTGATAGTATAATATATGAACACAGTTACAGTTATCTCATTGATTCCAAAATTCGTGAGGCACATAATTGGATTCTTGGTAAAACTGTGGTTAGTCTCATGCATATTTTGGGACTTTTCTTAATAAGAGTAAATAGGTCCGTATTTAAATTTAGGAATCCAATCATAATTTGAGTTTGGAGTGAACATAAACTGATGTTATAATTTAGGTTTGGTTGGGTATTGAGCCGCCATGAATATGCATATGAGAGTATATGTGCATACACCCTTTGAAATATTGATTGGTAATAAATGTTTGGATTTTCACTTAGTGAATTTCTTTCTTGTGATGTTAGGTGCATCGGACCAAAGATTTAAGTCTTACCTGTATACATTAATTGAACAATTAAGAGGATTGATGCATTTTTGAACGAAGTAAAGAGCTAATTAGATTACAGAACTAGAAATACATTTATATAAATAGTTAGATTTAAGGAAATCTTAATACATGAATTGCTAGCTGATTAAAAATGTGCTTTCATTTTAGGGTGATACATTAACTTAAATTATGCTGAACTAATGGGTGAAGGTTATGAATTAATCGTGGTTTACTTCATTAGAAATGAAATTGAAAAAAATTGAATGTATGCGCGTAGCGACTGGTTAAGCATGAATCAAAATTTTAAGGAACAAATTTGTTCAATTTCATTTTGACGAACTGTCAGACTAACTAACTAGCTTCTATTACTCGCCTAGTTGGGGTTAAGAAGTTTAGCATACTAGAAATGTTTTAATTTTATAAATGTACTTCTTGCTGACTTGTTATTCTTTTGTTATTTCATGTTATCTCTTGTGAAATGGTAATTATAATAAGATAATTTATTTTTATATAGTATTTATAAAAATAAATATGCATACTCTGCTTTAAATGATCTCTTGACAATGATTGCATGAACTAGATGGGACTACATACTCAAAAGCCATAATAAGTGCATAGGTGTGACTATGAATCTCTGTGCATAACTAAACCAAGATGACTATTACGTAATTTATAATTGATAATGAGTTGTAAAATGGCAAAGTAGAACATTATGTTGTCTATGAGAATAAGTGGTATTACTGTGAAATAGAGAAGTCATAACAATAAATGAAACTATTAAATGATTAAATATATTACACATGTTAAATAAACGATACTTTTCGCATATGCATAAAGGCTTGGTGATTGTTTATATGTAGAGAGGATATGATTAAGTATGTTTTGTAAAGGTTGGAATACAAAAAAAGACCTTGTTTCCCTTAGTATTCAATGGGTAATTCCAGTACTTTGGATAGTATGGTTAGCCATAGGGATTTATTTCGCAGGATACCATGAGTTGATAAAATAGTTGTCATTAGAAATGACAATGTTTTATGAGATAGGATATCTGGCTTATTATAAGCATTAGTGCTGGGGTTTAGTGTCTACCTAAGGGTACGATCCCTTCAGTTCATCGTATTTATATCCTGTTTATCCAATTCATAGTTCTCCACTGGTGTCAATTAAGAAAAATTTGTAATTTGACTTGTGAGCAGGGATAAAATAGGTAATTATAACATTAAAGAAATCATAACGTTCAACGACTAGTAAAAAAGTGGAAAAAAATTGAGGTTAATTGCTATGCTCTACAAACCTGTCAGTGTTTCCTTAACAGTCATGGGCAGTTGATGAAAGATTTCATAGTGGGAATGGGGCAAAACATGCGCATTGCATATTTTCACTTCATTGCATACATAAAGCATTATTTACTCATAGCACAACATCATATGACATGTATTTGGCCCCGACTGAAAAAGAAAACTGACAGGATATACCTTAAGCATAGTAATGATATGATTATATGATTATACCATCTTTATTTGGAGATAGAGCTCTAAAAAAAGTGAATCAAGGTAAAGACAGAATCAAGGGAGTGTTATAATTATAAAGAGACAGAGGTAGATTGACTTTAAGGATGATACAGTACATAAATGTATATAAAGTAAGCAGAGAACCAGTAGAGTCGGTAGAAACAATATAGAATGGATGATAAGTAAGATAGATATATAAGTACAAACAAAAGTATAGAAATGATAATGTTATGGGAGTATAGGGTACATGTATGAATTTCAAGGACGAAATTCTTTTAGGGGGAGAGAATTGTAATACCCTTAATGGTACCCTAAGAGAGATAGATAGTCATTTTGCTTGAGATAGAAGTTAATTATATGATTAATTAAAAAAAAATTGTAAATTAAGGATATAATTGAAAAGTTAAAGTAAAATTTTTATGGTAGAAATGTAATAAGTGAAAGGTTAAAGATTAAAGTAAGAAATAAAAATATAAAGAGTGACTAAAATGAATTTTTGCCAAGATTTTTATTATCAACCAATAGGAATTAAGCACTTGTGAGGCAATGAAAGAGAGAAGAAATTTGGTTTTCTTTCTTTGAAGGGTGGTGGCCGTCCATCTCAAACCAAAAAGGGAGAACAACCATTTCCTCTTTCTCAAATCATTTTTCTCATGGTTGCTTAAAAAGGGTGTAAAGTGAAAAGTTAGGTTTTGGATATACAAAGGTAAAGATTTCTTCTTTTCTACTTCTTCTTTTGGTTTAAGTGTGAGAAATTGAATTGATATAGTAAATAAATGTTTGTTTGTGGAATCATAGGTATGGATAAGAAGAAGTTATCAAGAGAAAGGAAGCAAAGATAGAAAGGAAGAAGAATGGAATAGCTAAACAAGGTATGGGAACTTAACCTTGCTTGTGTGTGTGTTTATTATGCATATGATGCAAGGATAGCAATATGTGATGTTATAGTAAGTGAATATCATGAAAAATTGAGGCTAGACTTGATGGAAAACAGAAGTAGGAAGATTTGTTAAAGATAGGGACAACTATTTTAGAGTTCACATAACCTGTCAACACTATTTTAGCTATATCTTGAGCTATAGTTAATGAAATTGAGAAATTCCAGTTTTATATGAAAATAGACGCATATATATTCATTTCATATGAAGAATATGAATTCTGAATCAACTTTATGATAAAGAAAAATAGGCTTGAATCCGGGTCATGATTGCTGCCTCTATCATTGGGAACAGTCTACGAATTATAGTGAATAAATTGAGATATAGAGCTCTAATTGGGTTGACTTTTGATGTTTTAGAAACTAGAAACATATATCTACAACTTTGTAGAGGAATTTTTCCCTAAAAATGACATTTTGTAGGCTAAAAATGGCATAGAAATCGAGATAAAATCTGTCTCTTGGCAATTTGGGCCCCACGGTTACTAGGTTTTCCATAGTAACCGTGAGGTACCCCAGTTATCAGTCTAGACCCTAAAGATGACCTATCTCACGGTTACTAAGCTTTTCATAGTAACCGTGACCCCTTTAAAAAGTATAGAACATGATTATTACTCCTCCGGTAATGATCGTGAGGTAGTCTGGCATAGTCCAGACCTGAAAGTGCAATTAGGTCATGGTTACCAAGAATTTGGTAGTAATTGTGACCCCTAAATTATGTTTTGGGCCACGGTTACCATGATTTTGGTAGTAACCGTGACCCTCCTTCATAAGTTAAAACTTGAAAGTTAATACCCGTTTTGTGGGATAAGATCAACTACTCTTTTTCTTAATCCTATAGTTCACCCTAAATATGAAATATATGATAATGAACAACCATAAGCATATGAAATGTACAAGCAACATAAGGGTAAAGTTATAGTAATTGATACATAGAAATTTTTATTTGAATATGATTGGATTATACTGATTATTTACACGTACTTTTGATTGTGACATGATAGTTAAAGAATATTATTTTATTGTTTGATTTATGATACCATATATAAATTATATACTATGAATCAAATGGTACATGAGATATGAATATTTTCCTACACATAGAACTTGGTTGTGGATAGATAGGCATACCTATAGGGTTACAGTCGCAACTGTTGCAGATTTGACCCCGTTTGGGTCTTTATTTGTCCCCGTTTGGGACTACAGGCTTGACCCCGATTGGGTCCACAGATTTGATACCTTCGGGTATACACAGGAATAATACCTTCGAGTATTTATATATTTGATACCTACAGGTATCCACGGCACCTGTTATCCACACCCATAGGAATTTAACAAACATTTCACAGTATGAAATGAACAATATATATATATATAATATTGATAAAGATTTGATTATTTGATTGTGATCCATCCTTATACAGTAACATTATAATATTAAATATGCTAAGTGAGTTATATTGTAACTCTTTCACGTTGATTCTAATATCTTGACATTATTATTGTTTATCGTGTGCTTGAAAATAATCACTGTGAGTAATTGTTTATACATGTATTGTTCCCCACTAAGCTTTATAGCTTAGTACGGGGTGTTTATCCGTGTAGGTTCAAGATATGTCATTGCTTCAGGGATAAGGCCAACACCAGCTAGGAAGAGAAGTTAGGATGTCTAAATTGTACTATTTTCTCTTTTTGAATTGTGTAAATCTTATAAAATAATGTAATGAATATATTCTCTAACTATTAATTCAAATATGTTTACGATGTAACAAAGTATATGTTTATGTAACTTGATCTAATGTGTGAATTATAAAGTTAAAGTATAACCAATTGTATGATAGATGAACATATCACTGTTATTATATGTATTGTGTATTAAAATATTAAGATAAATAATAGTAATTCGGATAGACTAGTGTGGTCCTTATAGTGTAAGCCTGCACTTTTATCAAAAATTCAGCCAAATGGGTGGTCGGGTTTGTTTTACCTATGTATTTGTTAATTACTATGTCTCTCCATCTAGGAGGCAAGCTAGACTCTGTGATCTCCTTGCAGAATAGAGAGGCAATATTCTTATAAGTATCACCCTCAAATACATCTTTTTTTAGACTTGCCAAGCTAAACTGCTTGAGCTTTTTCTAGAATCATATATCTTCCTTGCGCTTGGTAGAGGTAAACTCGCTCTTAAATTTTTTGGAGTGGCCACTATTTGGGGTGTTCATGAAGGGCAAACTATCCCCAACAAGCGAAGTGGGGGATCTATTGGAGCTTTGGGCGAAACCTTGGATGGAGGAGGTTATCCCTTTGCCTTTGCCTTTTTTATACCTGCCCGGGGTTTTTACACCCATTCTACCATCGTTTTGAGCTTGAGGCTCTTTAATAGAGACTCCTCGGTTCCTCTTTCTTTTGAAGTCTTCATCTATGAAGTCTTATTCATGGGCTCTTTCAGAAGTTCTGTGCTTCCTACCCTTTTTTATTGTCTGGACAATGCTGGTGGCGAAATTACTAAGGAGGGAACGCATATCCTTGAGCGTGATGGGTGTATTTTTTGGTTGCTGCAGGATGTCATGGTTCAAGATTGGGAGGAGTTTATCCCCACTTGGTGACCTTTGAGATCTCTTTTTTCTCCCTGTTTGTCTAGATTTGTCATGATCGTCGTTGTTGCGCTCATACTTTTTTGAGGTTGTATGCTCAGTGGATCTTGAACCAACCATATCTCTTCCAATAGAAGTCTTTGGGGGCCCGTTTTAGCCGAAGCTCTAGGTCGTCCTATCCTCTCAACAAAAGCAACAAATAATAAAGCAAGAAACTTCTTTATCTATAAGAGGAAGAGTCGGCAGCTGACGATCCGGTCGGATGAAGGAGCATGCAAGAAGGAGTGCCCGGTCAGACCCAAGCTTTAGCACTCCGAAGCTTAAGTTAGTAGCTTTTAGAGAAAGAGTGCTTAGAGAGAGAGAGTCTCAGATGTTCAATATCTGGAGCCATCGTATTTTAGGCTATTTATGGAGTTCTTTGGAGGGGTACTTGAGTACCTTGGGGCATGATAGTTGGCAATTGGGGCAGGTGAGCAGTGATGTGATAGGGAGCGGGTGAAGGTATAGGCGTATACTTGTGTCAGTGGATTTAACAGGGCAGCACGTCTCATCAGTTCGATATAATACCGCTCCTGTTTGTCTTGTATTCCAGCTCACACTTTGCATTTTAGTTAATGGCTCTGGGCCTTACCAAGCGTTATTGGACCGACTTGATTAGGCCTTGGAGATATTTTTTCCATAGTTATCATTACCCTATCTGCCAATGAAGGGAGCTAGCACCCCGAGTGTTTCTATTCATTATATTTACGTGTGAATACCGATAGAGGGTGTCGTTTTGCATGAGGCTGCACTTGTAAATTTGATTTGTCTATGCTTTGAAAGATTGGTAATTGTTACATCCTTTCTACTAAATCAATTGGATTGCATGGATCCTGATGGGTTTCTATTTTCGATGTGATTTGTTTATTTATTATTTCGAAACCCAATAATTTATGGTATTTGGATTTCTGTTATAACATTTTCACACACTTTGTTTCCAACCCTTAAAAATGAAATAGAAGAAAAAATATAATCTTACTTATTCTTCCAACATTTTTTAGGTATATCTTGTTAATAGCTTAATGCCTTTGTAAGGGTTTTATTATCATTGAAAAGTTGTCCCATTTCTATATTAGGATATCTTGGGTTACTTATGATAATAGATTTTGTTGTCTCCATATCTTATTCTTCTTCTATAGTTTTGTCTTTTATTTTCTCAATAGTATATTTGCTCAATATGCTCACATAATCCATCGTTTTAGAAATACTTTCTTACAATTCTAAAAGTAGTTGGTCTTATAATGATGAAAAATGTATTATTGATGCTTGAATTTCAATTGGTGGATCTGCATTTATTCTATTGTTAGAGCTTAAATATATAAAATATATGTATATATACTAAAATCCAAATTTTAGATTTTAAATCCTCTTATGTGTTTTGATATATCGGCTGGTATACTTGATATACTGTTTGGTATACTAAATTTCAGAATAAAAATCATATTATGAAATTTAGCATATCGGATGATATACCAAGTTTCAGATGAAAATCATGTTCTGAAAATATGGTATATCGGTTGATATACTTGGTATACCAACCGGTATATCAAAGTTCGGAATAAAAATTCTATACTGACTGGTATACTAAATTTCAGAATAAAAATCCTATTCTATTTTTTGTACTAGATTTTGTATTGAAATGTATAAGTCATATATTTAATTAAATGTGTTATTTCTAATCTTTCTTAATTAATGTAATACATAAAGGGTACGCTGTGAAATCGAAGTCCCTCTTCATTAATTTCAAGTAGAATTTCATGCTATTATCATCATCTATTTCCAATGAAAAGTTTTTGACAAGATACTTTATATTATAATGGGTTAGTTTTATATTGATTTTAAATTGATATGATATTATACCTATGAGATATTTATAACTGTAAGTATTTGGAATTAATACTTCTCTAACTTCAAATCCTTCAAATTTGTTATCACCATTCCGTTCTCCTTTATATTTAATCAAAATTGGAATGTTATCCATCTAATTCCACCAATGGTTAATGCTAAAAATTCTACATTAAAAAGTTGACAAAATACAATATCAATAAAATTCATTAAAAATTAATTATTTTGTAAAACCTTTGCTCATATCAAAAAGTTCATGTTGGCATTTTGTGAAACGCTTTGTATGCAATAATTAAAATATCAGATTTTAACAAATAACAAAGTTCATAAATAATTGAAAATTTGATTCAAAATTAGATGAAAAGTTTCCCAAAACCAAGTGCTCAAAGTTCAGTAAACTATATGAAAAATTTACATAAGTATCCATAAAAATCATAATCAACAATAAAAATTCAAGAAAGAAAATTAAACAAAAAAAATCAGTTAAATAGAGAGCAACGCAAGAGCTTATGTAAAGTGGTGTTAAGGATGATAAGGTAACAATGGTTTTTCCTTAAACATAATTTATATTTTAGAAGATTTTACTTGATTAGATTGAAAACAAAAAATAATATCAATATATAAATATTATTAAGACAAACCAATGGTAGGGGAGAGGGAGACCGACCAAGGACGGCAACTGGAAAAGAGGACCCACGACTTACTAGGGTGACGACTGGAAGGCTGGCCAGGACTCGATGTTGGAGGGGAAGTTTGAGTTAAATATGGCATTTTAGAAAAGGGTTATTTTTAAAAATAGAAATTTTAAAAGAAAAAAAAAGGATGGAGAATTTTTTAGGGGAAGCTTTTTTTTGGGTATTTTTGTGAAACTCCTTTTTTTCAAAAAACTACTTATATATTTTCATTATTTTATTTTAATTTCTAAAATGATCTTTTTAATTTTTTATACTTTTGCCCTTTCAAATTTTGCTTATTTTCTATGATATTTAAATGTTAACCTCTCTTTTGAGTAAATCTTGAATTTGTCCTATTTACGGGTCTTGGCTATGGTAAACTCCACTTTGATCTTGTACAATTATGCACTATCATCTATTACAGTGTCCAACAATTAGAAAAATAAAGGTTATGGTACTCTAAGGAAGACTGTGGCCTTGCTCTTTCTAAAATTCTATGTAATTAATTACTTATATTCATAAAATTGTAAGATGAAGTTTTAATCTTTGACTTTTTTTTTAAGAAATTATATTGTAATTCAATAAAATTGTAGGATGAAATTCCAAACTCTATTTTTTTCCCAAGATTAACTTCGTTAGGAGGAGAGATCAATTCTTAAGGTGGTGGCCATGTTATGTTTGTGCTCTCTATAGTTATTTGTCTGTCTTTGTGACACATTTTTGTGGGTTTTATTGATTCTTTTTTTGTTTAGTCACTCCCTATAGATTTTATCAATGGAAGATGAGATGTTGCAACTGAATATACTAGAAGATGATGGAAAAGGCTGGAGTTTTGATGAGCTAGAGGTGGACAACCAATGTCAGCCTGGGATTAATGTAGTGGGAAGGTTTCTTATGGATGCAGTTATCAATTTCGACTGCATGAGGAATCCAATGGCGGATCTCTGGCACCCATTGGGTGGAGTTAACATATCCTAGTTAGGTGATGGGAGATATATCTTTAGATTTTTCCATGAATGCGATGTAGTGCGTATCTTTATGGGATCGCTATGAACGTTTAATAGACATTTGCTTCTGATTCACAGAGTCTAGATAGGGGAGAATCTGAAGCTTGTCCCTCTACATGAATGTGCATTTTGGGTCTAAGTTCATGAATTACTGCCAGGATTTATGAATGACAAGATGGCCATGAAATTTGGAAATCTGATCGAAAAATTTATGGAGTATGATACTAAATTATTTCAGGAAGAGCAGATAATTTCATGTGAATAAGGGTGATGATAGATGTTCGAAAGCCACTGATGAGGTGTAAAAAGATAATTAAGGCTAATGAAACTGAGCATTTTGTTAGCTTTAAGTATGAGAGATCAACAATGTTCTGTTATTTATGTGGTGAACTAGGCCATATAGATAGTTATTATCAACTGAGACCTAAACCTAGTGGAATGAATCTGCCTCTACAATGGAATGATAACATCAAAGTAAAACCTCATCGAAATAATCTCAGGATGAGTTCTTGGCTACATGATGAGGGTGGTTCTTCGATTGCTAATTCTAAAGCAAAATTTGAGGAAGCTAATAACAATATAGGTAAGATGAAATTTTTGAACTCTGGAATCACTAATTTTGCGGGAACTAATAAAGGGATTAAATAATGGGATCAGGATAGAGGAAACAACGTAAAAGGAATGAAGTATGAAATGGGCTTTGGGGATGAAGGAAAATATGGGCTTAAGTGTAGAAGAGAGACCATTGGGCCTAGAAGAAGGAAATAACAAGCCTAAACAACATCTAACATCTTTTATTTCTGTGAAAGGGGATTCAAACCATGTTACTACCATGGAGCATGATGCTCATGGCTTATCTTTAACGTTAGGTCCTGCTAAGAAAGCCAGCCGAACCTAATAAAGATCATCAGTTAGAACTATTGAGGTTTGGGCAACCCTCGCATATTTCACTTTTTGAAAGACTTAGTCTTTCGACGTAGGCCCTGTATGGTATTTCTTATGGAAACATTGGTTAATAAGAGTAGGATAAAAGAATTAAAAAATAATCCAGGTTTTTTTGGTTGTTTTGCAGTGGGTAGGCTTGGCAGATGTGGAGGTTTGGCTATTTTGTAAGCTAGTTTTATTGATGTTAATCTCCAAAGCTATAGTCAAAACTTTGTTGATTTAAAGGTTAATGGGCCGAATGGAAAAGAGTGGGCTTTTCTGGTTTCTATGGTTTTCCAGAAAGAAATAGGATGATTGATTCTTAGAGGATGTTGCATTGCTTAGGCAGAGATAGGGCGGTGACTGATCCATGGCTAGTTGCAGGGGATTTTAACGACATCATGGATTCTTTGGAGAAAGTTAAAGGTGGAATTCATCCACCATATCTAATTAACGACTTTTATGAGATAGTGAAGGCATGTGGATTGTCTGATCTCCTATCGACTGGCTCTATCTTCACTTGGGAGCGATACAGATTTGGGAATTATTGGGTTCAGGAAAAGCTTGACAAAGTCCTCCTTATTCTCGAACTGCTTACTTCAGGTAATAACTTCTCCTACTTCAGATCACTATCCTCTTCTTATTGACCTTGATAAAGACTTTAATTTATGGAGGCATAAGAGGTTCAGATTTGAGAATAGTTGATTATTATATGCTGAAGTGTTTAATATTGTTAAGGATGGTTGGGTTTGTCAAATAACTTAGGGATTATAGAGCGAAAAAATAATTGTTGTAAATTTCTCAATGATTAGGGAAGGAATCGATTTACAAAGATAAAAAGAGGAAAATAGAGTTAGAACAGGAGCTTGAGCGATATAGAGGGACTAATGGGTTTCAAGATTTGGCTAAGGCAAGAGAATTAAAAACAGAGTACAACCTAATACTGGAGCAAGAAGAGTTAAAATGGAAGCAGAGAGCAAAAATTTTTTGGCTCAAGCATGGCGATCAAAACACGAAAAACTTTCATAACCAAGCTAATTTAAGAAGAAAAAAGAACAATATTTCAACCTTGAAAGATGAACAAGGAGTGTGGGTTTCAGATGGGGCTAGTATCGTTAATCTTATTACTGAATATTTTTGACCATTTTCAAAGGATCGAAGGCTGATTGTTCTTGGGTCTCTGAGGTGCTAGATAAGCACATAAAAAATGCTGACAATGATGCTCTCCTCTCTCCATTCATAGAGCAGGAAATTCAGAAGGCATTTTTCCAAATGCACTCAAATAAATCACCTGGTCCGGATGGTCTTAATCCGACATTTTTTTCAGAAATTCTAGAACATTGTTAGGCAAAATGTGGTGGCCGGATGTCAATAGTGGCTAAGTAATGATATTTTTCTTAAATCCCTTACTGATACTTTGATTGTTTTTATTTTTAAAAATTGACAATTCTGTATCTATTAAGGACTTTAGACCGATTGCTTTGTGTAATATACTCTATAAAATTGTATCTAAAGTGTTGGCTAATAGGTTGAAATTGGTGTTGCCGAAAATTATTTCTGAGAGTTAGTTAGCTTTTGTCCCAGGGAGACTTATAACTAATAATGTGTCAGTGGCATTTGAGATGATTCATAGTATGAAAAATAATAGATCGAGTCGGCATAGGTTAGCTGCTTTTAAGATCAACATCAGTAAAGCCTAAGATAGAGTGGACTGGGATTATTTTGAGATTGTTTTATTGAGGTTGGGCTTCTCTAAAAGGTGGGTAGATTTAATGATGCTTTGTATTCACAGTGTGAAATATACATTTTTATTTAATGGGATGGAAATTGGACCTATTATTCCTGAGAGAGGACTTAAACAAGGTGACCCTATTTTCCCTTACCTTTTCATTATTTGTGCGGAGGGGTTATCTAGTCTTTTTATGAATGCTGAAAGACATGGTTTTATTCAAGGGTGTAGAGATAGCTTAAGGGGCCCGAGGCTTACTCATTTATTTTTTACAAACGATTCCATTTTCTTCTTTAGAACAAGGGAGGGAGAGTGCAAAATTATAAAAGATATTCTAATTAAGTATGAGAACGCTTTGGGGCAATCCATTAATTTTCAAAAATCGAGTATTTTTTTTAGCCCTAGTGTGTCACCTCAGGTTAGAAGTAACATTTTTAATATTTTTGGAGTTATAGTATCTCTTAACCATGGGCACTATTTGGGACTCCCTTCTTTGATTGGCAGGAGTAAAAGAGCAATTTTTGGTTTTCTGAAAAACTAATTAGCCCAAAGAGTGTCAGCTTGGAACAAGCCATTTTTGTCTAGAGCTGGTAAAGAAATATTGTTGAAAACTGTTGCTCAAGCTATTCATACATCTTGTATGACTGTTTTTATGCTGCCTAAATCTATTTGTGATGAATTACAACATATGATAAACTCATTTTGGTAGGGACAGAAGAATAATGGAGAGAAAAATCTTCACTAGCTAGCTTGAAATAATATGTATAGTAGAAAAGTTGAGGGTGGAATGGGTTTTAGAGACATGTATTGCTTTAATTTAGCAATGTTAACTAAGCACGGGTGGAGGTTTATTTCAAATAAAAATACTTTAGTTTACCGCATTTTCAAAGCTAAATATTTTCCTCAGGGGGACTTTTTGAAGGTTGAACTAGGATCTAATCCTAGCTTTACATGGCAAAGTATTTTTGGGGCTAAGCCTTTACTTGAAGAAGGGTTGAGATAGAGTGTGGGGAATGGGCAGTCGATTTTTTTCAAAAAAGACCCATGGATTCCTAGGAAGGGTAATTTTTTTGTTAGTGAAGGAACGAACTTTGTAGATAATAATGCCAGAATGATTGCCTTTTTGAAAAATAACGGAAATGAATGGGATGTTGATAAGCTGGTGGAATTTTGCATTATTGATGATATCTATGATATTTTAAAAATTCCTTTGTCTCTATTTAATAAAGGGGGTAGGTTAATTTGACACTATGATAAAAGGGACTGCTATACGGTTAAGAGTGGTTACCATGTGACGGTTAAAAGGTATAGAGAGGTTTCTAATCAACCAAGTAATCTCCGAAAGGCTATTTAGAAAATGAAAATCCCACCAAAAGTACAAAACTTTATGTGGCGAGTTTGTAGGGATGTCCTACCTGTGCGGGCTAGGTTAGTCAAAAAGGCATTAGAATGGTCCCTTCTTGTTTGTTATGTAATCAAATAGAAGATCTTTATCATGTCTTTTTTGGGTGTCATCTTACAATTGATGTGTGGAGGTCTTTTGATTTAAATTTTTCGATTCCTACAGGTTCAGTGACTGACATTCTATCCATGCTTTTTAATTCTTTAGGCATGAATAGAGTTGAGGAGATTTGTATGATCTTATGGCAACTTTAGAGTGTTGGGAACAAGATTTTGTGGAATAATGTGCTATATGCTCCCCATGTTATTGTTCAGTCTGCTTTGTCTTATTTGGGAGATTGGAAAGCGGCAAAGGATGTTCTTAATGGTGTATTTTTATCTGTGAATAATAGGAAGGTGGATTCTAATATTCAGAATTTCAATAGGGACTTGGCTTGGCTTTGCAAGGTGGATGCTGCAGTTTTTTATGATAGGCAATGGTGTAGGTTTGGGGCTATCTTTAGAGACATAAATGGGCATTTCCTCAAAGCCATTTCGGGACATTGGCCTGGGGTGTACTCTCCACGGATTGCTGAAGGATTGGCACTTCATTCGGTCTTAGCCTGAGTCGAAAATGAGTTCCAATCTCTAGGGATCATCTTCACGGATGCTCAAGATATTTCACTTGCTTTTTGTAATAGTTTAGAGGATCTTTCGGATTTTGGTTCTATTATTCTTGATTGTAATTCTTTTATTTATCATACACAAAACATTAAGATTTGTTGGACTAGTAGGTTTAACAATTCGGAGGCTCATAATTTAGCTCAAGCTTCAGTTTTGTATGACGCTGCTAAGGTTTGGGATTCTCTTCCCCTTTGTTTGTGATCTTTTCTGTTATAAAGGTCATGTTCGTTTCAAAAAAAAAAAACTTCGTTGGGAGGAGAAAAGAAAACATTACAAAATAAAAGGAATTCTCAGGCACCAATATAAAAAATAAATTAAAAAAAGTAAAATAAAATAGCAATAAGAGGTTACAGTTGCTCTTTGAGAAACCGGCATTTGCATTGTAAAATAACTGCCTCGTCTTAACTGGTTGTTTTTTTTAAGGTAAAAGAAAGTGGATGATAAAATTTGAAATTTTTTATTATATTGAGATCAATATTTACCGTTGAAATGTTTTTTTTAAAGTAAGACATGATCGTTCCCTTACTCAATATAAAATCTATAAAAAAAACTCGATATGAAATCTATAGATACATATATGAGGAAATAAGGTGAAAATCTTTTTTGAACAAAATTAATTTTAATAAAATTTGGAATTATAAAACTGTATTCTAACCACTAACAGATATAATTAATTCTATATTACCAGCCAAACTGCCAAAGCAATAGACCCGTTTCTGTCACTGATAAAAATAAAATAGCCCATTTACTAAAATCTCACTGATGGAGAGATGCAAATAGGACAACCCAATTGCGGACAAAGGGGGACCCAATCCCTCTTTCTTAAGGCCATTGTAGATGCTCTAAGTCTAGACATAGTTTTAACATCATAGTATGGATAAAAGTTTACTCTACCTTATTATAAGCATTTTTCATATTCAACTTTAATTCAAGTCACCGACTTTCACGTGATGAAAAATTTCAAAGGCAATAATAATGTTCTATTCCCTATATTTCATTCCATATTAGATGTGAGTATTTCATTAAAAAAATTTAAGAAAATCATTTATTAACCCTTTATTTTACTAATTTGCCATTTAAAAACGATGAACTTAATTAATTACTCTTTTTTATCTTTATTGAAGTAAGAGTTATCTTTGAAATAAAGTGTATAAAAATATTTTGTTTGTTTGTTTGTTTTTTTATACAAAAGAATGTTTAATTAAGAAGAAAAGTCAGCTTGTAACGCTGGACACAAAAACACAATCGGACATGCAAGTAAACAAATAAGCGCACAAAATCAAAAGATTAGCTTAAATTTGAAAAAGATAAACAATTTTGGATAACCAAATGAAAATCAAAATTCAAACAAATCCTACTATTAAGAGCTTTAATTACTAAGTGAGAAACTGATTTAATAACTACATTAGAAAAAAGTCTTGTTCTTAAGCCAACTTAGAGCTTCTAACCACTTTAGCAAAACAAGAAATCAAAATAACAAGGAAAGATTTGTGGCTAGCAGCAATGAAAGTTCCAAGATGATCACGGGGTGTAAAAGCAATATATACCTATCCTGTTGAGATCAATACAACCAACAGTAGGCGGAGTCCAACAGTTCAAAGAGGAATCCGTATTGACAGTAGAATGTACTTCCTTGTTAGCAACCGCCAAAAGTATTCACATATAAACAAATGACTGAATTAGGAGAAACATAAGTACCCTTACAAACTAAATCATTTCTACTCTTCCAAGTAGAGACCACAGTGCAACAACCAGAAGGAGAAAAATTTTTAACAATGAAAGAAAATCAAGAAATAAAGTCACAGAAGGTCCCTCTCAAATAACCAATATCAGGCTTTAAATTTAAACCACGATTGAAATCCATTCACGCACAATATCACCCCTAAAATAGAATTTTAGCGACAAATTTGCGTGCAACATCGTGTAAGGTTCAAGGGTGATATGCAGATATAAATTGATAATTATTTACTTCAAAAATCAAATAAAAATAAGTTTTTATAAATAATCATAAATTAATATGATACTTATTCAAATAGAGCAAGAGTCCGTTGTAGTCTAGTCGGTTAGGATATTCGGCTCTCACCCGAAAGACCCGGGTTCGATTCCCGGCAACGGAATTTTACATTTTTTTTTTTCTTATTATAGCTTTTTATTAAAACGCCGCGGTTTGCATGAGCGATAAGTTTACAGCGAATTTTGCAATTCGAGGGCCTAATACATTAGCAAATTGAATTCTGCTTCGTATAGCTCTGTGTGTCCCTCTCCAATTGGGAGAATGCCTTTTCATTCCCATCTTCTAAATCAGTGTTTTGGGATTTGAATGCGGTACGTTTCTCATACTTTATCTTCTCTCTTTCTGTGGACTTCAATTAATCTGGATGCTGAGTCTGCTATCACTAGCAATTTAGAAGAATAAACCCTGTATTCTTAGAATCAACTCTGTATGCTTATTCCCGTCTTATAAACTAGGGGTTTGGGGATTTGAATGCGGTCCGTTTCTCATACTCTATCTTGTCTCTTTCTGCGCACTTCAATTAACTCTGTATGCTTAATCTGCTAATCACTAGCAATTTAGAAGAATAAACTCTGTATTCTTAGAATTAAAAGATCGATTCTTTAATTACCTACAAATTAAAAGCTTTGATGCGGGAGGATGGAACTCTATGATTGACTATATGGTATGCGTGTGCATAATTTTTGTAATTTCTGAATGTTGGATTTTCTATATGATTTGGTTTTTAATCTTTTTTTTTTTCGGCAATAACCCTATCATTCTATTGCATACCCAATGGCGGGGACGGCAGTTGATTATACTGGCAATCTTTGGATTGCTGGTGCAAGTGAGCGGGAGAAAATATGTTGACTAGTTTCGACAATTACTAAGTTCGGTGTTTGCATACCTCTCTTTTATTGGACTTGCATTTACTATGTTGTTGCCATCCTGGGATCTGTTCAGCTATTCCACCGATTCTAATAGTCGGCTTGATAATGCCGCCTTTGAATATGCAGAAGAATAAGGTGGTTTCAGCAGTTTCAAAATGATATCTAAATGGTTTAAAAATAAACTGTCCTGGAACTATTGTAATTGATCAATGGCTGGACAATGTCACCTGGTTGGCTAAATTAGTTAGGACGTGTAGCTATCTGACTTTTTCTCAATAAAATTCTCAATTTTTGCATACATTACACTTCTTACTCGGTGGTTGTTTCACCTTTCAGGTTGTTCCAGATTCAAAATAGAAACTATACATAAGATTTTGTGTGTCTTCTTTGTACAGACATTGTTTTCTAGCATGGCTTCTAGTGATGATACCGTTGAGGTTCCTATTTCTTATCTTCTTGTTGATTCCTTGAAGTCTAATCAGTTTGGAGATGATCTTTCACCTGAAGAAATAGCATGGGTGGATTCTTGCCTGGTTAAAGATCTAGATATTTCAGATAGTGACTGGAGTTCTATGAAAGATGCGCTAATAGAAATCCTCGGTTTGCAACCTGAATCTGTTGCATCACATGACTCCGTCGTACCTGTAACTAATGGCTTTTCTGGAGGTTCTGACATTGATATGCTTCATTTCATGGAACCTGGAATTGTTAGGTCCTCTAGAAGAAATGATGATGATTCCTTGTCCATCCAAATTGATGATAAAGAAATGGAAATGATCGATGGTGATTTTCTGGTCAAGGAGAAAGGCGACAGTTCTTTGTCTCCAGACTTTCGGGGAGATCTATCGGAAACTTCACTGGGAAATGCTTTGCTGCCACATTACAGGGAAGACAACCAGAGAGTAGAGGAATCCAATCATTCAGGAGGTGATGTTATTGGTTCTTCAACATATGAGATGGAGCCATTGACTGAGGATATCTTTAAGGTCTGGGATTTAGGCATCGCACGAGAAGAGGAAGATGACGAGCTTGTTAAACAGTTGAACAAGGCTCTTGCAGAAAGTTCTGATCAGTTGATGCCATCAACTACTGATGCTTCAAGGGCATGGAAAGATTTAAAAGAACAATCACTTGATGATTTAATTACTGGCATTGCAGATCTTTCTTTGAATCACCAATCTGATAAGGACACGCAGCTCTCTTTATAAACTTATGTACTTGCTTTTTCTGACAGCTAATGAGGCATCAGTGGGTTACAGTATTTTTTTCAATGGATATGAAACTGGACCAAAATTTTATAAATATTCAAGTAAATTAAACACTGAAAATGGCTGGAGCACCGTTAGAAAACATTAATATACCAAATTGTGCGCGTGCAACTTGACTGATCGAGTCCGATCAATGTATGGCAAATAATTGATAAAAATAAGCAGAAATCAAGTCATTGATCAGTAGAAGTAGATTTTTTCTAGTCTTAACCGCGCTTGCCTGCACTAACCATCTTCTGCCATCAATGCCTGTGATTTGGTGGGTTCCTGAAATGGACCCACAGAAGAACGTAGCGACCCACGAATGTACATGTGGCAGTTGATATTCTTGAGCTAAAGACGTGAATTAGCTGATCTGGCAAGATGTATGCCGTTGACATGGATGCAGATGCAAAGACCGTCAAATTTAAAAGCTAAAAACTACGGCCACTAATAAAATGAAGGTATAGAAAAAATAGAGGAGATTAGAGCCTCAGAATATGTAAAACAAAAACTCATTTGGAGTGACAGTAGATTAGCGAATAAGATGCATTTGTCTACTTCTTACATGAAATAAAAAAAAATCTGAGCTTATGACACTAATATTTTGAATTTTATTTACGAGGTGGGAATAAAACCATCCATATCAATATCATCCACATGGCGAGCTGTGATTGGAGGAAGCACGACAGCCTCAAATGTGACATCTTATGATAACACATGGCCCAAATATAAATAGAGTGAGTACATAAGGCATACGTGGTAAAGAGGCACTAACTCAAAGAGGAGATAAGATAATAGTTCGAGTCTGCAAGGCCTTCTTATACTCACTCAGCGGTTAGCCTCTAAAACACAAAACAAAGGAAATGGCCTCAGCATCACTACTCAAGTCATCTATTGTCCTTGACAAGTCTGAGTTCGTTAAGGGTCAATCCCTCCGGCAGGCTTCTGCCTCCGTTGTCCGGTGTACTCCCACTGCCCCTTCTGCTCTTACTGTTCGTGCTAGCTCCTACGCCGATGAGCTCTTCAAAACCGCGGTATGCCTGCCATTTCAACACTCATACTATACATGCCTTTGCAATAATTTACATACGATGTATTCGTTAACGTATGAAATTGGCATATTCAGTCATTGAAGTTGTAAACTTATCGATTGTAGTATTTTTATATGCCATGTTTGCACTTGATACATACTTTGAAATGTCTACACCCCATATGCAGTTGTTGTATCTGGTTACTTAGACATTCTAGCGTTTCGAATAACTATTACATTTAAATAATTTTTGCTGACCTGACAGTAGAAGTTCGCATAAAAAACATAGAATTTACATTGTGTTTTTAGATTAATGCCCAAGTATGTAGTGATTAGTGCATAAAAGATGTGGGAAAGTGAGAATGAAAGGAATTGAATTGTAATGGTAGATTAAAGTTAAGTGGAATTGTGTGGTGGATGTAGAAAACCGTAGCATCACCAGGGCGTGGAATTTTGGCAATGGATGAGTCAAATGCAACATGTGGAAAACGTCTTGCATCAATTGGGTTAGAGAACACTGAGGCTAACCGCCAGGCATACCGTACCCTATTGGTCTCAGCCCCTGGGCTCGGCAATTACATTTCTGGTGCTATTCTTTTTGAGGAAACTCTCTACCAGTCCACCACTGATGGAAAAAAGATGGTTG
Source organism: Excoecaria agallocha (assembly GCA_037975025.1). Lineage (NCBI taxonomy): Eukaryota > Viridiplantae > Streptophyta > Magnoliopsida > Malpighiales > Euphorbiaceae > Excoecaria > Excoecaria agallocha. The sequence continues at coordinate 11,396,786 of CM075812.1, forward strand.
ATGTTCTTGTTGAACAAAACATTGTTCCTGGTATCAAGGTTGACAAGGTAATTAAATTAATGCTTACCAATACGGTATATTTATCCCAACTTCTCATCTGTTGTGTTATCAATTTTTAATTTTGTGAATGATCTAAAAACAGGGTTTGGTGCCTTTGCCTGGATCCAACAACGAATCATGGTGCCAAGGTCTTGACGGTCTTGCCTCCCGCTCTGCTGCTTACTACCAGCAGGGTGCTCGCTTCGCCAAATGGTATTTCTCACTACTACTACTACTACTAATAATAAAGATATATAGACTTAAATATTAAGAAAAATTGGTCATGCAATCTTCATGTGATTTAAATAATTGAAAGTCTGTCAATTTTTTAAATTGATCAGTGGCTAATTAGTTTATTTCCACTGGTATTAAAAAAATTAGTTAATATTATTAAAACTGTCCACCCATAAAAGTTTTGTTTAAATTGGACCCATATGACTGCTGATGGACCAGCTTGGTGCATGAACAATCTCGTAGGGCCAGTCTAATTGGGACAAAAGGAGAAACTCAAAAATTGCAATATATATTTATAGATAGGAAAGCACCTAGTTTTGGGACAAATGAAAAACAGAAGTGTGTCTAAATATTGGTTTCATTGATTAGGCGTACGGTTGTGAGCATTCCCAATGGGCCATCTGCGCTGGCAGTGAAGGAAGCTGCCTGGGGCCTTGCTCGCTATGCTGCTATTTCTCAGGTATAATACATATGCTTTTATCTAAAACTCCACTAAACCTCAATCCTAAACTAGTATGGTTCAACTAATTTGAGAAATTTATGCAACTACAGGACAATGGACTGGTCCCAATTGTTGAGCCAGAAATCTTGCTAGATGGTGAGCATGGGATTGACAGGACATTTGAAGTAGCAAAAAAGGTGTGGGCCGAGGTTTTCTACTACTTAGCTGAGAACAATGTGATGTTTGAGGGCATCCTTCTGAAGCCAAGCATGGTTACTCCTGGAGCTGAATGCAAAGACAAAGCCACCCCTCAGCAAGTTGCTGAATACACACTTAAGCTCCTCAAGACTAGAATTCCACCTGCTGTCCCTGGAATAATGGCAAGTTTCTCAAATTTTCCTTCATTTTTAAGTGAACAATGATGAAGATTGTTCCTTTATTCTTGGGTAGTAATTGTGATGATGTTGTTATGGAACAGTTTTTGTCTGGAGGACAATCTGAGGTGGAAGCAACATTGAACCTGAACGCCATGAACCAAGCTCCGAGCCCATGGCATGTTTCGTTCTCCTATGCCAGGGCTCTTCAGAACACTTGCTTGAAGGCCTGGGGTGGCAGACCTGAGAATGTGAAGGCTGCTCAGGATGCTCTTCTTCTCCGTGCCAAGGCCAACTCGCTAGCTCAGCTCGGCCAGTACACCGGTGAGGGAGAATCCGAAGAGGCCAAAAAAGGAATGTTCGTTAAGGGCTACGTCTACTAAGCTCTTCCAAATCAAAATTCTATTTAATGAACAAGATGCAGGACATAATGAAAGAAATTAATTAATTCATCACTGTGTGTTAGTGCTTTTATAGCCCATGAGACTATTTTTGCTCTTTTGTTACTTGTACTTTTAGCCACTTAATAAACCTGTCAATAATGAGATTAGTTAGTGTGTATTTAAATAGTTAATTTCATGCATCTTATACTAAAATGCTTACTACAATTTCTGCAATCATCTTTAGTCATACGGCTTTGTTCAATATTGGTAGACCCAGTCTACAAGTTTGTGAAATCACTCTATGCTGCTAAACCTGTAAAAAATAGCCTATCATAGGATTACATGAACCAACAAACATTATCCCTAAATCAGTTTTTGGATAAGGCAATGACGTAAATGGAGAAATTAAGGTTCTTTTCTGGGAGATGACAAATAAGATTTATTGTATTTAGTTATCTATTTGTATGCATATTTCTAGAGGCCTCTATCTGTTACAATATCCTAACACGCATTATGGAACATAGGCAAATTCCAAAAGGTAACAAAATAAGAATGGGGCCATTGTTGAGCTTATCAAAACATGGTGCCTATTGTTTTTTTTTTTTTTTGGTCTAACGCCTACTGTTTATCCACTGTGTATTGAATTCAAACAACAGTGTTGCACAAAATCCTAGTTGAACCAAAATTGGGACATTCTCTATTACTTCACCACCTCGTTCTAGCTGCTGATGCTTATGCAGTTAGGGAAGGTGTGAAGACAGCAATGTAGCGATACAATATACGATCCTACTCGAAGCTGGTTGGATTCCATTAGGAGATTTCAGCAATTAAGACAAGTAACAGAGCTTCCTTTTGTTGGCTGAAGTAGGGGTGTGCAATCGGTCGGTTCGGTTCGGTTTGGACCGAACCAATTGAATCAAAAACCGAACTTCAGAAAATATAAGAATCAAACCGAAATCGAACTTTATAAAATCAAAAACCGAATAAATCGAAATAATTTCGATTGGTTCGGTTCGGTTCAATCAGTTCTGGATCAATATAAACTTATTTTTTATTGAATTTTTAACCTATATGGGTCCATAAATTAAATTAATTTATATTCAACAAAATAAATTCATTTAAAATAACTAAAATTAAAATAATATACATAAATTTATTATATTATGTCTATAATAAATACTAATCAAAATTATATTAAAAAATATACTACTAAAATAATATTTTAAAAAATACATGAAAAAATCTCCAATAAAAATATTATACATATTTTAAATTTGACACAACATTAAAAAATAATAAAGAGATTAAGTGATTTTGATTGAAAATCCAACCCGTAAAATTTCAAATCGGGTATGAATCAATTCATATTAATTCATAAGGGTTGAGTCATGAATTAACTGGACATGTTAGAGTAAAAACAAAGAAATCGTTGCTTATTTGTTTTAATGTTATAGTGTGCGGATAATTACAATAAGAACTTGAGGCCCTATACAAATTATTATGCAAATTATCATGCGACCGGTATATATAGTTATTGCTTTGATGCTACTGGTGGATAAACATTGGTATAGCTATTGCCTTTTTTTTTTTTTTTCTCTTCTTCTTCTATTGACAAAGCGCTATACAAATCAATGAGAAAAAACATTATCTTCTTTTTTTATTATTTTTTTATTAATATATCGAATTACAAAAACTCATTTATATTAATTTATATTATTTTTGAAACTTTGATCCCGGAAAAGAATAATATATTAAAAAATAAGAAAAAAATATAGAAAAAAATAAATAGAATGATCAATGACTTAATTCGTTTAATTCACATGCCACTGATATAATCTATTTATAATTTGATCTATTTCGATATGAATTGATTCGTTTGCAGATCTAAAACTTTTCCAATGACAAAAATATATTTTGTGACGAGCACTTTACTATTATTTTGTCACAAAATTCTTTCTATCAAAAAATTGCATGAAAATTGCTTTTTTATGGTTAATTATGAAAAGGCCCTTATAATGTCACCCGATGTATGTGATAGTGACCAATTTCATGAGATACAAAGGTAAAAATATTTCCGTCACAAGAATAAACAAGTAGCCAAGAGACTTAGTAAACAATTATGGTAAAAATAAACAATTATTAGTAAAAAATATTCTAAAACTAAACAAGAATAAACAATTATGGTAAAAATATTCTAAAATTAGCCAAGAGACTTTTTACTGTTTTTTTATAAATACTTATGAGAAAAAAATGAATAATTGAGTTCATTTTACATAAGTAAATTTCCATAGATAATAAAAATTCTTTTTTTATGAAATTTTAGTATACTATTGCCCCGATTTATAAATAGAAAATGAAAAAGTGAAAAAAATTATTACAGTCAAAACTTACTATGTATATTCTTTATTTTTAAGTTTATAAGTTATTACTATTTGAAATTAATTTGTTCTGCATAAAGTTATACAAAATTTCATTAATTTTTATATATATTTTTTATACCAACTGAAATTTATAAAACGCTATAAACCAAATTTTTTTATAATATATTTTTTGGAGGAAAAATGTGAAATTTAAACTCTGATCAAATAAGAAAATAGGCAGATTTTTTGCTTGTTCAATGAGATAGTTTTAGAAAATTTTGTGATTAAAACAACAGCCTATACGAGATAATTATTCAATCATTAAATTATTATTTTGTTGTTATGAAAAAGAAAGTTAAAATGATATTTAATGAAAATTTGAGATATATGAAAGAAAAAACTGTCATATATATATATATATATATATATATATATATATTATTTAAGATTCCATTTAGACAGTAATAAATACCCCAGCTAAGCTCTAATAAAATATATATTTTCTTAATTCTTACTAATGACGCCATTATTAGCAATAGGCTAAGACTCCAAACCGAAATTTTATAATAATATTTATTATCTCTAAAATTAGCCAAGAGCAGGCCCATTGATATTGTACACGTATACTACACTATTGCATAATCAATAAGTATATTTTATATTAAACTAATTTGTATTTTTATAAAAAAATTAAAGTAAAAAAATGAAAAAAATGAAATTAAAAAAATCAGAAAAGAAAGGTGAAAAAGTGGCTTCTAGAATTTGAACTCAAAACCTCGAAGGCTTTGCTGGACATTCAAACCAATCATCCAAGACTTTAACTCTGATATATGAATACTATAATATATATATCTATAAAAATTTCAGTCGATCTGGTTCCAATTTTAAGAATCAAACCAAACCGATTAAATCGAAATTTTTTTCAGTTCAGAACCGAACGAATCGAAAATTAAAATAACCAAATCAAATGGATCAAAATCAATTTGGTTCGATTCGATTCTACGCACCCTAAGCTGAAGTGTGGCAACAATTGTCTTGTGATACTATAGTCTTGTAATGAAAGTTGAATCGAATGTTGAAACTCGAAATTTAGAGCCAAGTCAGCATCAAATGTTTTGAGTCCGCTATAAGGCTAGTGATAGTTTTTTTTTTTTTTTGGAGAAACAAAGGACAAGAGAAAACTTAAATAGAAAATATTCCAGCATATTAAAATAAATTTTATCGCTGACACACCTCCATATTGACCTTAGTCGCATCTTTTTAATCACTAATTAGTTTTAAGAAAATTGATGAGAGACTAAGGTTTGCAAGTGGCATAGAGGTTACAATTCCTCAAAGGAAGTAATTGCTAAGGTTTGTAGCTAGTTAGCTCGCTTCCTACGAAGTTAGAAGATCTTTTGACTTTAAATGCATCGTAATGTGCTCCAAGTGATAAAATCTGTTTCATCTGATTTTCAATTGAAAAAAGAAAAAGCAAACAAAAAGTTCCCAAATGAATCTCAACCACTTTATTGAAGTAATTGAAAGATCACAAAGGAACTGATACGTTCACCATAAATGAACCAAATGCTAACGGTTCTGGCATTACTTGAACACAAACTTGTATTGTTTTAAATATACAGACTGGAAATCTACTCATCTGATCAACTTTACAGAAGGAATGAGAGCCCAACCCACAGAAAACTAGCTCCAGAGTACAAACCTGTGGTGGTGAATTTCTCACCAGGCATCCAAAAATATCTGCAGCCACAAATTGAAACGAAGAAAAGGGTCCACATTATTCTCAGCCAGTGCAAGTGTCTTCAAGAAAAGGGTCCACATTATACACACACACACTTATGTACACATCAGTGCCTTCTGCTCTTGCTAAAATCACATTATAAGCATTTAAGACCCTTCTACAAGTAGTTGTGGAACACAGAAAGCAAATAAATACAAAATCTATAAGTAGCCATATTTGGATCAGAATCCAGAAAATTATTCTAACTCCATGCCCTTTCTTGCCAATTGATGGTCCTTTTACAATAAGCCAGCCATATGCTTCTCCTTTTATAATAAGCCAGTCATATGCTTCCCAAAAAAAAAAAACTTGACTTGATAAAGACTACAGTAGAGCCTCATCAAATACTAAACGGAGGATCTAGTGACAGATGGATCATGTTACATAGAGACCCTCTTCAATATATCAACTCCCAAACTATGCATATTCACATAAAACCAGTTTTAGATCTACACTGAATTGAGGCAGAACTCATGTGGATAAAGAAAACCTCAAATCTCTAGAGTTTCCTATTCTTCCTCCAGCCAAACAATGGTCCCCAACCCTAACAGGCAACAATTATCAACCGCTGAAGATGTACGTACAGACTATATTTTCCAGTTCTGTCCAACCAAACAACTGTACAGGATCCTATTCAACACGTCATTATCAAACAAGGACCAATCCTGACGTCATATGACATCAAATCATACAGCCATCATCCATGTCTTGGAACTGGTCAGCACAAAGAAATAACACATATTTTATCTAATCCAATATCTAAATATATGAACCAAAGAATAGGCCCTTAGGCAAAACATGAAAGACCTGGAATAACAACAACATTAATCCCTTCAAACCTGGAGTAACAACAACCTTAATCCCTTCAATCGGTTGCTTTTATATGCTAATTAAATTAGTTCATAATGTACGATGAAGCCTGGCCATTTAACTCGCCTTCAGCTTACATATAATTCAGCTTTGCTTTCATTATATGATCAATTGCAATTTTTAAAAAAGTAGCAAACAGTTCAGCTGGAGGTTAAGGGAAAAATCATGATGTACCATCTGGGAAATTATCAACTTTGCACAAACTCTCGGAGCCATACAAATTACTGCCTTGCAACAATAGTAGAGAGAAAAGACCACATGGCGTTTTAGGACCAAAAAAAAAATTAAAAAAAAAATGCTGTGAAATGTCCAGAAAAAAATAGCAATTTGTGGCAGGTATGGGAAAATTTAGCACCATGCAAGTAACAGAGCTTGAAGTTTTAAATATGATAACAAATTTGATCGAAAATGCAACCTGCCAACTTAAGGCTTTCCTATGACAATTTTGTTACCGTGATAATTAACTTTGTGTGTCCTTAAAATTTTAAATCTGATTTATCAAATTATGAAGCATGCATATTATACCTCGCTTACTTTTCAGGCTCTCGTTTGAAAGATCCAACAGGAACCACGCTTGCAGATTCATGATTAGTACCACTCATAACATCTATACCCTGTTCCTTAAGGCAAAAATAGGCATGCATTTTGTTAACTTGTTAAGAGAAAAGCATGGTTAATAAGAGGTGCCGTTCTTAGCAAACATAAAAACACACATTTGTGGAATATAAAAACACACTTAACATCAAGGGGGTCATGGAAAGGCAAATACCTGGTTAGTTGAATTTTGCCCATGTGTCCGATGAGGTCTAGCATTAAGATCAATCAATTTATTGTCAATCTTGCCATCACCATCTGTATTATTCTCCACCAATGGAATGGAAGATGCTATATGATTTTGCTTATTTTCTCTGGTTGTGAGTTTTAGCGGCTGATTTTGATCCCTCTTTCCTTCATTTTGATCAAAAGCTTGATGCGCTAGTTCATCCGAACGACCAGATTTATCCCCTGGAAACTAAATAAATAAATAAAAGGAAGTACGTTAATCTTAGAAACTTTTATGACAGACAAACTAAAAAGTAACTGCCCCAGACCAGAAACACAAACCTCAACTCTCTGCCTTATTAAGAGATATCGCCCATGGGTTCTTTTACCACCAACATGCACGATCATATCACATTGCAGACAGAGGGAAGTACCATCTATCTCACAGTAAAAGAAAGCTACACACATGTTGCACAGAAAACATAAACGTCAAACTATTATACAGAAGTTCAAAAATGCATATGTTTGCAAAAAGCAAAACTATTAAATGTCCAAAAAGAAAAAAAAAATTTATATATATACACGCGCGCGCGCGCGCACAAGTGCACAAATATACCAGGTGCATTTTCACATATGTCACAACGGGGCACATCACTGGGATCAGCGAGCCCAACACGTACATGTCGGCTAGCAAGTTTGTTACACAAATGAACCTGCAGATCACAGTCCCAAAAGAAAACATGAAACAGCAGAATTTTTTCTATAGAAGATGTAATAGAAAAGTCAGAGACTTATACAAGCAGGGCATCACATTATCAGTATGAAAACGAATGTCCATTCTACAGTTATCAAAAAATAAATACAACCCAGATAGAATGAAATCACGCATCCAATGAGTTCAAATCCACTTTCCATTTTTGTCATGAAAATACGGACTTTTAGTAAACCTTCCATGCCTATTTTTGTACTGTTTCAGAAACTTTTCTGCAGACCAATCCTAGTCGAACTTGTGATGACTCCTACTCCTAGCATGAGAACTTAAATATTGCGATTCCCCATTATGTTCAAACCAACCAAGAAAATATCCTCACATCTTTCAAGTAGAACGATCAAAAGTCACTCTACAAACATAGAGAGCATAAGAACGAAATAAGGGTCACTTGGGTTCTTCAGAGTTTTTCCACGACATCCATGATATCCGTCCATTACACTGCAATAATGACAGGTTATACCCATTTATGATGCCAAATGTCAGATCTTGCTTCATCAGTGAGCTACAAAGAGGCAGTAGGACTCCCCGTTCCATAATTCACAATTCCATACACGTTAATAAAGACAACCAACTAACATTTTGAGCCTAAATCCTGTTAAGGAGAATTTCAAGCATTAACCCTTAATGTTCTCTCATATGGACAAATTACCTAAGAAAGACGCCAGTGTTGGAGCCATAAAGGTAATAAACACCCGTTTGCTTCGAATGATAAAAGTTCAACACTAAGGAAACAATTACATAATCAGGTGAAAAAAGATGAAAATTCTATGGACAATAGCACATGGGTCGCTAGAAATAGTAATAGAAACTATACAATTATAGGATTCCACCTCAAAATATAAAAGAAGCAGAAGCTTCCGTTCCTAAAACAGAAACTTAATCCAAGTAACTTGTTCAAAATTTCCAAGACAAAGCTAAATTAAATTTCGCTTAATCAAATAGCCCACTGTTAATAAATACACTTAATAACAAATCAATTTTTCATTTTCAACATCAACTCTAATCATTAAACCCCCAAACACATAAAATATAAATAAGAAAATTACCTTCTCGTCGCAAGAGCGGCAAAGCGCAGCTTCATCGGCAGCGCAAAAAAGAATTGCAGCGGCGCTCTCACATACGTCACAAAGCGTTCGCATTATTTTTTTTTAATTTCCCTTTATATTTATAATATTCTTTAAATTATACTTTAACTCTTCAATATCTCATCATCTGTCTCCATTCTTCTCTTCCAACTCCATTGGCGTGTTTCTCTTCGCAGCGAAAAGGTTTGAGTAATCGGAAACAATAATCAGTTGAAGATATTGGAAAATATAAAATCGGAAATTGGGAGAGTGAAAAACTAGTAAAAGTAGAAAAGGGAATCTTATGATTATCTGGTAAGGAAGAAGAAGAAGAAGAAGAAGAAGCGGAAGAAGTAGAGGGAAAAAAATGAGAAACTGGAGAGAGAAGGAACCAAACCTTTCGCCAGGCTTTAAATTCGCTCTCGTCTTTCGTTTCTTTAAAAAAAAAAAAAAAAACTTAGTCGCTGCTTTTGCTCTACACGTTGGTCTCTTAACATCCAATCGCAGTATAGTATAAAGCAAAATTTTCAAGTCTATTGTGTGTAGTGTTGGCAAATGGATTGGTTGGGTTCATAAATTAACGGATAAAAATGAATCCGATCAGGAATCAAATTTTATAAAATCAATCTCTCAATCTACTTAGGGATTACATAATTCAATTAACTCATTTTTCTTTTATATTTCAAACTTAAATTACATACCCGTCTAGGTATGATAATAGATCGATTAATTAGCATATCACTAATTTTTTTAATCAGTTCATTAAAATTAATCTATTAAAATTATTAATAATTAATCATTTCAGTTAACTGATCAATTAATATCGGTTTTCACGGTTCGATTGCTTACTAAAATTTTTAACATATAATTATAAAAAAGATTAAATAAAATTTAATTTCAATTCAAATGTTCAAACTGATTCAAAATAAAAATTATAAAACAAGCATAATATTAATCAAAATTCATGTTCTACTTTCATCATTTTTCATTTACTATGATTAATTATTTTAACAAATCAATAATTAATATTATAAATAGATTCAATATTTGTTAATATCTCCATCACAACAAATTGTCACTTTTTACAAATCGTCAATATTAAGGTGAATAAAATGTGTTAAAAAAATATAAATATTAATTAAGGTATTAAATGTTTTGTTGACATCATGAAAAGTAAAGTTGGAAAGCATACGCTAATTATTATCTTCAATTTATCAAAGTTACAATTGGGACAAATTTTTTTCAAAAAGAACAAAATGAGTAATAATTATTATCTTAACCTTAGGTTAAATAAAAAAATTTTGGATAAAATTAAATGTTAGAATATTAACTCTAGAACGTAAGAAAATATAACTAAATGTTGCTCCTTTCGTTCTTTTTTATTTATCACTTTTGTTATTTTTATTATAATTAAAAAATAATAAATAGATTTAAATTTAGTATTACATTGCATAATTAAGACTCAATTATTAAATCTAATTGGTTATAATATTATTGAAAAAGAAAAATAAATTAAAAAAATAAATTAAATTATATTGAAAGTTTAAAAGTGACAGTTAAATATAATTTGAATTTTATTCAAAAGTTATGGATAAAAGAGAACATATGGGAGCATCAAATAAGCTATAAATATCAATATTTATATAACAAAAAATAATATATATAAATGTTAATCAATTAAGAGGAATGACATAATTTAAATGTATTTTGAAATATTATATAATTTTTTAGAAAAATAAAAAGAAATATATTTTAGGATCTAAAAATAAAAATATAATTTAAAATATTACTTTATTTAAGTTTTATAGAGAAATAAAAAATAGGATATGAAAACAAAAATATAATATAAATATTAATTGATTAACTATGAAATAATAGTTAATTAGTACCTAAAAAATAAAATTGATAACCAAAAATATTAAAAATCAAAATTAAAATCGAATCTCAAAAAATCATATCAATTTCAAATCAATTTGCCATTACTCAAATTTTTGATATTTACTCCTATATGTGGCCCTAGGCATATGTTTTTATTGTACTTAAAATAATTGAAATATTAAAAAAAATATTACTTTTAAAATATGAAATATAATATTAAACTAATTAAAAAATTATAGATAAAATTGCATCTTAAAAAAATAAATATACACATTAAACCTTTAAAGTAACACATCTACCGTAAATACACTTCCTTTTGATCTCTATGAGGCCCTGGTGAAATTTTGTTTGCAAAAAGACAATAGCCGGAAGCTTTTAAACTTTAAGGTCACATTTTGTTTACTGAATTATATATGAAATAATATAAAACAATACAGGTTAATACAAGTATAAAATTTAAAAAAAAATAAAAAATTTAATATAGAGATAATATAATATATTATTAATTTTATTATTTTACGTACACTGTATAAAATAATATAATATAAATTTTTAAATTTATATAATACGGTAAATATTGTATTAATACAAAATATCACTTCATCACCATTACTAATGCTACCACCACTACTATCACACCTTATCACCGTCGCCGACACCACCTTCGCCATCACTGTTGTCATCATCACCACTACCATCATCGTATCGTTGCCACCACCACGCTGTTATCGATACCACTATCATGTCGTTGTTGATAGCACTGCCATCATCGTCCCCGTTGCCACCCTGTCGTCGCCGTCAACAACACCCCACTACCGCTATCACAATTGCCACCGTCATGCCGTCGCCGCCAACACCACCACCACTATCGCCATCACCATCTCTACTTCCACCTCCGCCCCGCCACCACGTCGCTACTACCCCTATCACCACCATCATCATTGTCGTCGCTATCGTCGCCCCTGCTATCACACCACCACCATATTCTCGTCGCCGACATCACCACTATCACTACACTGTCGCCACCACCACACCACCGTCACCACTACTGGCCACACCAACACACTGCAGACGCTGCTATCACTAGCACCACTCATACTGTCGCCACTGTTGCTGCTACCACCACACCCCTACCACCTCCGTCGCCACCATCACACTACTGTCATTACTACCACCCACCGCCACTACCACTGTCCACACCACCACACTGTTGCTGCTATCGCTATCACTGTCACTGCTATCACTATCCAGTCGCCGCCACAACCGCCACTATCGTCACTGCCATCACCATCGCTGACGCCACCACCACTACACTACCGCCACTATCACTACCACACTACAACCAAATCTTAAAACTTATAATATTGAATATATAATTTAATAGCTATTATATAAAAATTATATTATAATTGATAAATTCTTTCATTTTTTATTTAACTATTTCGTCAAATTTATCGTTTAGTTTTTTTTATTTTTTATCTAATTTTAATTTTAGAAATGTCAAATTTTCTAATAATATATAGTCATTTTTTATTAAAATTTTTTCATTTTTTAATAAAAAATTTGATGTATTGAAATTTATATTTTATAATTATAATTTTTTAGCTAAATTAGTTATAATAAAAATAATTTAACTATATTTATTTTAAATTTTTTAAAAATAACATATTACGATATTATACATTAAATACTTTATATAATAATATAGGCTAATATAAATTTGTACCAAATACTGTATAATATAATATAGATTAATACTATATAAATTAATACTATACAAGCTAATATTATACAGATTAAAACTATACATGCTAACTAAACATGCCTTAAAAGAACAACTATGGTTGTGAATTATCCAGTACAATTTTACGGTTTTATTCGTGGCAACAAGCTCCAACAGCTATAGATAGTGTATTACCGAAGCCAAATGGCCGCAAAAAGCTTCATCATCATTTACGGAATATGCACCTAGGGTGTGCGCAAAGGACCTCCGATGCATATTCAACAACTGACCCTGCTGCTTCAATCCCACCAACAATCAACGCCGTCGTGAGAAGCGAAAAATGCGACATGGCTTATTTTCCGAAATTTATTAGTTAGTTATTAAAAATTTTTAACATACAAATTTAATAAATTATATATATTATAATGTTGTTCAAATATAATATTCATAAAAATCTGGAAGAGCTTCCGATGATCTATCAAACACCTTTAGTATGTGATTCAGAAATTTCATTTTCAAAAATTATCTCCGTTTTTAAACATCATTATTATTGATTTGAACATCGTTAATTTATGGCTTCCAACGTCTTATACTTGACACTGCTGGCTATACAAGTCACAGCTGGAATGGAAAAAAAGGATAAAATTTAGAGACTATCCTATATAATTGGTAGAAGTGGATATAGGATGATTACTTTTTTTTTCAACATTTATTTTCATTCTATTTCAAGATAGAAAATTATAGAACATAGTCACAAAATCAATCAATTACAATCAGAAATCCTAAAGTCAAGATAAACAACTCCAGCCACATATCATAACTATTCATTCATCACGGTTCATAACATCTGTTGGCGATAGAAAAATTGAGCGTGAAAAACAACAATCTTTATAAATTTAAAATCTTTTAAACAACGATAATAAGACCACGAAAGTTCGCCAAGCGTACTTTGCACACTTTTTTTTTTTAAATTAATCATGCCCTATTTAAAGATAATTATATTGATATTTAGAATTTACTGATGTGATTAAATTTAAAATCGAATTAGGTGAGATTTGAATTTAACATACTTGAGAATAAGAGATTTAATAGAATAATAGTGAGCGAGGACAAAGTCAGGGGCTTTTTGGTCAGAAGTGACGAGAAGTAAAACAAGAATTTGTATTTGTACTAAGGATTTAATGAGAGCCACAAGCAAGAAAGATGGTGCAAAACGAAAGGTGCTTCTGATAAATTCTCAACCACTAATCAAATATCCACCAATTGGCCCGCCATCACCCTCTCCAGCTGTAAGGCCATTGCCAGATATTTTTTTTTTTTCTCACAAAATCACATCTTAATGGCCCAGAAGTTTCCTTGGAAAAAAAAAATGGGAAAGGTGTATTTCACGTCTGCTATCATTTTTGTGCAGACTTGAAGATACAGCTGTAAGTTTCATCTCAGATGGTCCAATGTTATCCGCATCATATGTACACTTAATTAAAACTTAAATGCTTCATTTCCCTCATAACATTTCAACTAATAAAATTAATTTTAATATTTATTAAAAAAATTTAGATTTACATCTTTTACTTTGCCTTAATTGGAATGAAGATTAAATAGCATAATTGATAATTTTGCATTTCATAAATGGTTATAGAAAAGATGATTTTGATCAAAGTTTAGCGGTAAACTTTTATCATTTTTTTTATTACTTTAAAAACATTTGTTTTAATAAAAAAAAAAATTAAAGCCAAATATAATTCATTTAAAATAGTACATAGATGATATTTTGATGTGTTGGTCAGCACGAAAACTTTTAAATTTAATTCGTTCATTTTGAAAATTGTAGTTTTGCTGCCCATTTTTTATTTAAAAAAAAAAAGTACATGAATATAAAATGGACAAAACAACGAATATGGCAAAATGGTTGGGTTTTGTGTAGGTCCATGACAGTATGTTAAAAATGATTAATTCACCTTATTCTATTCTTGTACTATTTAAATTTTAACTTCATTTTGAGTTTAGAGGCAGTCCAATTTTAAATGTTAATATTTGAACTTTGAAGTATAATTGCAAGTTTTGTATTTCCAAAAATATTGGCTAAACTCTGAAGTTTTTAAATTAAACTTCCAGGACCAAAATTGCAAAACTTTGAAGTACCAGAGATACAAACAGTTATTTAATTTTCCAGTGGAGGGTAGGTTGTTTAAACTTGGGCCCAGATGTCTTCTTAATCTAAGCCCATAAAGCCCAGAGATATGAGTTGGGCCATCCTTAAACTATCATATGCAGGATCCAATTCAATTATTTTATAAATTAATAAAAAGTAATAAAAAAAAAAGAACGTGTAATTATAAATCCATGCGCCATGCACCCTTTTACGCGGATAGAACAGTTGTGTGGTGGTCTGCGTATTGTATAATTAATGATATGGATATCAATTTTTATTGTACAGTATTTTTTTATACAATATTAACAAAATAAATAAATATAATATAATATAAAAAATTTAAATGTTACTCAAACGGGCTACTTAGTGTAGAAAAAAATATTAATCATTAAATATGAATTTTTACAAATTAATTGTGGATATCTAATTGAAGTGAATTGTTGAAAAAGTAAAAGTTGTCATCTGCTTTCACCTGCTAAACCAAACAAGCAATTAGTTTGAAAAGAAAAAAGCAAAGTGTGATTATAGAAGATAAGGCATGCATGTAGTAATCAAACAATATTAATGGCACAATTTCAGCTGAAGTTGTTAGAAATGAAGATTATTAATAATGCACAATCATGATTACAATTATAATATAATAATATTTATATTATGAAAAGAATGTAGCTAGAACTGTAATATTCTATTTATTTATGTCTCTCCTTTTCTTCCTAACTTCTTATAATGGTTCAACAGCGATGTTCGACCATCATTATAAGAATCCTCCGCCAACTGCCCTTCTCTAACATGGGATGTCATAATTAATTTCGGTGGGGATGAATATATTCATGCGATATATATTGACATTGACGGTTTAGAAAACTTTATTATTACTGTTGCTGTGGTAATACTCTAACAGCTACGTACGTACTGTTGTGGTAATACCTTTATTATATAAGGGTTAAAGGTTATAACATGAACTCATAAATGGTACCACCATAGTCGACGGTTTCGAGGCTTTCATATGGACAGCCCCACGAAGAGCAAACAAGCCTAGGGAAGTGATGGTGTGGAAGGGGTTTAAGTGCTTGTGTCTGTACTTTGATGCTTTTGTAGCCACAAAAGTCCTCGAATGATGCAGATAACATGCTATTAAAGAAGAAGAATATGTTCAATTGTAATTATTATAAGATTGGATGTCAATACATATTCAACATATTATTCTCTTCACACGAAAGCTAATTAGGCTTTTAATTGAAAAGATAAATATAATTTTACCTTTGTCAACAAATTAATAAGAACGAAAGAAAATCAATATGATATAGGAAAAAGACAATGGCCTTTTTATTTTGATTAGACTTGAAAGAAAAGATATAAAAATTGATTTGATGTAATTGTTGTTTTGTAATAAAATCTTGCTTTAAGGTAGCATTATAACATCCTCAAGAAAAGAAGAGAGAAGTTGTACCATGTTCATATAACAAAAGAAGTCTAATTAAAAGTATTTTTAGTTTTAACCATTCAATTGGGTCAAAAATAATTATGGAAAGTATAACAAAGAGAAATGGAGAAAAAGGGATTGAAATATTGACTAAAACAGAAAAAAAAAAAAGAAAAAGAAAAAGAAAAATCATAATGCATAAGTTGATTTTACAAACATTTAAATAGGATATATGGCTTTGCTTCGGAGCTAAGACAATAATTGCTTAATCAAATTAATTTGAGGTCTTAATCAGAAAAAAATCATCATGTTATTAGAGTTTAATATCTATCTACTATATAGCTCGAGTCATTTTTTTATTAATTTATTATTTGATAATATTGTTCAGTAGTTATTTTCATTTGAAATTGATTTGTTATTATCAATATGATTATTAACTCTTTGATAAATATTTACAATCAAATAATAATATTAATGTAATATGAAATATATTTTCCTTTTAGATTAATAGTTATTATGAGGTTATAACTTTATTCACATTGTGTTCTCACTTCACTTGTATTCCTTTTAAAAAGTTATGGAACTCCTTTTCTTAAGGCTTCTAATTTGTTTTATTTTATTTGGTTTTAATTTTTAGTTTCTTCTCCTTTTTTTTTTCTACCGGAGATCACATTTTCCAAAATAAAAAGAAAAAGCTGAGAGAATTGGGTTGGGATAAAAGATTCCAATAATGTCAGATCAAACTTTCTTAAGAAATAAAACATTTTATCAGCAAATGTATAGATTAATGTTCAGATTAGTATCGATATGGGAATAATTCGAATCATCTGAATTTTGTTTTTTTGCTATAATATCTTAAATTGATATTATTATTATAATTTTTTCAAAAAATATTATTAATAAATTCAGTGATTTTCATAGAGAAAGGAGAGGTTTTTGTGTAGGAATGAGTGAAAGGTCGACATGCTCTATAGGACTGATTCCCATCGGAATGAAGCATATGAGCCTTGCAAAAAGGTGCTTGCCCGGTTGTACTGGGTGTTAGCATTCCGATGATTAACTTAGTAATTTGGAAAAAGCTTTTAAAGAGAGAACATGAATATTACTTAGAGAGAGATAATGTGTGTGAGTTTATAGAAAGAACCTATTATTTATAGAGCCGGAAAAGTCTGAACAGTGTTCTTAAATAGTTTGCCTACTCTGAAACAGATATGGCATATTATATAGGTAATGCTAATTTGACAGAAGCGTGTGTTAGACAGTCTTGTCATAACAAAGGGAGGTCATATCCGATCGGACGGCCTTATTTTTTGCGTTCAAGCCAGCTGACTTGGAGAAGCATATGTGGGCCTTCTAATGAAGGGCTTTACAGTTTTGATTTTTTTTAAAGTATTATCAATTATATTTATATAAGATTTAAATATATATAATTATATTATATAATTGATAATATATTTATGCATGATGGATATGTCAATAATTTAAACATTCTTTAAAAAAACAAAAATTAAGATTTTTGTTTGTTTATAACGTCAACCAAGACTTTAATTAATTATACATTTCAATGTTGTCAAAATTATCCATTTTAAAATCTCAATTATATTATAAACTAATTAAAGGAAAGACATAAATAGTATAATAAAGAATTTTCTCGTATTAATTATGTATACTGAATAACCATAATAGGGTATTTATACGCACAAAATAAAAGAGGTAGACTTCTACTAGAATAGGGAGAATGATGAGTTTGATAGTCATCCAAATATCTCATAATTATTACAACACTTCCCCTTGGATGACTATGCACTATGAATATGCCTCGTTAAAATCTTGCTAAGAAAAACCTAGTGGGATAAAAACTTAGCGAAGGAAAAAGAGTACAATATTCATATGTGCTTTCCCTAAAAAATGAATCAAACTAAATCTTTTAATTGGCGCATTCCAATATTGTACACATGTTTCTTGAAAATTGAACTTGGTAGGGCCTTTGTGAATAAATCTGCTGGATTATCACTTGAGCGAACTTTGCAAACATCGATCTGTCCTTCTTTCATAAGTTCATGAGTATAGAAGAATTTTGGTGAGATATGTTTTGTTCTGTCTCCTTTGATATAGCCACCTTTGAGTTGTGAAATACATACTGCATTATCCTCATACAATTTTGTTGGTTTTTTCTCCACTACCAATCCACTTGTTCCCTTAATATGTTGAGTCATGGTTCTCAACCACACACATTCATGACTTGCTTCATGGATGGCTAATATTTCTGAATGATTTGAGGAAGTGGCAGTGATTGTTTGCTTAACATATCGCCAAGAAATAACAGTGTCATCATATGTAATGACATAACCTATTTGTAATCGAGCTTTATGAGGATTTGATAGATATCCAGCATCAGCATACCCTGTCAATTCTGAATTTACTCCTTTTGGAAAAAACAAACCAATGTCAGAAGTGTCACGAAGATAACGTAGAACATGTTTTATACCATTCCAGTGCTTTTGAGTTGGTGCAGAACTAAATCTTGCTGGCAAATTAACTGCAAAAACTATATCTGATCTAGTGCTATTTGCAAGATATAAAAGTGCACCTATTGCACTAAGATATGGTACTTCAGGACCAAGAATCTCTTCGTTATCTTCTTTTGGACGAAAAGGATTTTTCTTGACATCAAGAGAACGAACAACCATTGGAATGCTCAATGGATAAGACTTATCCATATAAAATTGTTTCAAGATTTTCTCTATATAAGATGACTGATGTACAAGAATTTTTTTTTGGCAAATATTCAACTTGAAACCCAAGACAAAATTTTGTTTTTCCAAGATCTTTCATTTCAAATTCCCTTTTCAAATATTCTGCAGTAATAGAGATCTCTTCTGGAGTCCCCATTATGTTTAAGTCATCAACATAAACTGCAACCATAGCAAATCCTAAATTTATCTTCTTGATAAAAACGCATGGACAAATTGAATTATTCTCATACCCATTTTTCACTAGGTAATCACTTAGACGATTGTACCACATGCGTCCAGATTGCTTTAATCCATACAAAAACATTTGGATTTTGTGAGAAACCTTGTGCAATAAGTCGTACTTT
This sequence comes from Excoecaria agallocha, assembly GCA_037975025.1. Taxonomy (NCBI): domain Eukaryota; kingdom Viridiplantae; phylum Streptophyta; class Magnoliopsida; order Malpighiales; family Euphorbiaceae; genus Excoecaria; species Excoecaria agallocha. The sequence continues at coordinate 11,416,142 of CM075812.1, forward strand.
GTATCTCACAATTTCATTTAACTCATTTCTTTTACGGACAAAAATTCATTTATATCCAACAGGTTTGACATCTTCTGGTGTCTGGACTACTGGTTCAAATACTTTACGCTTAGCTAATGAATCTAGTTCAGCTTGAATTGCTTCTTTTCATTTGAGCCAATCACTTCGATGTCGACATTCTTCTATAGTTTGAGGCTCATGCTCACTATCATTAATTATTTCATAAGCAATTGCATATGCAAACACATTATCAATAACTATGTCTTCTTTATCCCACATATTTCCATATTTTAATGAGATCTCATAATTTTTCGGTACCGGAACCACTTCTGGGGTTGCTTCTCTGAAAATATGAAGTTGTTGATATGTGTTATTTTTAACCCCTTCTTGAGCATCATTTTGAATATTTTTCAATTCTCTTTTCTTTCGAGAAACAATATCTTTTGCACCAATAGATCTACCACGCTTCTGGCGTATGTTAGATTCATTGGCTACTGTACCTACCGATAATCCTTCAGGGATAATCAATCTTGCAGGTATATTGACAGTTGAAATATGAGATTTAATGACCTTTTGGGTGTCTGTGAAGATATCTGGTAATTGATTTGTAGCATTCTGTAAATTTATTATTCTTTGAACTTCAAGTTCACATTGGTTTGTGCATGTATCATAACTGGACAAGGTTGGAGTGCTCCAACTAATTTCTTGTGCTTTTGGCCCTTTAATTTTATCTTTCCCTAACTGAGGGAAAACTGATTCATCAAATTGACAATCTAAAAATCTTGCTCTAAAAAGGTCACCAGTTAAAGGTTCTAGATACCTAATGATAGAAGGAGAATCAAAACCAACATATATACTAAGACGTCGTTGGAGACCCATTTTAGTTCGTTGAGGAGGGGCAATAGGAACATAAACAGCACAACCAAAAATTCTAAGATGAGATATATTAGGCTTTTGATCAAAAATAAGTTGCAAAAGTGAAAATTTCTAATATGTGGATGGTCTTATAAGAACTAAAGATGCAGCATGAACAATTGCATGTCCCCAAGCAGATGCAGGAAGTTGTGACTTTATAAGCATAGGTCTAGCAATAAATTGTAATCGCTTAATAAAAGATTCAGCTAAACCATTTTGAGTATGAACATGTGCAATAGAATGCTCGACACTAATCCCAATTGATATGCATAAATCATAAAATGCTTTTGAAGAAAACACACATGCATTATCTAAACGAACTGTCTTGATAGGATGATCAGGAAAACTAGACCTTAACTTTATAATTTGACCAAGAAGTTTAGCAAAAGCAATATTACGAGTAGAAAGTAAACATACATGTGACTATCGAGTTGAGGCATCAATCAAAACCATGAAATATCGAAATGGTCCACAAGAGGGATGAATTGGACCACAAATATCTCCATGTATCCTTTGAAGAAAAACAGGAGACTCTAAATGTAATTTGGATGGTGAAGGTCTTACAATCAATTTACCTTGTGCACAAGAACTACAAGACAAATCATTAGATAAAAGAATTTTCTGATCCTTTAATCCATGTCCATTTGTATTTTCGATAATACGTCGCATTATGGTTGAGCCTGGATGACCAAGACGATCATGCCAAAGTATAAAATTTTTAGGATCTGAGCACTTCCGGTGCATATAATTAGATTCAATCATCTTTATTTTGGTAAAATATAATCCAGTTGCGAAACTTGAAAACTTCTCTAATATGAACTTTTGGTTCAATTTCATAGAAGTTATATATAAATATTCAACAATTCCTTCATTTGTAGTTTCAATATGATAACCATTATGACGTATATCTGTAAAACTTAGTAGATTTCTTCGGGATCTACTAGAATATAACGCATCATCAATGTATAATGGTGTTCCATTTGGGAACATAAGATGGACTCTGTCAGAGCCTTCAACTACATTTGTTGAACCAGATATTATATTAACATTAATTTCAGCTAATATTAATTGTAAGAAATAATTTTTGTTACAAAGAATTGTGTGAGTTGTGCCACTATCCACTAAACATATGCATCAATTTTATATGATTATCGTTAAATCTTGTAAATTAAAATTCTTGATTTCTTCGAGCTGGGTTGTCGTAAACCACCGACTTCCAATAATCAATAGAGGCTATCGTGCTGATAACATGTTATAAACTAATTAAAGGAAAGACATAAATAGTAAAATAGAGAATTTTCTCGTATTAATTATGTATACTGAATAACCACAATAGGGTATTTATAGGCACAGAATAGAAAAGGTAGACTTCTACTAGAATAGAGAGAATGATGAGATTGATAGTCATCCAAATATCTCATAATTATCACAACAAATTAATAATAATAATAATTTTTCTTTAATTTTTATTATTTTGCATAATTTTGTTTTGTAAACTTACTTAAATTGTTTTAGTGAATAAAATCACTCTATACCTAGCATTTAACAGATTATTTCAACAAAAAATCTCATTCAACTTCATAAAAAAAATCATAAAAGTTGAACAAATTTGAATTTGCTAAAATTAGTTGAATTTTCTTTTTCGCATAAGAATATGAACTACTATATTTTTTTTGTATTAATTGTGATTAATAAATATAGAGCTTAGTATTGAATGGTAAAATTGTGACAATATTAAAGTTATAGATTTAAATTAAAGAGTTTAGTTGCATATTTATGTGATATTTTTGAGTCAAAAGATGCATTTTATATTTTATGATGGCATAGAGAGAAATCAAATTGAGGAAAATAGTCACGTGCAAAAAAAAATTATAAAGATTATTTTTTTTATTTTATTTTGAATATTGAAGTGGTGAAAATAGGCGTGCGAGGAGTATGATAATTACAAAATGAAAGAGGGGTTTGGTTTACTATTTGATTCCAAATGCCAATACTTGTAGAATTTGTTGATTGTTGTTGTGGCCTTTTGTCAACACTAAAAGTATGCTTCAATTATGACGTCCACTACTTGCCCAAAAATTACATTCATAAAAAGCTGAAGATAAGAAAAAGTACTTCATAATTAACTATAATTCCATTTTTACTTTATGCCCAAAACAAATCTACTATTATTTTTACTTTTATCATTATGATTTCTCATACGAGTAAAACAAACTTGTTTTTTTTTTTAATTTAAAGGGAACTTGGACATAAAATTCATTTACTAATCTAAATTAATATACACAAAATAATACATATTTTACACATGATATTTTTTAATTAGATTGAAATATCAAATTCCTATTAATTTAAACTATCATATATTTTATACACAATACACTTTTGTTGGGAAATCATGCATACAAATACACATGAGAAAAATAATGACTTAGAGGAAATACATTTAACTCTTCTAACGCAAAACATTTGATAAAGCAAAAGTACAGAATTTTAGTTTTGTGTCACTGATTGGACCTTTAACCACAAGCAATTATGCAGGAAAAAAAACAACAAATTCACAGTCTAAAAGCCCCTTAGAGATGTAGAGAAGAATCAGTAATGTCAAATAGATTTTTTGATCCTATTTATATAGAGATCTATTAGAGTCACAACCCTAAACCAATTAGGATTAATACAAATAGAGTCATGGGCATATCCAAACTCTATCATCTCCCACTCGCACATGATAAAACGAATTCCAATTAATACCTCTAGTCATACAGGCAAATAAACCATGTGACCAGCATAAATCGAGAGCACTATTGTTATACAACTGTTAGGGATATATAACATCTTGAAAAATAAGATTCTCTACACATGAAAAACAATAACTTAGAGGAAACGTATTTACCTTTTGTAGCGCAAAATATTTGATAAAGCAGAAGTACAAAATTTCAGTTTTGTGTCACTAGTTAGGCCTTAAACCACAAGCAATTACACCGAAAAAAAACAACAAATCCACAGTCTAAAAGCCCGTTAGAGATGTAGAGAAAAATCAGTAATGTCAAATAGATTTTTTTATCCCATTTGTATAGAGATCTATTAGAGTCACAACCCTAATAAAACTCTTATTCCTTTTTGGATCAAGATTAGATAATCCTAAACAAATTAGGATTAATACAAATAGATTCATGGGCATATCCAAACTCTATTATCTCCCACTCACACATAACATAACAAATTTCAGTTAATATTTTCAGTCATATAGGCAAATAAATCGTGTGACTAGTATAAATTGAGAGCACTATTGCTATACACCTTTTAGGGATATATAGCATATTGAAAAATAAGATTCTCTTTTTTATGTATACTTAATCCTAGATTGTTTTCTCAGATTCACTGTTTTGACTCATGATCTCATAAAATAATTTTCATGTTCATTATTGTGCTCTACTCATAGAAGCCATAATAGGTATACCGATAAACCACGAAACTATTGAATGTGATTAAAAGGTTATTTTTTCCCCTTATTATATGCCATCCATCATGTTCCAACTCTTTTTTCTAGCTAGATCCGCTAGGCTGAATTATTTCATAATTTTTTAGAGACTGACTAACTAAGATAGCCACATTGAAGCATACTTCAATTATAAATTAAGGGTTATGAGGATCGATATTTAATAGGGTCTCACACTAGGGAAAGTTGAGATCATTTACTTATTAAATTCCCATCCCTCATGATATGAAACGTGGTCATGGTGTTCTTTCGTTCCCTTTAAGGAGCGCATGTCTCATAAAATATATTTAATACTATACAAAAGCGTAAGGTTGCGATGCACCGAAGCATCCAACTTTAGTCTACTTACATAAAGACTACTTTTGACTTTTAGGACAAAACATGGTAGTTACGCTTAACTCATCATGGGATCACACATAATCCAAATTTGGATCTTAATTCAAAGCATACAACCTTATGTATGTCTTTATCTTGCACCTTAACAAGACTAATTTTGTAATTTTTGCAAGACGACACTTTTATTTTGAATAGGCTCTCAAGTTACACCATGTGTTCAAAAATTATCTCATCTTAGTTTTTATCAACTCATTGGCAAAACTAAGGTAAACACCCGTGTGAATGGATTACTTCTCTATCCGATATACTCAATCTCATAATCATTAACAGTAAATATTCACACATTAAATATTTACACTCATATATTGCCAATAATGAACTCAATTATTATTTATAAATAATAATGTTAAGGGATTACATAAGAAAACAGTACAAACTAAATCTTAGACAAGCCTGAGATCTAATGTGTCTCTTAAACACATCTCTTGTTACAGGTTTAGTCAATAAATCTGCTATCATATCTTGTATGGAAATGTATTGTAAGTTTACTTCTGCTCGTGTAACAATATCTTTCATGTAATGATACTTAATGTTGATATGCTTAGTCCTATTATAAAATTTTAGATTTTTAATGTAAAAAATGGATGATTGACTGTCACTGGCTCTTCTAAAGCAATTAGTCTTAAATGGTCCATAAAACGTTTTAGCCAAACTACTTCTTATATTGTAGTTGAAGAAGCGACGAATTCAACTTTCATTATTGATAGGGCTATACATGTTGTTTCTTGCTACTCTATGAGATGACACCTTTGCCAAGCAAGAAAATAAATCTTAAAGTGGACTTTCTCTAATCCACATCTCCTTTCCAATCAGCATCTGTAGATTCTCTCAATTACAAACCCTTGCCTTGATAACAAAGAGAATATTGTGCTATATCTTTGAGGTATCTAAGTATTATTTTAATTATTTTACAATGTGCTTCGCCTGGATTGGACTAATATCTACTTATTAAGCCTACTACATAACATATATCAGATCTTGTTCACAATATTGCATATATTAAACCACCCACAACAGCGGTATATGGAATGTTCCTCATACATTTCATTTCTTCCAGCATCTTAGGACACATGCTTTTGCTAAAAAACTAATTCTTGGCAATGGGTTTTCAATTTTTCATATTAAACCTTTCAAGGACTTTATTAACATACGTCTTTTATGAAAGAGACAACAACTTTCTCGAACGATCTTTTGAAATCTTAACTCCAAGAATGTAATTTGCTTGATCCATATCTTTCATCTCAAAGTTGAAAGACAATCAATCTTCGATTTTATTTATGTACTCTTTGTCATTTCTAGCTATTAGTATGCCGTCTATATACAATGTCAAAATGATAAATTTATTTTAAGAACTTTTGTAATACACACAATGGTCTTCATTAATCATGTTGAACCCATTTAATATGGTTATTTCATGAAATCTCAAATACCATTTTCTTAAAAACTGTTTAAGACTATAAATTGATCTCTTCAATTGGCAAAACTTATGATCACTACCTTTTTCAATGAAACCTATAGGTTGCTCCATGTAGATTTTTTCATCCAATCCTTTATTGAGGAAAACAGTATTTACATTCATTTGATGTAGCTCTAGGTCCACACTAGCTATTACGGCCAGAATTAACCTTATAGATGTAAATCTAACAATAGATAAAAAATTTTCCTCATAGTCAATCCCTTTCTATTGTGTAAACCTCTTAGTGACTAGCCTAGCTTTACACCATTATATACTTCCATTAGCTTTTCATTTTACCTTGATAATCCACTTATTTCCAATTAATTTGAGTCCTTTCCGTAGATCAACTAGTTACCAAACATGGTTTTATCTCATAGATGCCATTTTTTTCCATCACTTTAATCCATTTTTCTTTAGCTGGGCACGAAAGAGCCTCTTGTATATTTTTATGCTCTTCTTCATCTTATAGGGAAACCAAAAAGGTCTTATTTGAGCCTTCGATATCAAATCATCAACATGGAACACTTTTCCTTTTAGATTTTGCAATTTCACCTCTTGATAAACATGTCTCATATATTCCTTATAATTTGAAATGCTCCTACTAGTACCAAATTCCATACTCTCACTGGGATCAAAGTTCATACTCCCACTGGAGTCAAGAATACTAACATTTGGATCATTTATAAAAGGAGAGTTTTAACCTTCTTTCTCTAATTTCCTTTTACTCGGATGGAGTGATCATGATGATAGTTTCTCTTTTCGAGTTTCATAAGAAGTGAAATCTTGATTCACTTCGTCTAACTTTGAAAATTCATCCTCTAAGAATATGACGTCTCGTGATTCAAACTTTGTCAATGTGCCATCTTTTTGCCTACCCCTGAAAACGTATTCTATTGATACTTCAAAGTATCTTACAAAAATACTCTTTTTACCTCTTGGTCCTAATTTACTAAATTTATTAAAAGTATCATGGACGTAAGCAATTCAGCTCCAAAGTCACAAATAGCTCAAGTTAGGTTATCGACCAGTCTATAACTCATAAAGAGTGGATGTTGCAAATTTGAAGAGCATACAATTAAGAACATATATGGCAGTTAATAGAGCATCTGCCAAATAGAAGATTTGTAAATTTGCCTTGGCCATCATGGATCTTACCATATCAAAAAGAGTTTTATTTCTCTTTTCTACAACAATATTTTGTTGTAGAGTCCTGGGAATGGACAACTGATGTTCAATTCTCTTTTCATCATATAAAACTTTAAATTCATCAGAAATATATTTTCAACCTCTGTCAATTTTTAAAGCTTTTATTTTTTTGTTTAATTGATTTTTAACTAAGTTCATATAACTTTTGAAGCAACTCAATGCTTCTAACTTGTGAGAAATCAAATATACATGACCATACCTAGCATAGTCATCTATAAATATGATGAAGTAATAGGCCTCATCCTTTGTCCTTACATTTATTGGACCATAAAAATCAAAATGGATTAATTGTAATTGAAATTTAGACCTAATTCCTTTTTTGAACATTTTTCTAACTAGTTTTTCTTTTACGCAATGCTTGTAAATAGGTAAATCAATTTCATTTAAGTCACTTAATAAACTTGTTTTGGCTAATCGAATCATTCAGTCTTACCCAATGTGATTTAACCCATCATGCCATAATTTTACATTATTCTCATAACTATGTGAAGTAGAAGAAAAGATTAAGAAAAAACTAGTATTATTCATGTAATCATGATCAATATCCATAATAATGAAATCATTTGAACTAAAACCAGAACCATAATAAACATTATCCAAACATAAACGTATACTATCATCCTTAAAATATAAATCAAAACCAAGTCTCATCAAGGTTAAAATAGAAACTATTTTTTTATAAATCTCCAGGGCATAAAGTATATTATGCAGGAGTAGGGTTTAACCTTCACACAAAACTAATCTGCATGTGCCAATCCCTTGAACTGTCACTCTGACATTGTTTCCTACATAAATCCACTTAGCTCCATTTGGGATTCATTGAAATTCAACAAAAAGATTCTTGATCCCTTGTCATGTGGTTCGTTGCTCTTGAGTCTGTTTGGGCACAGTCTAATCTCTTGCATAGTGTTCTTTTTATTGGTAACTGAAGCACTTCATTCTTGAAATATTCACTTTCTTATTGCCTTTAGACCTTTTAGTATTTTATCTCACTTTTTGCTTCTTAGGCTTCTTAGCCTTGTCTTTACCCTGATTTCTAGACCTTTTTCTCTTGTTCTAGTTAGAACTCATTCCACCATAATAAGACTATGCAACATGCACTTCATCATTGATCTTAATCATTGCCAAATGACCCTCTTTGAATTTCAAATGATAAGCAACATTTCCAAATGTCTTTATGTTGTTTATGTGATTCGGTTGCATCTTCATATACTTTCAACTCTTAGATAAAGAATGGATGACAAATAGACCTATCGCTTATCAGTCAGCTTATGATCGACCTCACTAAGCTCATATATCATGTTTTCCATCTTTCTTAAATATTTTCGTATGTTGTGAGCAAACTTCTTCTAATAAGTATAACACTTGATCGTTAATGATCAGAGCCTAGTCAGAGACATACCTTTGAATTTCTCCTACAAAGCGATCCACAGATCTTTTGTATTCTGATACTTACGGCATTGCCTAGTGATGTCATCATCTATCGCACTCAGCAAGATGATGCAAGCACTAGAATTTTTCTTTTTCCATGCCATATAAGCATCTTGGTCCTGCTTATGCTAGGTAATGTTATCGTCCTCAGGTTTAATGATAACCAAACTCAAGGATTCCGGTGCCTCTTACTTTTTAAGCACATATTAGATTTTCATACTCCAGATCTCATATTTATCACCATTCAATTTTATATTTTTGTTTAGTTTGTTAACAATTGATTTGCAAGCAAAAGGAATTTTGGATCCTTTGATCTCTAATGGAATAAAATTGTAAAGGAGAATCAGACAATATATGATATTTACTATGCATTCAAAATAATAACTTAGTAAAGTTTTCTATTAGGTTTAAATTTGAAAAGTCCACTTAAAATATACAATTACCCTCTAAGTCCTAATGTCTAACCTTACATATTAAAATTTTATGCATAGTAAATCTGAATTATTAGATTTTTAAGTTATCAAACTTAAGAGGGGATCTTTATTGGTTTAAGTTATTAAGTTTTAACTTAATAATTATGCAATAATTTTACTCATAAAATATTGAAAGACAAATAACTATTAAATAAATACATTTATCATAAAATTAAAAGCCATAATAATGAAATAAACTCATTTATTTAACCAATAAATAAAATTCAATAATTCATGCTAAGGCACTCATGTCCATTAAATAAAAGGAAACATAATTCCAAAAAAATAGTTTATATTTTTTAAAGGTAGAAAATACTTTTTTTTGTAAAATATTATGTTTGAAAAATAAAAAATATTTTATGGTCTTTAAAAAATTTATTAAAATATACCAAAAAATTAGAAAATTTGTAAAATTTAATTTAAAAAATTGGAGCTAATTTGGTGGCTAGAGAACGCCTCACGTGCCAGGGGGAGGTTGGCTAACGTGCCCATAAGCCCACACGCAATTCCATATGGGACTGAATCTAATTGTGCCATATGGCATTAATCTACTAGTCCATTTGTCATGACAAGTGTCACCACGTCAGACCCTTATGCTGACACATAACACTCCTTGGTTGGTCTACGTGGCTTCCAAATGACATGTCATTGACACGTGGAATGACATAGTCGTTCACATGTCACATCCCTGTTAGGCCACATGTCAAGATAACATGTTTGACATGTGTCTAAGACACGTGATACGACCACAATCATCCACATGTCACCCCCTCATTGAGCCATGTGTCAGGATGATGCAATCACATTGACACATGGCCCAGTGCGTGCACGACACGGTCTGCATTTGTCGACGATTTCAGGTCATTGGACTTCTACCAGTGAGGGGTTTTTGGGATCCATGATCACGATGATTACATCAAAAATTCAAAATCTCGATTTTATTTTAGCATTTCTGACAATTTTATTATTCTCCTCGATTTTCAGAGTAATATACATAGAATAAAATATATACATACAATATATATATATATATATATATATATATATATATATATATATATATATATATATATATATATATATATAAACATTTTATGCATCATATTTTGATTTACCAATTTATATATAAACTTTTAGATCAATTTTAAACATGCCAGGATGCAAAAAAAAGGTTCTTATATTAATGTTGGGAAAACATGCATACAAATACACACGAAAATTATTAACTTAGAGGAAACATATTTACCTCTTGTAGCATATAACTTTTGATAAAGCGGAAGCACATGATCTTAGTTTTGCATCACTGGTTAGGTCTTTAATCACAAGTAATTACGTAGAGGAGAAAAAGACAACAAATCCATGGTCTAAAATCCCCTTACATTTATAGAGAAAAATGAAGTGGGAGAACCAAATATTTTATGTGTCAAATAGAGATATAAAATCAATTGACAAAATCAATAACTTCAAATAGATTTTTCGATTCCCTTTACATATAGAAGTCTATTAGAGTCACAACCCTAATAAAACTCTAATTTCTTTTTAGATCAGGATAAGATAATACTAAACCGATTAGGATTAATACAAGTAGAGTTATAGGCATATCCAAACTCTATTAACTTTTAATTTAAACGGTTAAAGGGTTTACTACTTTTTTGTTTAATTGGAATTTTTGCATTCCACCCTCCGCCTTCAAAAAATCTATATTAAAAAAGAAAAACATATGAGATCTCCAGAATACCACATATTTTTTTCCACGATTTTATATTGATCTTCATAAATTCACATTATATCATCATCATTGAAAATTTATCTAATTAAAAAAATGAAATTCCACTATAAGAAATTAAAATTGAATGAGGAGATACATCTAAAAAATATTCTCAAAATGCAAAAAAATAAAATAATAATAATAATTTAAGCAATTCGTTGAGGGTACTCATAAATTACAAGATAATATTTGATTAACCTTCAAAAGTCGTTTGTTTTTGTAGATAATCAACTCATATATATATATATATATATATATATATATATATATATATATATATATATATATATATATATATATATATATATATATATATATATATATATATATGTATATATATATATATATATATATATATATATGTATATATATATATATATATATATATATATGTATATATATATATATATATATATATATATATATATATATATATATATATATATATATATATTCAAAAGCTACTTTATACTTGTCTTAATTAAAAATGACATCAAACTTTCACATTGTAGTCAAGAAAGGGCAAGAATGTTGACCAAATGAAATTGAAAGGAAAAAATAATCCGAGAATTAGTTACATTCGTCAAGCTTAATTAATAGAGTGATTAAAAACCTAAAAAATATAAAAGATGGGTGACCATGAAATTTTGAATAGTGGACTCTTAGTGGTGATGCACCAATATATAGTTGGCAGTTAATCCAACCGACAAAACGGTGCCAACTGCAAAGCTCTCTCATTATATTATTTTCCCTCCTTTTTCTGATTGTTCTTTAGATTTCAGTTCTCACCCAAAAAGGCAATCCGTGATGCCCGGGAACCACTCTTAGTTTCTTCAATTTTTTTATATTTTTCCTAACATTTTTTAAATAAAAAAAAATGCTCCCACTTGATTTTTTTTTAATAACTAGTATTATTCAGAATACAATTGAAGATATACTGTTGTAAATAAAAAAAAAAAAGTAAAGACGGAATTAATACGAGTGAAAAGTTTTTTATTCATTTTTATATGTGGAATTTATAAATACAAAATCAAACAATTAGACTTTTACTAAACTTGAAAAGAATGATAAAATTCAATAGTTATTTATTTACTTGATATTTATCACAATATATACAAAATTTTTTATTTTTACATAGGGAGGGGAGAACGAAAATTTGAATCCAATACATTAGAAAAAAATCATTAAATCGATTTAAAAAACTGAGTTTAAACTGAATTTAGCGGTTAACAATTTCAATTGGACATTAATGTGGATTTTAATTTTTAAATTAAGGTTAAATTTTGACTTATATGTTTGGTTAACCGATTAGTTAATGATTAACCAATTTATATGTAACTTTATACACATATATAGACATGAGGACAATTTTCGCATGTATTTATATTTAGCCCTAAAATTAAAAAGTAATGATTGATAAATTAATATTTATGTAATTTTATTTTAGTATACCATCATTAAATTTGAATGACTTGTATTTTATATTTAAAATTTAAAAAGATTATCTTTTACTTTGATGGATGGATCCGAGTTTTTTATATGAAATTTATGTTTATTTTTTTAATGTTTAACTAATAGTTAATGATTAATTGACCATATTTAGCAGTTAATTACTTGTTAATGGGCCAGACTTAAATTTTAATTTTGAAAAATCAAGTTGAATCAAATGGAGTTGAAAAATAGGCTACAAAGTAATTATTAAGATATGTTTTGCTGCAATTATTTAATTTTGATATTGTTATAAAACTAATTAAAGCAAAAACAGATATAGTATGAATAGAAAATTCTCTTATTGATTGTATATACTGAATAATCATAATGGGGTATTTATAGGTATAATATAAAAGTAGTAGAATTATACTAGAACATGTGGAGAGATGAGTTTGATAGTCATCCATATACTTCATAATTATTACAATACTTTATCTTGAATGACTATGCACTATGAATATGCCTCGTTAAAATCTTACTAAGAAAAACTCAGTGGGATAAAAACTTAGCGAAGGAAAAAGAGCACAATATTCATAGGCTATATACTTTCCCTTAAAAATACAATAATTACAACATTTTCTTAAACTGAAACATCCCAATACTACTTACATACTTTCTAAAAATCAAAGTAGGTAGAATCTTGATGAAGAGATCAACTGATTTGCTGCTAAAGAAAACTTTTTGATTTATTCAGACTTCAATATTATTGGTCGTTATTTTTTAACAATAATCTACACATTGCTTTCTTGTATTGAGTTATACCTTCTAACCACATGAGCTTTCAATTAACTTCATGAATAGCTAATATTGAGTAATTCGATAATTATCAACATTATCAACAATATTTATCATCTATTTTCATAACTCATATAATTTACCATTACAAGAACCACTTCTGGGGTTATTTTTCTAGAAATATGGAGTTGTTGATTTATGCTGCTTTTTACCTCTTCAAGAGTATCACTTTAGAAATTTTCATTTCATTTTCTTTTAAAGATTAATATCTTTTCCATTAAAAAATCTGTCACGCTTCTGGTAGACTTTTAAAATCATTAACAATATTACAAAATATCATACATAGGCAATAATTGTTTTGCCTTTTTTCCATTTGATAAGTCATGCTATCAATCTTAAAAGGGTTCTGGACATTCATAATCATGAAATTTATAGTACATACTTCTCCTTGAATGTCCATTAATACGTATTGTACCTCATTAAAATCCTACTGGAAAAAAATCCTATGGGATAAAAATTCAATAAAGGAAAAAAGAGTACACAATATTTTAATACACATTATAAGCTGTCTCATTAAAAATCTTAACAGAAAAACCCAATGAAAAAAAACCTTAGTTAAGGAAAAAAGAATACAATGTGTGTATTTTTCTTTCCTTTATAAAAATATTGGTACACAATTTTAAATTTATACATGCAGAGTTTCAATACGTAATATTATAAATTTTTTTTCTAAAAATAAGCCACATATCTTCTGGATATGCTTACTATATATATCTTCTGTCATAAACTGAAAAATAACAACTAAAACTTATTTCATAAAATCACATGTTGTACATTTTCAAGTATGTACAAATTCATCTGCACATTTTTCATTGTTTTAAGATGAGAAATTTTATAAAATGTGGCAGGCAATGAGCTCATCTTCTCTCCATCCAAGTCCCACTCTCCCTTCTGACGGAGATCGGCCAGCTCTCCCTCCCGACGTCGACCGAGCAACCAAAAAAGTTAAACGAAGAGCAGACTTCTCCAATGCTTCTGGTTACAGAGACAGCGTACTGAACGGATCCATGATGGAATCCTCCATGGAGGACGTCGTTGAAGCAGTAGACATCAAGGTGGACGAAGGGGACGTAAACATCGACAGAACTGGCTCCATTCCGGTGGTGAGCTTCTCTGCTAACCTTCGTTCCAAGCTTTCTGCCACCCTTGGGAAAGCAGTAGTTGTTAGTTTGCTGGGGAAGACAATCGGCTACAAAGCGCTGAGTGCCAGAATCCACTCTTTATGGAACCTCACTAACGCAAAACTCCTGGACATTGGTAGAGGATACTTTCTAGTGCAGTTTGCTACTGAGAGAGATTATACAAAGGCTCTCTTTGAAGGCCCATGGGTCATCAATGGAGCATATCTCCTTGTGCAGAAATGGGAGCCTCAGTTCAGAGTTTCCAACGGTGCTGTGAACTCTACCACGGTTTGGGTTCGTCTCCCGGAGCTTCCCTTACAATACTACTCGTGTAACATCTTGACAGCCATAGCAGCAGCTATAGGACCAGTAGCCAAGATCGACTACAATACAAGCGAGTTCCACCGGGGTCGATTTGCAAGAGTTGCAGTGACTATCGACCTAGACCAACCACTGGTTTCCATGATCAACATCGAAGGCGAAACACAGAGAGTTGAATACGAAAACCTACCGGAGATCTGCTTCCACTGCGGCAGGATTGGTCACAACGACATACTCTGTCCCCATAAACAGAGTACCGACTCCAATGGACAAAACAAAGAGAATACGTCGAAAGAGGCTGCCGCAACTCAATCCGGCCAGTTTGGCGAATGGATGAAGGTGGAGAAGCGCCGACGACATCCTCGATCTCTGACCGACAACCCAGGAAAGAGCTCCGACTTCAATGTGAATGGATCTAGATTTGCGGCGCTGGACGGGGATGATGGCGTGAAAACAGGAGGATATTTCGTTGAAAAAGACAAAGAAAACATGCCTTCTTTGAAAAATATGTCACCAGGCGGACAAAATAAGGAAAGCATCATGAGTTGGAAAGCACATGGAACTAATGGTACTTTATCACATGGAAAAAAAGGATCCAACAAAAAGAGTTACTTACGCGCCCAACAACCTTTGAAAGAAATCAATAAAAATAAAAGTAAAGTTGTATTGGGAGACTTTTTTGCTTTTAAAAGTAAGATACAAAATGAAGAAGATTTAGTGGTCAGGCCATCTACGCTAAACTCAGAAAATCACACAGTAGTAGGGAAATCGCATATGGAAATACCAGTTCCCTCTACTATGTTATTTTCTGACAATTTGAAAATCCCTCCAGGAGATTCAAGTCGTTTGGGACAGCTAGAAAATAGACCCCCCGATCCTAAACTTCAACCTGCAGACACAGGCATCACTTCTATGTCTACTGATACAATGGAGTCGGATGGGTTTCTTCAAATGGCAAATGAAGAGGACAATGATGACACTTGTGACGAAGAGGGACCCCTCGATCCCTACCTGCGTGAAGACTGAGCTCAGCCCCAAAGGTTTTTTCTTTGACCTTTCCTTTTACTTATGTCTATTCTTTCTTGGAATTGTCAGGGCGCTAAAAGCCCATCGTTCGTGAGAACTTTGAAGTGTTTTATTCAGAACCATAACCCGAAGTTAGTGATTCTTCTTGAACCTCGGATTAGTGGTCTTACTGCTGATAATTGTATTAAAAAGATTGGTTTTCCTCGGTCTCATAGAGTGGAGGCCACGGGGTTTAGTGGTGGTATCTGGATCCTTTGGAAGGAGAACTGGCGAGTGGAAATTTTGATTAACAACATGCAATTTGTTCATCTGTATGTCAGACCTGAGAATCAAAGTGGTTTTTATTTTACGGCAATTTATGCACATCCAGCAACCTCTCAACGGAGCAAGCTTTGGCCTATCTTACAACAGATTAATCGGTGTACTGAAGATCCTTGGGTTTTAATGGGCGACTTCAATTCCCTCTTATTTGCCAAAGAGAGACAAGGTGGGTCTTCCAACAGAACAGGGATCAGCAAGCCTTTTTTGGACTGGTTTATTGAATCTAAATTGATTAACTTGGGATATCGGGGTCCAGACTTTACTTGGAAAAGGGGTCATCTCTACGAAAGGCTAGATCGGGGTTTGTGTAACAATGCTTGGTATACTCAGTTTACTGACGCGGCTATTATGCATTTGGCAAGAATCTCCTCCGACCATAGACCTCTCTTATTGAAACTTTACAGCACTCGGAGTGCCAACATCAACCGTCCTTTTCGGTTTCTTCAGGCTTGGTTAACTCACCCAAATTTTCAGGACTTTGTTCGAAGTAACTGGAAAGTAGAGGGGAGTATGATGGACTCAATTAGCACCTTTGCTGGAAAGTTGAATCAATGGAACAGTGTCACATTTGGGAATATCTTCCATCAGAAAAAGGAGCTTTTGGCCCGTATTGCTGGAATTCAGAAAAAACTTACCAGGAGACACTCCCAGCAGCTTGAAGACCTTGAACTAGAGTTAAAAGAGAATCTCCATCAAGTTCTTCATCGGGAAGAACTCCTCTGGCTACAGAAATCTAGAAGCGACTGGATCCAAAGTGGGGATAAAAACACATCTTTTTTTACCACAGAACTATCCGCAGAAGGAAGAGAAATCGCATTGAATATCTCCAGGATTCTGCAGGTGTGTGGGTTGATGATCCATTGAAGCTGAGTTCTATGGCATTTAGCTACTTCTCAAGTCTTTACTCTGAGGATCGCTGTAACCGCTCTCCCTACAAGATCAAAGGCTTGTTCCCTCAAATTGGCGAGAAGATGACGGTGCTCTCGGAGGAATTTACTCATATGGAGGTTCGGAAAGCCTTGTTTGACATGAAGCCTTGGAAAGCCCCCGGTATAGATGGTATTCAAGCTGGTTTTTTTCAGTCTCAGTGGAATGTAGTGGGTAATGATGTCTGCAAGGAAGTTTTGAGAATCCTAAAAGGTGGCAAGATGAATGATGCTATGAATAAGTCTCTCCTTTGCCTCATTCCGAAGGTAGATGCTCCGAAGAATTTCTCTCAATTTCGGCCTATTGCTTTATGCACGGTGCTTTATAAGATTGTGACCAAAACCATTGCTAACCGTCTCAAACATCTCATGCCTTCCTTAATCGGACCGACTCAGACTAGCTTTATTCCAGGAAGACATATAACAGAAAATATCATTATTACCCAGGAAGTTATCCACTCTATGAGATTGAAGAAAGGTAAAAAGGGATTTATGGCCATCAAAGTGGATTTGGAAAAAGCCTACGATCGGGTTAGTTGGGACTTTCTCAAGGATACCCTTCTGGATGCTAGAATTCCTGTTGCTCTAATTAATGTCATTATGGACTGTGTTTCAGCCTCTTCCACTCACTTGCTTTGGAATGGTAACATGACGGAAGCCTTTTCTCCTTCTCGGGGTCTCAGACAAGGGTGTCCCTTATCCCCTTATCTTTTTGTCCTCTGTATGGAGAGACTTAGTCAAGGCATTAATGACGCAGTTAAAAATGGTCATTGGCATCCGATTCAGTTGAACAGAGGAGGTCCCCCCATTAGCCACCTGTTCTTTGCGGACGATTTGATCCTTTTCAGCGAGGCAGATGTGCAACAATCTCTGGTTATTAAAAAAACTCTCAATGAGTACTGTGAGTGTTCTGGTCAGAAGATCAGCATTGATAAAACTGGCGTATTCTACTCCAAAAATGTTAATATTCATCTTCGGCGCGAGCTGAATTGCAAGCTAGGTTTCAGAGAGGTCACGGATTTGGGTAAGTATCTTGGCATGCCCCTCTTGCATTCTCGAGTGTCCAAGAAACACTATTCTTACATACTTGACCGGATGAAGAATAGATTGGCTAGCTGGGAAAATTCTAGCATATCCATGGCAGGTCGAGTTACTCTTGCTAAGAATGTTTTGTCTAACATGCCTTCCTACGTCATTCAAGCTTCTAGAATTCCCTCAACCCTCAGTGCAGATTTTGATAAACTCTCTCGGCAATTTGTTTGGGGAGGAAAGGCGGACTCTCACAAACTAGCTTTGGTTCCTTGGAGTACTTTGATTAAACCAAGAGATAGAGGAGGCCTCTATTTCAGGGACACCCACACTCTCAACATGGCCTTTTTGATGAAGATCGCATGGATTTTGCTCACTCAACCGCATCAATTGTGGGTTACAATACTTGCTTCCAAATACAAATTCACTCATGGCCATAGTGCCTGTCCTCTTGAGCAGCACAATAGCACTCCGGTATGGAAAGGAATTTGCTCTGTTTGGTATAAGATGTCGAACCATGTTCGTTGGATTGTTGGAAATGGAAGAAAAACTCATTTTTGGTTTGACAGATGGGTCCCTGGGATTGATTCTCCTTTGTTGCATCAGACTTCTATGCCTATTCCTGAATATTTAATTAACAGAACAGTTGATTTTTTTGCTGACGATACTGCTGGTTGGTGTTGGAATCGATTTGAGGAGTTTTTCTCCCCACACATCCTCTTAAAGATTGCAGCAACTTGCCCTCCACTGTCCCTTGCTGATGAAGACCTAGTTGTTTGGGACATCTCCTCATCTGGTGACTTCACAATCAAATCGGCCTACTCCAGCTTGGTCGAACCCAATACAGATGAAATAGATCCCCTTTGGAATAAAATTTGGAAGTTAAGAGTGCCTCAACGAGTTAAGTTATTCTTCTGGTTGGCGACTAACAATGGTATCATGACCAATTCCGAAAGGAGAAGAAGGCATCTCACTGTTAACCTTACTTGTGACTTCTGCGGGGCCGAGGTAGAAGACAGTCTTCATGTTTTACGGGACTGTGTCGCTGCTACACAATTTTGGAGTTTCTGTCTCTCTGGCATACAGCTCCGACAGTTTATGATGCATGCCACTCTGCAAAGTTGGCTTCAGTTCAACTTGACCAACTTTCTTGGAGACTATGAAGAGGTTGCTTGGCCGGATTTTTTTGCCATTGGCTGCTGGCACTTGTGGAAGCAAAGAAACGACTTCATCTTTCAAGATAGACGTCAACCTATTCTCTCCTTATTAAATGATACGTTTTCTTTGGCTAAATCAAGTCAAGAAGCGTTGAAATCGACTGACGAGGGTCGGATCGAAGACTTCAACTCACATGCCTCCCTTATGACCTGGTCACCCCCCCCTTTGAACTTCTTCAAACTAAATACCGATGCTTCAGTCACCAGAGGAGGCATTTCCAGCAGCGGAGGCATCTTGAGGAACCATTTGGGACACTGGCGCGCAGGCTTTGTGGCCAAGTTAGGAAGTTGTACTATTATCTTGGCTGAAATTTGGGGGATCTACTACGGTCTCCGCAGGGCAAAAGAGGAAGGTCTGGATAATATCATAGTGGAGAACGATAATAAAACGGCAATTGAGATGATTGGCGGCTACGCTCCCCCCATTGCTTCTTATAGTACTATAGTCGAACGGACTCGAATTCTCTCCAAGGAGTTCTCTAATATTACTTTCAGGTATGTTCATCGCGAGGCAAATGTGGTAGCGGACCAGATTGCTCAGCTGGGTCATGGAGTTGCTCATGGTTATCATGCTTTTTATTTTCCTCCTCAGGAGATTTTGCCTACTTTATATTATGACTCAGTGGGTTTTTCCACTGGCTTCTAATTGTTTGTTTTTGTGAGCTTGCTCACCCCTTTTCTTTTGTAACCAAAAAAAAAAAAACCTAAAAAATATAAAAGATGGGTGACCATGAAATTTTGAATAGTGGACTCTTAGTGGTGATGCACCAATATATAGTTGGCAGTTAATCCAACCGACAAAACGGTGCCAACTGCAAAGCTCTCTCATTATATTATTTTCCCTCCTTTTTCTGATTGTTCTTTAGATTTCAGTTCTCACCCAAAAAGGCAATCCGTGATGCCCGGGAACCACTCTTAGTTTCTTCAATTTTTTTATATTTTTCCTAACATTTTTTAAATAAAAAAAAATGCTCCCACTTGATTTTTTTTTAATAACTAGTATTATTCAGAATACAATTGAAGATATACTGTTGTAAATAAAAAAAAAAAAAGTAAAGACGGAATTAATACGAGTGAAAAGTTTTTTATTCATTTTTATATGTGGAATTTATAAATACAAAATCAAACAATTAGACTTTTACTAAACTTGAAAAGAATGATAAAATTCAATAGTTATTTATTTACTTGATATTTATCACAATATATACAAAATTTTTTATTTTTACATAGGGAGGGGAGAACGAAAATTTGAATCCAATACATTAGAAAAAAATCATTAAATCGATTTAAAAAACTGAGTTTAAACTGAATTTAGCGGTTAACAATTTCAATTGGACATTAATGTGGATTTTAATTTTTAAATTAAGGTTAAATTTTGACTTATATGTTTGGTTAACCGATTAGTTAATGATTAACCAATTTATATGTAACTTTATACACATATATAGACATGAGGACAATTTTCGCATGTATTTATATTTAGCCCTAAAATTAAAAAGTAATGATTGATAAATTAATATTTATGTAATTTTATTTTAGTATACCATCATTAAATTTGAATGACTTGTATTTTATATTTAAAATTTAAAAAGATTATCTTTTACTTTGATGGATGGATCCGAGTTTTTTATATGAAATTTATGTTTATTTTTTTAATGTTTAACTAATAGTTAATGATTAATTGACCATATTTAGCAGTTAATTACTTGTTAATGGGCCAGACTTAAATTTTAATTTTGAAAAATCAAGTTGAATCAAATGGAGTTGAAAAATAGGCTACAAAGTAATTATTAAGATATGTTTTGCTGCAATTATTTAATTTTGATATTGTTATAAAACTAATTAAAGCAAAAACAGATATAGTATGAATAGAAAATTCTCTTATTGATTGTATATACTGAATAATCATAATGGGGTATTTATAGGTATAATATAAAAGTAGTAGAATTATACTAGAACATGTGGAGAGATGAGTTTGATAGTCATCCATATACTTCATAATTATTACAATACTTTATCTTGAATGACTATGCACTATGAATATGCCTCGTTAAAATCTTACTAAGAAAAACTCAGTGGGATAAAAACTTAGCGAAGGAAAAAGAGCACAATATTCATAGGCTATATACTTTCCCTTAAAAATACAATAATTACAACATTTTCTTAAACTGAAACATCCCAATACTACTTACATACTTTCTAAAAATCAAAGTAGGTAGAATCTTGATGAAGAGATCAACTGATTTGCTGCTAAAGAAAACTTTTTGATTTATTCAGACTTCAATATTATTGGTCGTTATTTTTTAACAATAATCTACACATTGCTTTCTTGTATTGAGTTATACCTTCTAACCACATGAGCTTTCAATTAACTTCATGAATAGCTAATATTGAGTAATTCGATAATTATCAACATTATCAACAATATTTATCATCTATTTTCATAACTCATATAATTTACCATTACAAGAACCACTTCTGGGGTTATTTTTCTAGAAATATGGAGTTGTTGATTTATGCTGCTTTTTACCTCTTCAAGAGTATCACTTTAGAAATTTTCATTTCATTTTCTTTTAAAGATTAATATCTTTTCCATTAAAAAATCTGTCACGCTTCTGGTAGACTTTTAAAATCATTAACAATATTACAAAATATCATACATAGGCAATAATTGTTTTGCCTTTTTTCCATTTGATAAGTCATGCTATCAATCTTAAAAGGGTTCTGGACATTCATAATCATGAAATTTATAGTACATACTTCTCCTTGAATGTCCATTAATACGTATTGTACCTCATTAAAATCCTACTGGAAAAAAATCCTATGGGATAAAAATTCAATAAAGGAAAAAAGAGTACACAATATTTTAATACACATTATAAGCTGTCTCATTAAAAATCTTAACAGAAAAACCCAATGAAAAAAAACCTTAGTTAAGGAAAAAAGAATACAATGTGTGTATTTTTCTTTCCTTTATAAAAATATTGGTACACAATTTTAAATTTATACATGCAGAGTTTCAATACGTAATATTATAAATTTTTTTTTCTAAAAATAAGCCACATATCTTCTGGATATGCTTACTATATATATCTTCTGTCATAAACTGAAAAATAACAACTAAAACTTATTTCATAAAATCACATGTTGTACATTTTCAAGTATGTACAAATTCATCTGCACATTTTTCATTGTTTTAAGATGAGAAATTTTATAAAATCTAATAGTATAATCGTACGTACAATAGGTACATGACTAATATACTTTTATGCCATATTAGAAATAAGTTATCCATTCTCAAATGATTTTCTTAACCATTTTTATTATTTCTCTTAATTATCAACTACTTCTGATGGTAAAAATTAATCATACAATAGTAATATCAATTCTTGAACATACCATTTTTTTATGGTTATGATTCTATAATGTTTCATTCACTTCAAGGAATGAAATAGATGTAATAAAATAATTTCATAACCTGTATATAACATAATCATATAATAGTTATAATAAATTAATGCATTTAGTAACTTAATTAAAATATTTCTAAAAAATTTATTTAAATATAATAAAATTATCCAAAAAAATATATGATTATATAGAGAATTAAAATCTTTAAAACAATATGTAATTTTAAGTAACAATTTGATAATTACAATGTAATGCATGATTAAATAATGCATCAATACAAATATATGATCATGAAATATGTTGTATCTAGTAACTTGACAATTATTGGAGTACTCAATGAAATATAATTTATAAACATATAATCACATTATAAAAATTTATTCTCTCAATCAAATAGAACTCGATTTTCAAGTGGAGACAAAAATTAGTTTTCAAAATTCGTTAAAATATTTTGAACTTTTCAAAAGTTTTAGTAATTAAAATCATAAATAAATCATGACAATAGATAAATTATAACACTTCAAAATCATACACATCAAATTCAATGCATATATTTGCATGATAAATCCTTTAGGAACTATATGTAATTTTATTATCAAATAGGCAAATAGTATCAATTAGTTATATACTTATATATTACCAAATTGACAAACAATAAAAACTTATTGCATTCATTATAAGAAAATATGTATTTCTACAATCGATGTCAATCCATTGCAATAAATGTCATAAAATAAATCATATTTTACGACTTCATTGTTTATTGTATGAATATCAATTTTACTCTTTTGGCATCATATTTTTTAATATTTTTAACTGCATGTCCAAAAATTCATATTGTATGCAATTAATATATGTATTTTTCAACAGATTTAATTTTAAAATCCTCATTATATTGAAAATATCAACATCAATATTTTTTATACAGAAATGTTATCGACAATTTTATCCTTTCCAGTTCCTTTTTAAAAACAAATGACATATTGAGATCTCTTATTTAATTTCAGGTACCTGAACTATTTTTGGAGTTTAAAAAATTAGTTATGTCATAGTTATTTTCAGAAGTACCCACCTCCATAATATGACTATATGAATTTATTTGCTCATTGTCATTCAAAAATTTTATTTTTATTTGGAACCGAATAATTTACCTTACAATACAAATTGTTCTACTGGGACATTGTTTTGAATTGGAGCATTTGCAGCTAATACAAATGAGATTTAATAACTCTTTACATACTAACAAATACATTGATATCATAATTAACCGAGCTTTTAAACTTCAAGTTCACAATATGAGGATCTAAAATATATATAATGTATTTATTTATTTATTTATTTTAGTTTCTTTCTTCTCCTCATAGTAGGAAAGTTATTAATCAAAATACAATTTTCAACTAAAATTACAATTGAGAAATTTTATGATATTTATTAATGCATGTAATATTATATATCCACATATAAAAATAGCACTATTGTTCTCAAAAAAATATCTAGCAATTATTTTGAGGTATTTAATAAATATTTTTGCTAGACCTTTGAGTATGAATATGTCCAATGAGCTTATAACAATCATTTACCTGTGACATATGACCACTAGTATTATTAAGAAAATATCTTGATTGCATATTCTGAAAATTGTGCACTTAATTTGAATAATCTCACAAACTGCAGGTTGTGAGTTGATAATAAATACAGATGAAACCATTTTATTGATACATCTTTCAAAAATTATAAATTATTTGAATGGTTCACGTGATGGATAGTGGGCCCACATATATTATCTTTATTCATTCTATAATGAAGGGAATTCAGTTCCTTTAGTAATATTTCTTGAGATATTACTATTGATACTTTAGTAATATTTCTTAAAAACAAATAAATTACGAGAATTCCTTAAATTTAATTAAAGAAACTTCTGAATTTTTAATAAATATATATGTATATGAATTCTAAATAATTTATGTATTATAATTGATCCGGATTGATCAAATCGGTCATGTCAAATAATCAAATTTTAATTAGTAAACTTCAAGTTTACTATTTTTATTATTTCAATATTTATATTAATTGATAAACATCAAGTTTCTTAATATTAATATCAAATAGTTAATAAATTTTGTATTTACTAATATTTGTGACAGTTAATAAATTTCGTGTTTATTAGTATTTGTTTCAATTTTCAATTTCACTATAATCAATAAACTTCAAGTTTACTGATATTAGTATCTATTAATCAATAAATTTTATATTTCCTGATATTTGTATAATTGGTAAATAATATGTTATTAATATTTATACAACAATTAGTAAACTTCAGGTTACTAATATTTATATTTATTAGTAAACTTTGAGTTTATTAATATTTGTATCAAAATAAAGTCAAATCATTTTTAAAAAATATATTATTTATTTTATACAACAATTTTCATATATGAATTTTTTGTATTTCTTATTTAGTCTCAAAATGATATTCATTTCAGCAAATATCTCCATAAATAATAAGTTTTTTGAGACCTAATAGACAAACATCCATATATAATAAATTGTATTTGGATAATGACTTTGCAGCGTACTCTTTTGGAGCTTTTGAATAATTTTGTATTACCCATTAAAATAATAAATTAACAAAATAATATATATAGTAGATTAAAAATCAAAATATGTACTTCCACTATATATATATGGACCAAAATATAATAAAAGAATTATCGCTTAATTTAACAGAATATTTTATGTAAAGCCATATTTTATGTATCAATGTACTTGTGGAATGGAACTAAAAGAATGTACATTACTCAAGCTAACATCACGGAATTGAAGGAAAAATAATATGGAAGCACTCAGTTTAACCAAAATAAATAAAATAAAGGAAGAATAGAGAAAAAGTAGAGATATTAAGTTTATGCCATGAAAAGTAGAATAGTCATATATATATTTTTCCTGTGATCAATATGAATTAACAAATGCTGGTGTTATAATTTATATTTCACTCGTGAAGTATGAATAAAAAATAAAAGAACCAAGAGATTTATAATGTATGCATTTATAAAATAATATAAAAATAATTTTAACATAATTTACCGTTAAATTTTATAAATTAGAATTCTTTAGCCCTTCAAGCCGGGTTGTCATAAATCACTGACTTTCAATAATCAATAGACACTATCGTACTGATAACTTGTTATAAAACTAATTAAAGCAAAAATAGATATAGTATGAATAGAGAATTTTCTCTTATTGATTGTATATACTGAATAACCATAATAGGCTATTTATAGGTACAATATAGAAATAATAGAATTCTAGTAGAATATGGAGAGATATGGGTTTGATAGTTATCCATACACTTCATAATTATCATAATAGATATATCATTTATTAGAGTTTAGCCTAATTATTTAATTAGGTTGTAAAATCTATTTTCTTTAAAAAGTACTTCATCCGTTCCACTTTAAAAGGTAATTTTATATTTTTTATAGAAAATAAGGAAATAATTAAAATATCTCAATTTGATAAAAAAAAAATTATAGTCATTGACAAAATTTTAATTTAATTCTAGTTAAAATTAAAGAGTGATAAAAAATATTTAATAAAGTGTATAATAAATAGGAATACATAAATAAACCTATACTTCAAATTCCAAAAAAAAAAAACATTTAAATTGAAATAAAAAAATAAAAAAAAATAACTTTTTACAATGGGACAGAGGCAGTATATTAAAACGTCTTCTCGCTTCTTCTTTTTTCTTGTTTACAGAAAAAGAATGAAACTTGATGTTAAAACTATATATAAAAATAACTCTCAATTTAAGGAAAATTTTATTTGTAACTTGTAACCCGTAGTATTATAAAATATTTGCAATATCTACATATTAAATTATTAATTAGAGTTAATTATAGTGATATGATCGTAATTTTCTCCTTATAATCATATGGTAAAATATAAATGTATCTCTTCCAAAAAAATTATTTTCATT
Source organism: Excoecaria agallocha (assembly GCA_037975025.1). NCBI lineage: Eukaryota > Viridiplantae > Streptophyta > Magnoliopsida > Malpighiales > Euphorbiaceae > Excoecaria > Excoecaria agallocha. The sequence goes on from CM075812.1 coordinate 11,442,920, forward strand.
TAAAATATGTATACTTAAAAATTAATTTATCAACCCGCGCAGGAGTGCTCAAGTGGCAGATTTCTTTAATAATTGTATAAGATTAAATTAGATATATTTTGAAATAAAAGTTATTCCATTATTTTTAAAGATAGAGTTCGAATAATGGCTAATTTGTAAAGTAAATTATCTATAATACTTTTGGTTCATTTTTTAATGATCTAACAAAATTTTATTCAATTCTTTATACAATTTTTCAGATGAAACTTAAAACTTAAAAAAACGTAATATTTAATACTCTCACTTTATATTTCTTTACTTTTTTAATGCTTTATATATCTTTATTTATATACTTCATCTTAGGTGAAATTGAATTGTTACTATATATATTTTCCATATTATACCTATATTAATCATTATTTTATTTTTTATATTGATAATTATATATGATATAAATGAATGGAATTATTGGTAAAAATTTATTTTTATAACAATAAAATTTATTTGGTTTTTTAATTACGTGACAATGGAAGTGAGAATATTTTTGGAATGAATGAAGTAAAAAACAAAAAAAAAGCAATAACTAACAGGGATAACAATAGGTCCGATTTTTTTCGAATATCCAATCCGAGTCCAATAAAATTGATTTGGTTGGTTGTTAAATGGGTTTAAAATAAATTTGGATATTGATAACACCTGAAAAATAAAACCAATGATCCAAAAATCTCACCTGAAAAATAAAACCAATGATCCAAAAATCTCGAAAGAGGTCCAGAAAAAAAGGTTAACTAGACTCTCACCGGCTAAGGAGGTATACATGTTAATCGAAACTGTCCGATTTGACTCGATATCTCATTGATAAAGTAGAATCTTGTAACACACGCCACCGGTCAGTCGTCGTTGCCTATAAAAATAGGCTACACTTACTGTAGAGTAAGATATTATTGTGCACACTGCTCCAAACTCTCTCCAACCCTATAAATAACATGTCTTCCTCTAAAAAAAGGCATGCTTATTCTCTCTCTACAAGTAAACTACTCTCTCTCTAATTTTCTCTTCTTATCCCAATAGCTAACTTGAATATCGAAGTGTTGAAATTCAAGATCATCGGGCTAAGCGCCTTTTGCAGATTCCTTCTGCGACGATCAAATCGGGATCGACCCTGTGATTCTCAACTTGTCTTTTCATCTATTGCAAGATAAAGGTACCCCATCTTTATAAAAATTTATAATTTGTGATTTATCTGATATAAATATTAATATCCACGTCGGTTCCATTTACAAATTTAACTATTAATTTATTAAAAATTAATATTTATTCTCAAATAGCATGTAAAACTTATAATATCTAAAAGAAAAGGACCATTTAGCTGTGAATGGAAAAATTTGCATGAAATTGACATGCAATGATTAATAAAGGTAAAAGAGAAGGTATTCACCGCTTCTCATAACTGTTAGAATACCTGCGAGTTATGCATTTGATTTACTACAACCAACCTCAACCGTTGATCGGAAAACAGCGAAAGCTCAGGAGGTGGGGCCCAGAAAATGAAAGCAAAAGATGCCACGTGGGCACGGATCAGAACTCCCAGGTGGCATGAAACAACTAACCTATCCCTCATTTGCACGTGACTTCCTCTCCACCTTTCTGTGCAAAAAGCAAAAGCAAAAGGGGTAAAACCGTAAAATGGAAACAAAGAAAAAAAATAAAAAAGAAACAAGAGAAAATTCGTCGACGTTGACGCTGCATCAGATTTGCTCACCTCTCCGCTCCATCCAGGAGAGAGAGAGAACAGAGGAAAAGAACATGTTTCCATTAGAACTTGTAACCAAACACTCCCTTTCCTCTTGTCTTCTCCGTTTCTCTCTCTCTATCAGTTTTTGAAGAGATCGTGGTGAGTTAAATCGCACCGGTTTTTACTGTTCCATTCGGTTTTCTTTTGTGCATGTTTTCTCACTTTTGTGCCCTTTGCTTTCCTCGCATTATCTTCTCTTTTTCCAGCATTATTCCACGCGTAAAGCAATGGTTTTTCTCTTCAAAGCCACGTTTATGGTTTTTTTTTTGAACTCCATTTCAAGCTTTCAAAGCTCTGTTTTTTTTTTTTAAACAAATTAAAGCTATGCGAAGAATAATATGTGAGATGATTTGTATTTTTAACTTGTATGCGACTAATTAATAAACTCATAGTTGCAACATATTTTTTTTTTCTAAAATTAGCAACGGCTAAATGCGCGAAATTCGGGATATTTTCTTATGAACATTATGAATATTAAATGCCGTTGTTTTAATAATAACGAAATAAACAATTATTAAATTGGCTTTCTGTGAGTTGCAGAGGAGCCAGAGCTCGAGATTTGAGGAAGACAGAGATATAGAGAGAAAGAACAAAGCTGCTAAGCACTTCCAGATCAGGGTAAGTACAAGAAGGAAGGTGCAAAACGACAGCGTTTTTTCACTGAGCTAAAGGAAAATCGCGTCAGTAATATACCTTATCTAAACTGCATTTCTAAAAATACTAGTGTTCACTAAGAGCGTGTTTGGCATTGCTTTTGAAAGGATAAAAAGCTGATTATTGGATAAAAAATTGATTATGAGATAAAAATATGTGTTTGGTAAATGCTGATTTTTGAAAAATTAATTTTGTAAAAAGTGAAAAAACCTCATATTGAAAAAAGCTAGAAATTGAAGCTTTTCAGAAGCTGAATTTTAGCTTTTAAGGGTAGCTGTTTTAAAATTTCTTTTTGACAAAAATACCCTTTATTTTATTTTATAATGACAATTATACCTAATATAAAAAAGAAATAATATAAAGGATATTTACTGTTGAGTCAAGATAAATAAAAAAAATTATAAAATAATAATTTAAACATTTATTGTAAAAAGTTATTTTTAATCATATAATTTACCAAACAGCCTTTAAATTTATAAGTCATTTTGAATTTTATTTACCAAACAATTATCTACTTTTTGAGATATAACTTTTTGGAATATAACTTTTATCAATTGAAAAAGCTATTTTCATAAGTTTTGCCAAACTGGCCCTAACTGTCTCCTGACAGTGACAAAAAACTTGGAGGTTTCTTCTCTCTCTGTTTCCATTTTTCGTTTAATCATTAGGTATATATATATATATATATATATATATATATATATATGCTTAAAATGGGCATGTATGTATGTATATATATGCATGTATGTAATGTATATGGGTAGAATGGGATGGGACCATTGAATGGGATCTTATCTTACTTGGTTTTCAAGCATGGTTGGTGACCACCACAGAAAGTTTCGTGTTATCACATTGCAAATTTGCAATTGATCTTTGTTGAAAGAAGAAGAGATGGGTTCTAGTTTTTAATTTGAGGGTTCTATTTTTTACATTTTTTTTTCTGTAGAAGTTATAAATAAAGCTTCAGACTAAAGTTAAGCAAGAACTTTCTAATCACAATTCACAACTACCGTTGATTAACCTTTTTTTAGTTGTCATCTATTTTTGGCCGTTGGGGTTCTTTATAATTTGCTTCCCTTTGTGTTTTCTAGTCTATTTCTGTCATTTTATTTTTCGAATGTGGAAATTATAAATATATATGTGTGTGTGTGTGTGTGTATATATAATATTTTTTCCCCCGGTTGTTGGTTAAAGTTGATGATTAGGATGTTGTTGTTGATATGACTATAATTAGGAAATTTTTCGTTGGTTACTTATCTTTATGGTTAATTGGGTAATATCCATGATTAACTTCTTGTTTCAGATACTGCCAGTGTTTAACGATAGATCTACTGTCTTTTTTGTCAATGGAACAACCTTATTTTTAACATCTAAACTGTCTTAAATATTGGGAAAGGCAGCAACTTGTGTGTACTTTTTTTTTTTTTTGACTCCGCCTTTTCTGATTTACCTCTCAGAGTTTTGAAATATGAGCTTTGTTATGGTCTAATTGGTGGGTTGAGAAGACCAAACGTGAATTGTGAGAAATGGGGTCAATTGGAGGGGGAAAGCTACCTAAGATGGAGAAGATGCAAATGCCAAGTGCACGTGAGGAGAAGATTCTTGTTTTAGTGAGATTGAGGCCTTTGAATGAAAGGGAGATTGAGGCATATGAAGTTGCAGATTGGGAATGCATCAATGACACCACCATATTGTACCGGAATACCCTTCGTGAAGGCTCTACTTTTCCATCTGCCTATACTTTTGGTAAGTACATTCTCTGAATCTTGTTCAATGGAAAACTTGAAATGACAATGACATGTTGAGAGCGAGGATTAAGCTGTAACCTTTTGGGATGTCTTCAATGAATTATCCAAAGCATATATCCTGGGCAAGTCTTTACATTCTGGTGAAGAAATAACGGGGCTGCGTTAATTTTTTAGGTGGCTTTGTACGCCATTGTGGCCATTTTATACAACATTTAACTGTTTCTCTATGATATCTAGGTTTCTTTCTGTAGTGCTTAGCTAGAACCAGACCTAGGATGCTGAAATAAAATTGAAATTGTTCATAAATTTATGGACACACAACATATATAACATGTTACAAGTTACATAATGAATATTTGTTTCTCATTTAGCCTAGAGTAACCCACAAATCCTTGCCAAATGTTTGCTTCCTGCACTGTAGGAGATAAGATATCGTTCATTGTCAGATTTCACAGGCACAATCAATCAACCCGCCTACTAGCATTTACCTTGTGAAAATAGCATCAATTCTTGCATATCTGATCTCTATGCTATATGTATGTATTAAACTATAGTTTTCATTGTTGGTTTAATCATCAAAATTAATATGGATCTGCAGTTTATTTCAGAATATTGCATTGGATTCAAACTGATAATCAGTTTTATGTGATCCATTTCTCATTTAAACTATATTAACTAGTTTACTTTGTCCATGTTCTGTTGATAGACAGAGTATTTCGGGGTGACTGCTCTACGAGGCAAGTTTATGAGGATGCTGCCAAGGAAGTTGCGCTTTCAGTTGTCAATGGCATTAACTGTAAGTGTAACATAAATGTCTTGGTGTCTTTGTCACCTTCTCAAAACTAAAAAGATCTGCACCATCTTTGTTTTCTCCAGCAAGTATTTTTGCATATGGGCAGACAAGCAGTGGAAAGACATACACCATGATGGGAATAACCGAGTATACAGTAGCAGATATATTTGACTATATACATAGGGTAATCAGATTTATAATCTAGTATCTTTTTTCTTTTATTATCGATTTTCCTACAATTCTTCTTGTTTATAAATATTGTTAGAAATTGTTTCCATGATATGTCATTGTTGCAGCATGAAGAGAGAGCATATGTTTTGAAGTTCTCAGCAATTGAGATATATAATGAAGCTATTAGGGATCTTCTTAGTACAGATTCTACTCCACTTAGATTGCTAGATGATCCAGAGGTTAATGTCAATAATTTTTATTCATTCGATTAGCAAATGATTTGAGAAGAAGCTCTAATTCTCCTTTATTATTTAGAAAGGGACCATTGTAGAGAAAGTTACAGAGGAAACACTAAAAGACCGGACCCATATCCAGGATCTCCTATCTGTTTGTGAAGGTAAAGAGTTGTACAAAAGTCCTATTTTCACTGGATGATGTTTGTATTTGTAATTATCTTGTTTCATTCTTGTAGCTCAAAGGCGGATTGGCGAGACCTCACTGAATGAGAAAAGTTCCAGGTCTCATCAAATTCTTAGATTGGTAACTCTTTTCATCTCCAGCTATAAGTTCAAGCATTTAGTTGCTAGTGAGTACATGCATTGCTTAATGGTTCTATTTTTTAATGACGCCTCTTCTTTTTCTCTCAATCTCTCAGACTATTGAAAGTTCTGCTCGTGAATTCTTGGGCAAAGAAAATTCAACTACTCTTGCAGCATCTGTGGTATGGATCATTTCTTGGCTAATTATAATTGACAAAGATTAATAAAGAACAAGTATTATCAGTAATAGTTGAGAGTAATGGTAATTTCTTTTTGTGCAGAATTTTGTAGATCTGGCCGGAAGTGAGCGTGCATCTCAAGCATTGTCCTCTGGGGCAAGATTGAAAGAAGGATGCCACATAAACCGCAGTTTGCTGACTCTGGGAACTGTTATTCGCAAGCTAAGGTTGATTGTTTTTCCTTCCTTTTCCATTTAGCTTTCAGAATTCAATTGGTGGCTGTACTTTTGTAATCCATGATAGGTTTTTGTGGTTCCAGTATTAGCTGTTTGTAGTTTACATGACATTGCTAAGCTCCATTGAGATTTCCTGTGTACCAAATTGATACTTTCTTGACGGTGTTGTTCAAAACTGGTGATTACTGTTGGGATCAAAAGTTGGTATCGCCTGGCATTACATTTAAGAATTTTTCCTTGTAATGTCCAACATGAGAATTTCATCAATTCTCTAAATTGGTATTCTATATTATTATATACTTGTGGATAAAACTACCAAGTTGATCTCTCTTCACTTGTTAAAAGAGTGAAAATTGTGCAGTATATTCATAAAAATACAGGAAGTCGGGCAAATTATGTGCACGCTGCAAAGTTAAAAGTTGTTTCATAACCACACTCTCACTTTCTCACACACAATAAGAACTGACGGTTTAGGTGAATTATGTGCACGCTGCAAAGTTAAAAGTTGTTTCATAACCACACACTCGCTTTCTCACACACAATAAGTACTGATTGTTTTTAGAGCTACACTGCTAATTGATCTAAGAATATTTCTTATCACTTTGGTGCTATGATGATGCAGCAAGGGGAGACATGGACATATCAATTACAGAGATTCTAAGTTGACACGTTTACTGCAGCCTGCCTTGGGTGGCAACGCTAGAACTGCCATCATATGCACATTAAGTCCAGCCCGCAGCCATGTTGAGCAAACTAGAAACACTCTTTTGTTTGCCTGTTGTGCAAAAGAAGTTACCACAAAAGCTCAGGTTAATGTAGTCATGTCTGATAAGGCACTAGTTAAGCATTTACAAAAAGAATTGGCGAGATTGGAGAGCGAGTTGAGTCGTCCTCCCCCTGTTTCTGCAACATCTGATTATGGGGCATTACTTAGAAAAAAAGATCTTCAAATTCAAAAGGTAATGATTTACTTTACTTTTATTTGGTCCGGAATGCTAATGATTTGATTCTCATCTGCTACTATTTCTTCCCTGATATATGCAAAGTAGTCAATCATAATATTTGAACTGTGGTTCCAATTAATTCTGAATGAAGGACTTACTGGAGCTCTTATGATGGAGTTGTTTCCAAAAATCGGTTCACTTGATATGATTATCTTTATCTTTGTTACATGTCTAAGCATAGAAACCTAACATCTCATGAACTTGATCATTTACATGGGCTAGCAGTTGAGTAATAAACCATATAAGCTTGAAGCCAACCCTTTAAGGCCTGACTACCAACTGAGTTGGCAACATCAAATAGCAGTTTTTCAAAAACGATTGAAGAATTTGGAACTTCATCATTTGTCTATGCGATTCATCCAATATATGTGATGGCTGGCCTTCTCATCATTTTTATATCCAGCCATAAGATTTAACTTTGTGATTGGAAAGGCTTAGCTATTGTGAGATGATACAAAGAATGAAACATTATGTGTTCACTTAAACTGATTACATGAGATTCTATCCTGCAGATGGAGAAGGAGATAAGAGAGTTGACCAAGCAACGGGATCTTGCTGAATCTCGCATCCAAGATTTGCTGCAAATAATTGGACGTGATCAAACCACACCAAGAAATGGGGTATTTTTATTTATTTCCTAGTTGTGTGCAGATTAATGTTGAAATGTGCTCAACTGTTAACTGTTGCTTCAATTTTTGCACTTTAGGTTATGGTTAGTCCGCATCCTAATCAGCAAGCAGGAGATGCATGGGATAATGAATCTTCAGTATCAGAATCTTCAGGTGTAGCCTATCCTAAGCATATGCGTAAAGGTGTCAGAAAGTTAAACATGAATAATTATGATGGAGACAGTGGAAGCAACTTGGGGGAGCCATACTACATTGAAGACAATACAGAGGACCAATCTGATACTTCTTCACTTATGTCAATTGGAAAGGACATCGTTAGATCCAAGTCACATCTGAGTATGGAGGATACTGCAGTTGGACCAGCAGAAGGTGCTGATGACTACTGCAAGGAAGTTCAATGTATTGAAATGGATGAGGCAAGGAGGGATAACCACTTTGAACCACATTCTATTTCAAATGATCAAAATGAAGAAACATCAGCTTTGACAACTCCAGCAAATGGACACAGAGAAATGGGTAACATGCAAAATGGTTTCACATATGACATGTTGGAGCAGGGACTCAATCATGTACAAAGGACCATTGATGATCTTGTCACCCCTGACCCTAATGAAACATCGCCACAGTCCTTAGCAGCTGATATGTCAGGTTCTAGAAGCATGAACTCGCCTAGGGGCTTGAGTTGCAAGGAGAATTTTATGGCCAGCCCATCTCCCTATCTTGAGGGGGCAGAACAATTTGAGAGCACACCTCCAAACGGTTCTGAGAAAAACTTTACTGGGAGGCCAGAAAGCACCCAGAGGAAGTTTTCCTCGCTAAATTATGGCACTGACAGTGCAAGGTTGTCAAGAAATGATTCTCAGTGTTCTCTTGGTAGTGCATACACAGATGACTTCAGAAGGCAGAGTATTAAAACTTCTGCTGATGAGGATATACCTAGCATCCAGAGTTTTGTTGAAGGAATGAAGGAGTTGGCGAAGCAGGGTTATGAGGAGCAATTAGTTGATGGTCAGGTGAGATTTCTTTTGCCTTTCTTCCTAATGTCTGTGAAGAAGTTGTGTCATTTTCAGTCAGCCAGTGTCTTAACTGCTTGATCCATGTGCTAGATTCAGGTGACAGACTCAGCTAGCAAATTTGAAAGGAATGCGAAAGATGTTGGTTTGGATCCCATGTTTGAAGTACCGGAAACGTCTAGTGATTGGCCTCTGGTGTTTGAGAGACAGAGGAAGGAAATAATTGAACTTTGGCAAGCCTGCAATGTTTCCTTGGTCCACAGGACTTACTTTTTCCTGCTTTTTAAAGGTGATCCATCAGATTCTATATATATGGAGGTGGAACATAGAAGACTTTCCTTCCTTAAGGAAACACTTTCTCAGGGGGGTCGAGCTGTGAAGGGTGGGCGGACATTCACATTGAGTTCAAGGTTCTCTTCTCCTTCTCTTTATTTCTCTTGTGATTCTATATGTGTGCCTATATGGACTTCGAATGCCCTTTTCAACAGTGAATTACTCCACATAAACCTCCTTGAAGAAGAGGGAAAGGGAAAGAGAGAAATAAAAAGGTAGCAATATCCATTTCTGGGGACCCAGTGGTGCAGAATCAAAAATCCATTTTCAGGGTTATTTTATTTTATTTTTTTCCCAGTTCTTATGTTTGTTTCTTCTGTTCTTCTTAGTCACAGCCACAACTTTCTGTAATTATATTACCATCTACTGTATTTGATTATAGAAGTAGAAACAAGGGTGGGATGTGATATAGTTGACATTAAAAAGGTTGCTGTTAAACATTCAAATGGTTAAAATTCTTGTCAGACCCAGTTGAAAAATTTGCAAACTGCCTAGTAGAATGTATTCCTGTCTTGTTGCAATAGTTGGATTAGTTGAACAATATAACTGAAGACGGATATGACTAATCAAATGAATCCTATAATGCATTTACAGCATGAAGGCCCTTCACCGGGAGAGAGGGATGCTTATCAAGCTGATGCAGAGAAGGTTAACAGAAGAAGAGAGAAAGCAAATATACCAGAGGTGGGATATAAGGTTGCATTCAAAACGTAGGCGGGTACAGTTGGTGAACCGCTTATGGAGCAACACAGATGATATTAATCAGATCACAGAGAGTGCTGCTGTTGTAGCTAAGCTGATTAAGTTTGCGGAGCAGGGGCAAGCTTTTAAGGAGATGTTTGGACTTAGCTTTACTCCCCCAAGCACAAGGAGGAGATCTTTGGGTTGGACTTACAGCAAGTCTTCTCTTTTATAGGCTTCTTGTATGTCAAATATTTTATGGTGTTTTGGTGAGATAGACCACAAAAGCATTCTTTATCTGCTCAGAAATTTAAAATTGTCTTCTTTGATTGTTAGAGCTGTAAAAATTGTAGCCTTTGTTTTAAAGTTGAGCTCGGTTTTGTTATTGCCCATTTTGCTCATGTTACTTTTTTTTAACCACTATTGAAAACCAACAAGAGGAGATAATTTCTGACTCTCAATGGTGTAATGTGGCTGATACCATAAAAACTGGTTTAAATTGATGGTAAAAACATCTATGACCAATCATTTGTATTCATCTGCAAATGCCTAAAATTCAGCAATTTGCACTAGTGAAACCCTTCATTTGATAATGACTCCAATCAAATTGTGTACTTTCGTAATGATATTCGTATATCCATAGCAGATCTGAAGATTAAAGAGTGGTGAAATATCTGTTGAGCTTTCTCTGAAAAATGGTTTGATAGTGTTTAAAGGGATTTAAAAAAAAAAAGTATTATTTTTAAAATATTATAAAATTATCACTATATAAAAAAATAAAAAATAATTTAAAAATACATTTATCCTTAAACTTTAATTATAAAACCTTATTTTCAATTCATTCAATATTTATAACAAAAATTTAAAATAAATATAATAAAAAATCATTAATATTCAAAAAAAATTCATCAAGTATAAATTATATTCATTTTATTCATCAAAATTTCGTAAATTTCAATTATTTTATATTTATATTTTATTTTTTAGCAAAGAATACAATAATTGATTTTTTCGGTTCAATTCGATTTTTATAGTTCAACCTAATTTTCTTCTCGGTTCTTTACAATTCAATTGGTTTCCTCCATTTTTTAACATTCTGATTTCATATATTGAACTGAGCTGGACCAACTGCTACTTGGTGGTTAAAATCTAAACAATCAATCCAATCCTATTTTAATAAAGTTAGTTTATAGCTAATTGAGTTTTTTTTTTTAAAACTTTTTATCAATTATAAATGAAATAATATATAAAAATACATATGTGAGCAAAAATTTGTAGTTATACATCTCAACTTTACAAGTAATATTTTACACTCCTAAAATTAGCAAAAATAACTTATTATCCACTTGAATTTGGCAATTGGCACACATTATCTCATATATACATAGTTATTAAAATCGGACCGGACCGTCCGGTTGAACCGCAAATCTATAGGGCAATCGGTTGATTCAACTATTAAAAATTGGATTGATAAAAAACCAAATTGAATCGAAAAACCAGATAAAATCGATTTTTTTCTAAAAAGTGTAAAAAATCATTTTTTTTATATTTTCACCCACCCAACCACCCACACACACACACACACACACACACATATATATATATATATTCATTATTTATTTATTTGAAAAATTAGTATTTTAAATTTTAAGTATATTATTTAATAATTTAATATACTTATTATTTATTTGAATCATTATAATAGTATATTAAATTATTAAGTAATATCTTTAGAATTTAAAATATTAATTTTTTTTTCAAATAAATAAATAATGGAAATTTAATATATATATATATATATTAAATTTTATTATTTATTTATTTGAAAAATTAGAATTTTAATTCTAAAAATATCACTTAATAATTTAATATACTTATTATCTATTTAAATTTATTGTAATTAAATATAATTATACTCATATATGCAAGGTTAATATTTTTTGTGTTTACTTCATTAGTACTCTATCTAAACATGAAATTATTTTCATGATATGATTGTATTTTTATTTTTTTAACATATAATATTCAAAAATTCATAATTAATCACTTGTAATAATAAAATTAAAATTATATTTTGTAACTTATTATTAGAATATTTGTGATATATATTTAATGTTTGATGAATATTTTTTAATTTTTATACAATAGTATTTAAAAAATTATAATAATTATAATATTTTAAAAATAGAAAAAAACTCGGTTGAACCAGTCAAACCACGAATCCCCATTCTTGTCGGTTTTTTATCCGGTCCGGTTTTAATAACATTGTATATATATGTATATATTGATAAAAGATTACCAATTATTGCCTTAAATTCTTTTAGTAAACTGCTTTTTTTTGGTTAAATTTACATAATTTTGAAAAAATTGTACATATTAATATTAGCCCTAAATATAACAAAAAAATGTGTAGGAAAAGAATCGAGGGCTACTAACTGCATTTTTGTCAATATAGAAATAATGTGTGCATACTGTTAGATTCATATAGATAATAAATTACTTTTGCCAAATTCATATGAATAATAGATTACTTTTGCCAATTTTAAGTATATAAAACCCACTTCGTAAAATTGAGCGAGAAATTTTTGCCAATTTAACGTATTTTTCCATTATAAATTTTCTATAAATATAAATAAAAATAAGGACGAATGCACTATAAAAATATGTATTATCTAAACGACACCGTTTGGTAATCTTTCAGTCGTATCTGTGACAACATTTCCTTTGTGGAACTAAAGCAGGGAGGAGAAGACTGTGCAGGGAGAGGAAGAGAAGAAGAGAGAGAAATGAGCGTGACATCATCGGCGGCGTACCTAGCAAGAAGAGCAGCGCAGAAAGAGAGGGTCCAGATCCTCTACCGCCGAGCTCTGAGAGACACTCTGAACTGGGCCGTTCATCGTCACCTCTTCTATCAAGATGTACATTTCCCCCTTTTCTCACCAAATCCCAGATCTCTCACTTTCTCTGATTTTTCCTTTTTACCTGCTTCAATTCACTTTACTCACTCTTTCATTTTGATAGGCATCCAATCTCAGAGAGAAGTTCGACGCCAACAAACACGTGGTTCGTTCTACTAATAGTCGACAAATTCAAAAAATCTTCCAATTACTCTTCTATTAACTTGCAAATTGGAGGTAATATGTCAACTTTTGTGTTGTTTTTTTGGTGGATTTGCAGGAAGATCTTGACACGATTGATAGAATGATTGCTGATGGTGAGGCACAGTATGATAAATGGCGACATCCTGATCCTTACATTGGTGAGTAATGTGATACATTAGATCGTGTTTTTGCTAATTTCTTGGACTGCAATTTTCTGTGGTTGGATTGGGTACCGTAAACTTAAATTAAGTTATTTGCAATTATGATTGTAAGTTTATGTCTTTTAGTTGTGTGTAAGTTAGCTGTGCTTTCTGGTTATACCTAGTTAAAATGTGAACAGAACAAGAATATGAATGTAAAGTAGAAAGATGATTTATTTCGTTAGCTTTGCTTCTCAACTCAATTGGTTTTGTGTTATTCAATTAATATCTGATTTGACATTCATTTGCTTGTCAAAGCCTATCTATCTAGCATCAATGTTTTCCCCCACTTATTTAGTAGTAGTACCTGCCTTATCCTCATTCAGATTTTGATTGGAAATGTTATTTTGTATTTAGAATGTGATAATTCTTTCGCATGCCATAGCATAAAAGTCTAGGCAGTCTTAACTTGCTTCAGAGGATAAAGGAAATAATCTCTGATGCAGTTTTCAAGGTTTTGTTTCAATAATGGCCTTCCTGTTAATGCCAGCGATACAGCTCTTTAGAAAGAGCTGTATTGCTGGCATTTACAGTAATGCTATTATTTTTTGGGTTTTTGCTTTGTGTCTTTCACATGTTGCACTTCTTTTGGATGGTATTCTAGGATTTAGTCATAGCCTAGATATTTTTTCTTCCCACTGTCCCTGTGCCATTATGAGGTTCAGGGGCTGGCAAGAATCAGACTAAATTGAAGTAACCCTTCAGCCTCAGTAACTTTGTTAAGTCCTGTTTCCCATTGGATGTTGGCGCAGGAGGCATATAATGGATCAACATTAGTCGGCATCACTAGCAATTGAGAGACAATTTAGTCTTCTATTAGCTGTTTGTCCCAAACTACCCTAACTTTTATTTGGCACCACACTATTACAATATTAAGGACAGTATAGAGATGACCTGGGTATGTTGAGCTCCTTATGCTTATTGTCAAAATGTTTCAATATTCTTCATAGTACTATATTTAAGGGCCAATATCATTGAAACTGAAAGAACCTTAGTCGTGCAACCAAGGGTTGAAGTAGAGTTGCAGAAAACATGTTCAGGATCTTTCACTCGGGCCATAAGTGAGTAAAAGCTGCTTTTTATTCTTGTTCTTGTTTTCTGTAGTTCAAAATTAGTAATGTACAGGTGGCATGGAGCTGCGAACCTATTAAAAAATGAATTATGTACATGCATTTGTTTTTCCTTTATTTGCTTCTAATGAGAATGATTGATATGTATGATTGTGAGAATATCACAAGTTTTCTTCTGGCAGTAATGCCAGTGTGGGGCTGTAACTGTTACTCACAGATTTTATTTGTATGCAGTTCCTTGGGCTCCTGGAGGTTCCAAGTTTACAAGAAATCCAACTCCACCTACTGGGGTATTGATTAAAATTTAGCGATTTGTTATTTTCTTTTTACTTATTCAGTCTTCTTCCCTTTTGTATCCTGTTTGTTATGGATTTTACTTTGAGCTTTTTTAATCATTTAGTCTTCATATGTTTTATGGAAATTAAAGTTGTAGAGTTCAGTTTGGATTCTATATATCTTAATATGCTGTGAAAATGTATATGGTGGAATTAAAGCATGAAAAAGAAAAATTTGCGTTCCATTTCTTGAAATGTGGATGTTTTAGCTTGTATAGATGGTGTAGGCATGGGCCTAAAAATATGTGCAAATGATATATTGTGTGCCTCTGTACATTATATTGAGTGTACAAGCATTTTCCTTTTGAAAGTATTGATTCATCAGATGGTCATGTTTTGGGGGAAAAAATGTTGATCATAAATCTATGGTTTTTATCTTTAACATTTTTATGGGGAAGGATTCCATTATTTTGTTCTTTGAGTTTGAATAACTGTAACAAAAAGTGGAGACATGCGCCAAAGACAAAAGATGGAAGAAAGGAGGGCACAATCTTTTAGTTCATGGAAGGGTCATACTGTTCCTGTTGGCTGTGCTATTTGCATTCGTGTTAATTGTACTCAGGGTGTTGTATGTTCGATTCTTCATTTATTTCTTTTCTTTCATCATTTAATTATAAATTTTTTCATTGATGCTGCAGATTGAGATAATTTATAATTATGGGCGTGAAGATAATGACTAAGGCCACATCTTTTTCCATAGTAATAAATAAAGGTTAGCTCTATAGTAAGTACATAGTGCTTCTCCTCCTTTCTTCTTTTTATTTATTTATTTATTTATTTTGTTTTGGGGGTGAGGTGGTTAAATTTTGGTGTGAGCTAATACATCAGATGATTTGCTTCTAATTGCTGCAGAAGTTCAATTCTTCTCACTTTAATTTGATTGGAGCAAGATTCTGGGATTGAATAATCTTTTCCCTATTCTTCAAATAATATTCCAAATGGATGTTTTGGCATAGAGTCTCAAATCATTCTAAGATAAAATGATATAAGTGGATTCTCTGCATAATCTGGTATTCTGGCAATAATTTTCTGAATGCAGTCTTGGGTCTGATTTTTGCTATTAATTTGGAGATACTTCTAGTAGTCTCATGCTGTCATGTCTTTCCTAGTCCTTTTATTCTACTTTTTACTTGTTAACAGCACAAGTGGATTCAGTAATGGAAGGGTCTTTATTTCTGTTGCATGTATATCCCATATTCAATTAACAATGTGCTAATTGAAGTGACATCTCTATTGGTTCACGCAGTTTCTGGGGATCCAGGATTGCTGCAGAAGATAGTGATTGGGGACAGCTTCTATTTTGTGTGTAGTGGATGAAAACAAATGGTAGACCTTAAGAGATGTGTAGTTATCATTCACTGCTTTGTATTTGGTTTTTCTCTGAAGAAAGGTATCGTGTGGCAGAAGGGCCACATGTTGGTGACTTGGGGCAAAACTGGGATGAGATGATCTAGAATTCCCTTGAATGAAGAACTTTTTTTCCTTTATTTGATTTGCTATTTTTGCGCCCCCCCCCCCCCCCCCCCCCCCCCGGAAAAAACAGAGAAAATGATATTGTCTGGGATAGGACAGAGATCGAATCATTTAATACATCTCTGTGGTTGGAAAGCCAAATAATGCTAGGACCGCAGCAACATGTTAGGTTTGGCTTGTGTTTCAAGAACATTAAATCACTAAATCTGGAAGGTATTCTTTCCGCGGAGGTAGATAACATAAAGCTTATTGTGCCAGTGAAATTAGTTTTTAGAAGTGCTTGCCTTGTGAATTAGTTGAAAGTGGCCGAATTTATATTTCAGTTATCAGATATTGCCAAAAGGGTCTTCCCACTTTGATTCCGGTTTGAGGACAATTCTAAAGCCAGTGGATTCGTTATTATTGGGTTTTCCCTCAAAGAAAATACATTATCTAATTGTTTTAAATAAGTCAGAAAAAATTTACCTACCCAAAAAAAAGTTTCAAAAAGAAAAGTTGAGATGATCGGTTTAAAAGGCAAATCCATGAAGCAGCTTAAGAGCGAAGATAAAACAGAAAAAGTCCTAAGAAGCTCCAAGTTCCATGGTGGCAAATGGCAATCGGGGTCGAGTTGAGAGATAACGTCGCACGCTCTTGTTTAACTTGTTGAATTTCTCGCTAACTAAACGCGTTTTCCTTGAGCTGTAATCGTGGTTTTTGTCATTTAAGCTTTAACTATAACTTTATAACATGAAAATTTCTCGACGCTATTTCACCTCTAACTCCCTTCTTTGGAGACAATCCTAGCAAATTCATTAATGCTGCTTATAATCCCTATTATTACCACCACCATCTACTGTTAATAACGGTTTCGGATGAAAAACAAGGAGAATTATCAGAGTTTAAGTTCACCTGCTCATTTATGTTGACAAATTTTTTGTACATTTAGTATGAATCCATTGATAATGAATTGGTAGGGCGCACATTAGGGTAGAGAAAGCAGGATGCAAATGAAAAGGGTATGACTCTAATCTGTTGGGTCATACACTAAGATCAAGAGACTTCAAATGCTGCTTCCCATCATTAATTCAATGAGAGAGAGAGATAGAGAGAGAGGTTTTACCAATTCAAGATTTGATACCGTTTATTTCGCATCCTATAGTTGGACTTTTAAAATTAAATTTTCAATTATATAAAACAAAAATAAAAGGCAACCCACTAATCCCAAATCCAAAAACATGACAACATGTAAACCGTCCTTGGCTTAATCTCTCTCAAACTTCATCACCATTTTATCCATCTATATTACTAAATTCCCACCATTAACATTCCTTATTAGAAACAGATATTGGCTTATCTCTCTCATTCCCTCAACTACCATTTCATCTTCTGCTTGCACTGCACATTTTCATGGCCTGATTTCTCATAAAACTTTGCTGCCTCTTTCCATCTCTAAGTTTGATTCTGCACCATTTGGCAATTATGGATGACGAGGTTGGTGAAACGAAGCTGAAGAAGATGAGCCCTCAGAGATCCACCAGTGTAAATGGAGTAACATTACGTATTTCTGGCTCTCTGGTTACAATGGCAATGCTGCTATGGGCAATTCGCAGCGGATTCAAACTTGCAAAGGATTCTAACAGATATATTGGATATTCAGATTGGGCCTTCCGGATTGGAGTTGTAACTATGCTACTTGGTTTTATGTTCTTGCTCCTTGGGATTCCCATTCTCGCCGACTTGTTTCTGAATTTGTCAGAGCAATTGCAAGAAGAAGCTGGAATTCACAAAGGTAGCAGAACGGCAATCCATAGTTTTGTTTAGTTAGATTCTGTTAAGATGATTTTGAGATCCTATTCCAATGTTATTTTGTGTCATGAGCAAATATTTTCCACTAAGCAAACTCTAGACATAGGGTTAGCTATTGAGGACAAGGAATGAAAGCTATGAAACAATTTTAATTTACGATGAATGTTATAATGCAAAATGCCTAAAGAGGAACTGTTGAAAAAGAAATGAGGGGAGGAATAATTCTTTCTGCAACATTGCCATAAACAACTCATGAAATCTACAGATTTTCTGTTCTCAACTCAATAACTTGCAAGTCATTCTCCATCAGTACTAAATTCAGATGATAGTGTTATTATGCTGTGTTCTAAAATTTGCTTCCAAAATTCTCATTTCTCACTAGAACACCTGACTTCGCAGCTAAAGATACAAAAACAGTTTCCAAAGTTATAGCTGGAATCTTTGCAAACATTATAACACTGATTGTGCTCGGGTGGGCCATTTACACAGGATTAAAGCTTGCAACTGATCCTAGATGGGATGGAAAATATAATTTCTTGACAACTTCAATTGGAGTGCTCACTGTTATCTTTGGCTTCATTTATTTTGTTATTGGAGTTAACATAATTGCAGAACTTGGACTGGATTTGCTTGAACACATGCAACAGAAAAAGAAAAAAAGGAGCCTGCTTTCCTCAAGGTTGAAGAAGTGATCTAGTTCCTTGACTATTGCATGTTGCTAGTTTCTCCCTATCTTGGGTTCTAATTTCAAACAATACAGAGTATTTACTATGTGGATATAGCTCCCATGTACATAAATTTATATCTTCTGATAGCAGGAAAATCCTTCCTTGACTAGAAAGTCCAATCGCTGTGTTCCTCGAAAAGTAAAAATAAGAATTCAAGGAAGGATGGCAACTTTCTTTTCCTTTTCCTTTTTTTTTTTCTTTTTTTCTTTTTCCCTTCCTAGCCTTTTCTTCTCAAAGAAAGAACAATCCTGGGTCACAACTTATTCCCAACTATAAATGATACCACCCAGGCTAACCCCAGAACTAACTAAGCTAAATCTTTCATTTCCGCTGCCTAACTCCAACCACAATGCAAAAGCAGGTAACACATGGTCTGCGCTGCAGATTCACAAAGAAAATATATTTGGCTATTGTAAGGTTATCCCTAAAAGTAGTAACAATTCCGAGCCAAGTTGCTCTCAATCAAAAGAAGCTACTTTTATGGGAACTTTTGGTTCAGCTTTAAAGAATTGGCCTCTGCACTATGGCTTCCTCGAAAATAAAATGACAAAAATAGTTTTCACGTCAAACAAAACCCCAGCTATACCTATTTTGAAGGAAACCAATCTATTGAAACACTTTGAATTTGACTGATATGAATCTATTTGATATTTTTTATGGTTAACCATCTGACTATTTCAAGTGAAACCTATTTCATGTTTTCCTTGTAAATCCTTATATTCACTAATGCCAAATTCCTTCAATCACAACCTATCAGTAAACTACACTCCATTCTATTTCATAAATCCTAGAAGTCTAGAAATGCTTCCAACAATTGTATACCATCTTCAAACCCAAAAATCTTTTCTGGATTTTTACACATTCAACAAATGTCTCCCATCTTGTTCCTTCAATGCTGAACCGAAGCACCACATACCTCTTGACATTCACTGCCCTAGTGACTATTAAAAATGTGGGCAATGCTTTCTATAACACAACCCTACACTTTATGTCTAGCACATTTACCAATAATGGGTATTATTCTTTTTAAATAAGAAAATAAAACGGGATATTCATTTTACAATACTCTTATAGAAGTAGATGTAAACCTGGCCAATCCACCACAAACACATTGGCAATACGACTTCAGTTTAAACCTCAACCCTGTATGTAATTCAAACAGGAGTCCGCAATCGAGACTAGCAGAACAATTTGAGGTCCTCCACTAAATATCAATGTTGCAACAGTTTAGCTGCCAATGGCCATGTGTCAATTTTAAATCATAAATTACGATCCACTTATTTAACCATCATATTATACTATTCTTGCACTTTTTTCCCCAGTCCGTGTAGCAATTTCAAGCTGAACCTAAAGACTTTATCTCTGCTTGCAATAGTTGACAAAAACCCTTAAACATGTTGAAGCAATTTGTTCCTTCTCTCTCCTCTCCTTTAAGATCACTGCTAATCTTTCTCTGTTCTACCAAGTTTTCACCTTCAGCATTATCTATATGCAGTAGTCCTCCATAATAGTTTTATTAATCAACCACGCTACTGCTTTGTAAAAATAGCTATTACCATAGACCAAGGCTACCTCATACAATTCATTACAAATATAATTTAGCATTTTAGGAAAATTGAAAGGCTTGCTCACTTAAAAACAGAGTAATCTCCCAACTTACAAATCACAATATTTTTCATGTAAATTCAAAATAAAAATATAAACTTAAAAGTTCAAAATAACATCTGCAAAGCAGGCAAAAAGTACTGAAACTTGACATTGATTTCAAGACAAGAAGCTAAAAGAGGTTTTATTTGATCTAAGAAAGGAAATGTACACAAAAGCCTAGGCTCAACAGTAACAAGAAGTGCTACTGCATGTGAGCGTAAAAATTGAAAATTTAGATAAGTTTGAAGGGAAGAGGCCAAGGAGTTGACCTGGGGACCTCAACTTTATCCTTGATGCGTTCAATCTTCTTCTCCTTCTTTGGTCTCGAATTTCCGTACGAACCCTTAAATATCTTCCCTTTCTTTGTCCTCTTGTCCCCTCTCCCACACAGGATCGGCGCCGCCCCTAACCCACCTGTTGTGGCCGTTGATGGCGGCTGATTCACCATCACCCGCCTCGCTACGGCGCCGAACCACTGCATCATCGTCGCCATCACTATTTCCTGTTACACAATAGCACCGAAGCTGAGGAGGAAAGAGAGTTGAGGCTTTAATTCGTAATGGGTCTGCAAAATCTTTGCTGGGCCGGATCCCGGGTCGACCCAAATATATTCTTGAAATTAGTTGGCCTTATCAAAGAATTGAAAATTGAAATTTTCTTTGAAACATTAAAAAAAGAAAAAGTCCTTTAAAATTCAATTTCAATTAAAATATAATTTCTTTTTGAATTTCGAATTCAATTTTTACAACTTAATAAAATTGAAGCTTATAATTAAGATATACGAATCAAATTTACCTTTAAAATTTTGAAAATAGTGAAAATTTACTTTTCTAAAAATATGCTCTTAAAATATTGAAAATTATATAAATTTTTATTTATTCAATACTTCAAGGAAAAAAAATTATTCAGTACTTTAAGGAGAAAATTATGGACTATTATTAATATTTTAGAAAACATATAAATTTTTTTATATTTTTTGTCAATAA
The DNA here is from genome assembly GCA_037975025.1 of Excoecaria agallocha. Taxonomy (NCBI): domain Eukaryota; kingdom Viridiplantae; phylum Streptophyta; class Magnoliopsida; order Malpighiales; family Euphorbiaceae; genus Excoecaria; species Excoecaria agallocha. Next base: position 11,464,002 of record CM075812.1, read on the forward strand.
AAAAGTTGTGTTTAAAATATTAAAAATGGTTCATATTTATTCTCATAAGTACAAATTATATATAATTTTTAATATTTTAAAAATTAACTTTAAAAATAAATTTATATTATTTTTAATATTTTAAAGGTAAATTGTCCATCATCCTTTAAACTAGTGAAATGTAAAGAGAAATATCACGAGAAAATAAAGTTGACTTGAAAATAGTTACAAAATTTATGGTCTAAATTGTAAGAAAATAAAGGGTAGAATATGAACAAAAAGGCAAAATGCTATTGTAAACTCTTATATCAGGCTAATTGATTGGCATCAACTTTTTGAACTTTTGTTATTAATTTTCTAAATATTTATTTTATAATATTAAATTGCAAATTTTTTTATTATTTTTGATATTTAATTTTCTTTTGACGCAAACTGTTGGCATAGTATACATGTGTTGTATACATTTATTTTTCCTGGCCAATTTAACGTGATTTTTTTTTTAAAATGGTGTACTTTTCAAAATTATTTAGGAAATTAGGGTTGTTTTTTGGCAAATTAGGAAAAAGGGATGAACCACTCCATTCCCGCAATAAGAGATTGAGGAAGCAGCAAGGGAAAGGCAGACGGTGGCGCAGCGTTCGAGGCTGTTAGAAGACCTCATTTTCGCAACGGTCCACTATGGGAATGGCTACTGATCCCATAACGGCCCATTGCGAGAATGGCAGTCTTCTACCACCCAACATTCGGCCAATCACGCATGCACAATTTGACCTATAAATTCATGGAGTTTCGATTTTTGTTTTCCCTTCTTTCTTTCTTCTTCGTCCCGTCCCATGTCTGCTCTTTATTTTCTTTGCATTTCTAAGTTTGAAGCTCTCATTTAATCCAGTCTCTAGATAGCAACAGTCCCATTCTCAAGTTATCAAGCCCTAAATTTTTGCAAGAACAGGTTGGTTTATATTTAGCAAAATTATATAAGGTTAGTTAATTTTTTTAATTTAAATAGATAGAATTTTATTGTTAGAAATATGCATAAGTTTAAATTTTACATAAATGTATATTTGTATTTATTTAAATATATAGAAAGTATTAATAAGAAATTTATTATTATTTTGTGTTCAAAATAAAATAATGTATTGATGTATTTATTTAATGTGTTATTGTTGAATTTTAGATTTTATACGATATAAATTTCGGTCTACTGAAGAAATTTAAGGTAAGTTGTTTATTGTAATTTTTTAAAATTTTAATATGATCATGCAATTTTTTGGCATTAATATTTCTATGTTTGGTGTAATGAGTAAATTAGACTTAGATATAATGAGATAATAGTAGTAAATTTGATTAAACATATATTATAATTATTTGAATAATGTAAATAGCTTGGTGTATTATTTATTTCACAAGGTATTTGCATTAGGAATTTATTTAGTAGTAATTGTATGTAATTAAAAATATAATTTAAATTTTTAAGGTATGTTAATTAGTTATCAATTTGTTAATTAGTTAATAATTTGTTATAAATTATTTAATTATTAAGATATGTATTAATTTTATTATTTGGTGTTATAATTAAATATAGGATAAATAAAATATGGACCCGTTTCAGAGTCAAAATTTTATAAATCCAGGACCCTGCATAGAAGACCTCCTAACATTAAAAGAAAAATATCGCGCTGATGTAGTGTGAAATAATGTGGTAATAATTTTATTCTAATAATTATTCAAATACATATTTAATTACATAAGTCTATATTTATTAAGTTATTTGTGAGATATATTTTATATGTGTCAGGTATCACGTAATGTATTATTTGACTGAAGAGCTAGTGTAGAGTCCCATTATGCGAATATTGACCTAAGAATTATACCGTATTTAAGGATGGTTGAATTTTACGGAGTGGCCCAGATTGGGGTAATGCATATAGATGTCAATTTAATGACTGCCATTGTGGAGAGATAGAGGCCCAAGATGCACACTTTTCACCTCGCAGTTGATGAATCGACCATCACTTTATAAGATATTCAGATATTGACTGGGTTACCAATTGAAGGGCATCCAGTGACTGGATCTGTGGAATATGATTGAAGAATTATCTGCAACCAGCTTCCGGGACAAATTCCACCTGATGAGGCTTTCAAAGGAAAATCAATTAAAATGACTTGGTTGTCGTCAACTTTTGATTCTCTATTAGCTGATGCTACTAAATATCAAATTCAATGTTATGTTCGTGTATGGCTGTTACGTTGCATCGGTGGGTTATTATGTCCATCTCAAGCTAACAATTATATACATTTAATGTGGCTACCCCTGTTAGAGGATTTAGATGAGGTTAAAAATTACAGTTGGGGTTCAGCTTGTTTGTCATGGCTGTATAGGGAGCTTTGTCGCACTATACGGCCAGATGCTCATTGGGTTGGTGGATATCAACAGTTGTTGCAGATGTGGGCATGGGAAAGATTTTCCCAATTTCGTCCTCCCTTTATACATGAAGTTATATTGGACTAGAGTATGCCATATGGTTATAAGTAAATTAAAATTTTTATTTAATTTAAAATAATTATATATATATATATATTGTCGAACTTTCCATTTAATATTATATTGATACAATGGATTGTTTTATATTAGGTGGCGATCTCCTATTGATCTGAGCAATAATCATAGAAAAGATGTACATAGATTTTGAGTTGAATTAGACACTCAGCATGTAGATCAGATAATTATTTGAGATAGTTGAAATTTAATTATAATAATTAGTGTGCACTTAGGAAAATGAAACCTTATTTACTTATTTTATTTATCTTTTGTTTTAGTTTGACTGGCAACCATACGACCGTGTGTTGCATCTTTTACCGTCATAATGTACCAATGGACAACAGATATGAAGATCAATCGTGCCTTTGATATGTTTTAATATAATCGAGTGGCACCATCCAGAACGTTGCCTTCGATAATTTGGCATGGATCAACACATTCTCAGAGCACCATTAATTGATGATAGCCTGCATACAGTAACTTTGAGAGGGCTACATCAGCATAATTGGGAAAATACATTTGCTAATTTCGTTTTTGATTGGAATAATCGACATGAAAGGGTTATCAGTGCTCCTTTCCTCAAGGAACCTTTACATATAAGGTTAGAATACATGCAGTGGTACCTACGAAGAATGAGACGGTGGATAACCCCTGAAGGAGCATCTCATATGGCAGCGGTATGCTTCCCCAATAGTCAATTATGATTTTAATAATTATTATTTATATTAATATTTAGAATAATTGATTATATATTGATAATATTTAATTCAAATATTTGTAGGCTGATGGTGCTGAATGGCTTTACCATCGTGATATGCCATCGTCGTCAATTCATGGTGGTGATGTTCGAATGACATCGGGAGGAATTTTAGGAGCAGTTGGAGCTTTTGATTGAACGGCAGTCGATTATCCATGTCAGCCTGTATCGCCTCCAGTACAAATTCCAGCCATGTCCATACCATAAGTAGATCTTAAACAATCACGACATAGCAGAAGAGGCATGGCAAATAGATGGACGCCAATTCCCTCAATTCCTCCTCCATCAGGGGTCATCCAGGTCCCAGAGCCCATGTCATGGCCATATGAATATCAGAGGAGTTCCACTTTATTTGGTATGCCTGAAATTAGTCAACATTCATTTTATGATACAAGAGTAGGACTTTCAAGATTGAATGTTGATTTAAATGTTAGTGCCACGGAACAAGATCCTATAGGATACTCAGGTGTGCTTCTGGCATATAATATACAGGGAAGAATGGATGCTAATGATCAGCGAGATGAATTTCTAGACGAAGTGTTGGTTGATCCAAATGTCATGCAAAGTCAGGTTTTTTCTTATCAATCGGTATTTGAAAGCAACTTCGATAATTCATTGCCTGATCCTACCACACAAGACCCTTATAACCGCCACTCATGTAGGAATTTTAGCAATTTTTGAGTATTGTATTGTATTGTAGGTTAACTTATGAATCATGAAATTTTATTATAATTATAATGAATGCGTGTTTTATATATTACTCTGACAATTTTATACTTTAATTAATATCTGAATCATGATATAATAAATAAATATAATTAATATATAAATATTATGTATTCACAACAAATTATATATAAATATTAATTCGTTCACATATAGATTCCATAAGGTTAAATTATGTCAAAATACATACACATAATTCTAATTTGTAAATCATTGATTGGATGATCCAGCTCAAGCAGGACACATCCTTTGATTATGTCCAACATTACTGCAATTCCTACAATGGGCAACATTTTTACGTTCTCCTCGATCCATCTCATTGCAAATTTGTGTTGTTTTAGGCCGACCTTTTTTCCTCTATAAAGCCATATCAGGTATAAATTTCTGACCATTATAATCAGGCCAACTGGATCTGTGACCCATCGGATGGAATCTGCCTTCATAGCATTTTAGAGTGTTAGTAATATTATAACAAGAATCTACAAATGTGAACATATCAAGATGTTTGTGCATGCACGCTGCAATTGATTGTGAACATGGCATTTTAGTTCCTTGAAACTTACCACATTCACATTCACGCCTGTCCAGATTTACTATATAGGTGTCAATTTATGTGTTATCCGCTGGTGCACGGCAAGCTATGATCTTGAACAATTTGTACCGACTGTCGTAATCAATAATGGTGTGATCTCGCGCCTTAATAACGCGCTTGTTCATAACATCAACACACCTTGGGGTGAAACATAGTCCTTGGCCCATTTTAGTCATGTATAAATGCCTTCTTTGATAAAAAAAATTTGACTAATCGACCAAAGATATTTTGACAATAGCAGTAATGGGAAGCATGCGAATGCCTTTAAAGCACTGTTGACACTCTCTGCTATGTTGGTGGTGGCATGTCTATATCGATGACCACCATCTTCAGATAATATCCATCGCTCTAACGATACACTTATTGCCCAATTATATGAAGCCTTATTAAGCTGTTTTATCTCATCCATTTGCTTCGAGAATTTATGCTTCTCATAGTTATTCCCTAATGTAAAGTTAAATAATAAATCAAGTATTATTATCATCTTAAACAAGATAATTAAATTAATTTTAAATTTGTGAATTTAAAATAAATTATACGTACCTGCCTTGTAAAGTAAATTCTTGATTGTGGGATTCTTATGATGTGTATTGTAATTACTTACGAAGAGATGCAGGCATATCCTGTGAAATGCAAGATGTTCCTTCCAACCACTCCTTTCATCATGAAACACTGCCATTATTCCAGCATGTCGATCTGAAATAATAGTTATCCCAATGTGTTGAGTGACATGTTTTTGAATTAATCTCATAAACCAACCCCAACTGGACTTATTCTTAGACTCCACAATGGAAAATGCAATAGGAAATAACATATTATTGCCATCAACAGAGCTTACAACTAGCAGTGTCTGCTGGAACTTTCCGGTCAAGAATGTTCCATCGATCAACAAAATAGGCTTGCAGTGGTTGAACCCATCGATGACTGGTTTAAAACTCTAAAATACCCTTTGAAATTGCTTTATAGTTGGGATATGAGTATCTTGAAGCACAAACTCATAAACTGTACCGGGATTGAAAATTTATAAAGCATATAAAAAAATTCGACAACTTTCCATACGATTTAACATAATTTCCAAATATGGCCTCCAGTGCACTCATCTTTGCATACCAAGCCTTATAATACGAAACATCATAATGAAATTATTCCTTAATAGCATCAATTACCACGTCAATATGAAGAGTAGGATTTTTACTTACCATCCCCATTATACTATTGTGAATAATCTGCGACCCCAACTGCCTATGATCATTGGATAGGTTACCAGCCGAAAGGCAAGAATGTTGTCCTTCATATTTTGTAATCATCCAAAAAGGGATTTTATCTTTTTTTATAGCTCTTAACTTCTATTGGCAGCTAATATCAGCCTTTGCACACTTAACAACCCAGTATTTTGATTTAGATTCAACAACTTTAAAGTCAACATTTCGTGATATTGAATATCTTTCACACATGACTTTACCTCATCCTTATTGTTGAATACCAAACCTTTTGATAACTCTGATGTACCATCCCATGTATCTAATTGGATGTCCACTGACAAGTCAACTTTTGTTGTATCGAAGTTAATGGCTTTATAGTGTTCCGATGGAAAATTAAAGATGTCACCAGCTATCTCTTCACTCCCATGAACTGATGCTATAGGACTGACATACTGCGTACCAAAAGATTCATTGCCATCACCAATATCAGAGTCATAACTTTTTGCACTCAAATTTACTGTAACTGCCTCATCGTCATCATTCAATGAGATGTAATCATTATTAATTACCCCTTCATCAAAGTAATCCATACCTGCCAAATCAATTGAAGGTTAATTCTTGATATATCCACTAATTAATATAATTAATTAAAGATATCTCATTACCTGAAAATGCTAGGAATGTGGTCCAGTGTGGGTTGTTCTAGTAAATCACCATCTCGTTGGCATACTGAGTGTCTTCCTTGACTAGGCCCAAATTTCGGCGAGTCTTCCGGTGTATTCCATCGCTCCTCAAACGATGGCAATCGGTAGATCAAAAATGGGTTTAGTGGGTTATTCAAGTGAAGATTTCGACCAACCAAGGAAGAATTTGGATGCGTGATCACTGAAAAATGAATTAGGGGATCCCGATCAACAAGGTGGTAGTGTCGGATTGTCACCGGCGAGATTCCGACAATGGTCCTGTTAGTGTAAGCCCTAGCCCCAATGCATTGCAACGAAACACTTGAAATTAATAAAATGAGGCATTTGTTTTATCTATTGTATTCCTGTGCATATCAATTGATAGAACTATCCAAGAATGTTGTTTCAATTTAAGTTATCATGTGTGAGGCACATGGTTGTAAGACCTTGAAACAAATGAGACTTCATTCTAAATATCCCTAGTCAGTCATTGTTATGGGAATAACAAATGAATTAAGACTAGTATGCTCTATCTGATAAGTTGAGTTCTGTCTTACGGATCATAAGGACAAGAGTGTCAATCAGAGATCATAGATACATGTTTAGAACATGGTATTTGGATTAGATCCACTCATGAGAACACTACATGGTACAAGTCATAAGTGTTTCTCATATGCAAGTTTTGTATCGGAGTTCTTAGACCTGAAATCTCTATGAAACTCTTTATGAATTACTGTGTACTTTGACATACACCTAACGTACTCGTAACAGAGTGACAAGTACGGGTATGATTGGGTATGCATTGATTCATGTTAGAGAGCATGAGAGAAGTGAAGGGATTACCCCTCTCATTAAGAGAGAAAATATCATCGGCCACTTGATCAGTGAACTGAGAAGTGTATGGCCATACCGACATGAAATAATGGGTAATCATTATTTATCTGAGAGTTCAGTGTCACTTGAATATCAAGAAATGAATTAATATATATAAGGATGACTGGTTCCATGCCTTATATTAATTCTGATATTTATGGGTAAAGGACTATGCAAAATTGCATTAGGTCACTAAATGCCATATGCATTTTCATTTAATTTGGAATGCTATAATATCTTGCTAGAGAATATATATAGCCTTTGAATTAATTTATTAATTCATTGCCAACATTAAATGGACCTATAGGATCGCACACAAAGCATTGGGCTTAAAATATTTAAATTGTGTATTGGGAATTAATTTGGACTTTTATTTAAAGTCAAATTAATGCATAAAATGGGTAAACAAATTTTTGCCTAAAACAGCTAGCTGTTTTAGGCAAATCTGTAAAAACAGTTTTTTTGCCTAAAACAGCTGTCAAGGTGCGATTTTGCCTAAAACAGCTAGCTGTTTTAGGCAAATCTGTGAAACGAGTTTTTTGCCTAAAACAGCTAGGCAAATATATTGAACTGTCTTTTTGCCTAAAACAGCTTGCTGTTTTAGGCAAATCTGTTAACAGTTGGTCACGAGAGAAATTTGTTGGCATGTGCTAGGTTTAATTTCAATTGATTAATTATCTATGTATAATTAAGTTAATTGAGTATTAAATCTTAATTTGTATTTAATCAAAATATAATACTTGAGAGGGAATTGAAGTAGCCAAAATTCAAACTAAAATACTAGTTGAATTCGGCAACTTATCACCTTAAATAAGTAAGTTTGTTTTGATTAAATGACTAATGCCATTTGAATTTAAATTCTAATAGAATTTAAATTAAGATATATCTCCTAATTAGGAAGTGATGGAGGCTGAAATTAACACTTAATTTTTGGCACTCACACTTGACCTAAATTAAGTGATATATATTAATGAATTAAATGAATAAAAGTGGATGCCGTTTTGCTATTTTTCTCTCTTGGCCGAAATACTCAAGGGGAAAGAAATATTTCTTGTTCTCTTGTGTTCTCGGGCTGAAACAGTAACCTAAAGGAAGAACAAGATCAGATCTTGTGGCTTCAAATCATTCCCATTGCCGAATACACAATCATAGAGCTAGCACTCTTGATTTTAAGCCATCTTTGCAAGTGTGTGTGTGAGAATAGAGGGAGTGGCGTAAAGGCTATTTCTTGGCATTGGTGGTGAAGATCTAAGGTGGACATATCCTTCTTGGTTGCTGGTCATCATCAAAATCAAGTTTTAAAGGCATCTAAAGTTGTAAGTTTAAAACTATAAAATTGCATGTTTCGATTCTTGTCATGGAATTGTATGGCATGTATGATAAAAATTTTTGTTTTTTCGCTGTGCTATCATCACATTCATACTATGTCATATTCCATCAGTGGTATCATAGCCTAAACATGCTTATTTTAGTGCTTTAGATGCATGAAAAAATTAATTAAAAATCGTCATTATGAAAACATGCAAATCTGAAATTTTCTGTTTTGAGTTTTTTGCATTGTTTTGGTGTAAAAACGATTTTAATTGATTAGATAGGTATTATAATTAATATGACATGTTAATATACTGTCCTAAGATGTTATTAGGGCTGGTAATGGTCGGATTTAATTATTTATACCTGATGGTACATGTTAATTATGAAACTAGGTGCTAGTTGGCATGTAAATTGCTAGTTTAACAACTAGTTTTCAAAATTAAATGTAAAAACGTTTTTGGGATGTTTGTAAGTGATTTTTAAAGATTAAATAACAGGTTTGGACATGTTTTAAATTTGGTTTTAATTCTGGTTCATGACAATTTAATTGATTATTTTTAAAATCACTTAAAACTATGTCTAGTTTGTGTTTGTTACATGTTTAATCAACATTGTTTGTTTTGTTTTGATTAAAATGGTAAAAACACATTTAGATTAAAATGGTACAGAATATTAAATCAATGTTTATGGACTTATTTAGATTATTAAATGACTCATAAAATTGATTTAAATGTTTGTGCATTTTATGGCATTACATAAGCATTAAACAACTAGTTTTTGTTGTTTGTTTGTTTTTGCATGAATGCCGTGTACTATATATGTGTTCTTCATGATTTTATTTTTAATTCATGTTAGCACATATTATATGCATTTTTAATGTTTATGGGCTGTATGACATAAAATTAAAAATGGCATAAACATTAAAAATGGCAAAATTGGAAATTATACTAGAGTTGATTTATAGCACAAATCTAACTAGTTAGTGTTTTGGGCTTTTAAGAGAACTTATTCAATAAGAGGATTTAGTCCATTGGGCTTTGGCCCAGTCCTGTCATGGGGTCTTCTTTTAAAGGTTCAAGTACACAATTTCCATTAATGGGCTTGGCTAAATTAATTAAAATTAGACTTTGTTTTATCCATGAATGCTATGTATATTTATTTGCTAATTTGGTGTGATGAATGGATATGCATGGTGCATTCATGGGCCCTGGGTTTTTGTAATTAAATATGGCCTGCGAGCCATTATGTTTTATTGTAAAAGTTTCATTTATTTCTTAGAATAGAATATACTTGAAGACTTTGTAAATCAAGACGAAGCCCACCGGAGTGGAGAAGCCCAACTCGAAGATTCTTATGTAATAGTATAGAATCTTAGTTGTAGGTTTTTGGGCCCATGTTTGTCACGCTTTACTTTATGCAATTATATATATATGCATACTATGTATGGATGACAAAGCGTATGCCATGTAAGCCGTAATAAAATGAATCCCTAAAATAGTAAGTCACAAAGTTGCCTTCCTAATTCGAAACATGTCAAGGCATCGATCATCGGTCACGTAGACTAGGAGTCTTAGATGAGCCCGATTATCTTTGTGAGGCATGGGTTGTGAATGTAGGTTAGACTTAACATGGAAAGGGATGCCCGGACCTAGGCAACTAATAAATGGGTTGTGTTATAACATCTTAAGATGTTAGCCCATTTGATCCAAGAGTCATGTACGAGACATGACTGAAGTTTTTCTACCTAAGTAACTTAACTTGTTAGGTGTACAAGCTCAGCTTGACTAATAAGTTGTTGTGAAAAGTGGATCTTGGCCCACATTAAATCACTAACGCAAATTATTTAAAGGGATATTAATTCGGTTTGTGGGATCATTAATAAGACCTCATTTAATCTTGCTAAATTTTATTGTAGATTGAAAATGGCATCTTCAAACAACAATTTCTCATTGCGATCGGTCCTTGAAAAGGACAAATTGAATGGCACCAATTTCATAGACTGGTCTCGAAACTTAAGAATAGTTCTTAAGCAAGAGAAGAAGTCGTATGTTTTGGATGCACCCTTGCCTGAAGAACCAGGAAGGAACGCCTCTGCGGTTCAAAAGGAAACTTTTGAGACCAAGAAGAACGACTCCAATGATGTGACCTGTCTTATGCTGGCCACTATGGTGCCTGACTTGCAAAAGCAATTTATGGACCAAGAGGCTTATGCGATCATGGTGCACCTCAAGGAGATGTTCCAAGAGCAAGCTCGTCACGAGAGGTTCGTGACAATAAAGGCCTTAATTTCTTGCAAGATGGCTGAGGGTACTCCTATTAGTATCCATGTACTCAAGATGAAAGGGTATCTTGATACTCTTGAGAAGCTTGAGGTACTAGTGCCAAAGGAATTGGCCACTGACTTGATCTTAGGATCATTGCCTGCTGCTTATGATCCATTTGTGATGAATTATAACATGCATGCAATGAACAAGTCAGTCACTGAGCTTCATGGGATGCTTAAGAATGCCGAAGAGAACATTCGAAAGACCAATCCCATACTTATGGTTCAAAAGGGAATTAAGAAGGGAACTGCTAAGGGAAAGGGAAAGGGAAAAGGAAAACCCAAGTCAGTTGGGAGTGCACCTCAGGCCCAATCCAAGCCCAAGGCGCCAAAACTCAAAGAGAGTGAGAGCACTTGCTTCCATTGCAACAAGATAGGGCATTGAAGGAAGAATTGCGCTCTCTTCAAGGAAGAACAAAAGAAGAATGGAGCCAAGGCATCCAGTTCTGGTATTTTTGTTGTTGAAATTAACCTTTCTATTTCTACCACTTGGGTATTAGATACCGGTTGTGGTTCTCACATTTGTTCAAATATGCAGGGGCTAAGAAATAGGCGGTTACTTGGGAAGAATGAAGTGGACCTCCGTGTGGGGAATGGAGCACGAGTTGCTGCCATGGAGATAGGCGACTATCACCTCACTTTACCTTCCGGACTTTTTATTGTTTTGAATAATTGTTATTATGTTCCTGCTATGAGCAGAAACATTATTTCAGTTTCATGTTTGGATAATGATGAATTTGATTTTGTTATTAAAAATGGCAATGTTCATATTCGTCGCCAAGGCATTTCTTATGGCAATGCCATGTTGCAAAATGGCCTTTATATCCTTGATTTACAAAACAAAGAGTCAATATACAACATTAATACAAAGAGGGTTAAATCAAACGAATTGAACCCTACTTACTTCTGGCATTGTCGTTTAGGACATGCAAACGAAAAATGCATTTCAAGACTCCACAAAACTAGAGTGCTTGGGTCATTCGACTTAGAGTCTTATGACACATGCGAGCCATGTTTGCATGGAAAAATGACAAAGAGTCCTTTTAATAAAGAGGGCGAGAGGACTAATGGCTTATTGGAACTAATACATACCGATGTATGTGGACCTTTAAGTACACATGCTAGAGGTGGTTTTAGCTACTTCGTGACATTCACATATGACTTCAGTAGATATGGCTATGTCTATCTAATGAAGTATAAGTCTGAAACTTTTGAGAAATTCAAAGAGTTTAAGAATGAAGTAGAAAACCAACTTGGCAAAAGTATAAAAGCCATTCGATCAGATCGAGGTGGCGAATACTTAAGCCAAGAGTTTGACAGTCATCTAAAGGAGTGTGGTATTATTTCACAGCTCACTCCTCCTGGAACACCTCAATGAAATGGTGTGTCCGAAAGGAGAAATCGAACTTTGTTGGACATGGTTCGATCTATGATGAGTCAAGTTAATCTTCTTATCACTTTTTGAGGTTATGCATTAGAAACTGCTGCGTTTCTATTGAACCGTACTCCAACTAAAGTAGTTGAGAAGACACCATACGAGGTATGGACTGGAAAAGAACCCAATATGTCTTTTCTCAGGATTTGGGGCTGTGAAGCACATGTTAAGAAATTAACATCTGACAAACTAGAGTCCAAATCCAGTGTCTGCTTGTTTGTGGGTTATCCTAAAGAAACAAAGGGATACTACTTTTACTCACAAGCTGAGAACAAAGTATTTATTGCTCGCAAGGCTATTTTCTTAGAAAAGGAGTTCCTTCTCAAGAAAGACAGTGGGAGTAAAGTAGAACTTGGAGAAATTCAAGCGCCACAAACTCCTATAGAGGATGAGTTGGAAATGGGATCAAGTTCACAACCAGTTGTGCAACAAGAACCCATTACACAAGAACCTAGAAGGTCTGGTAGGGTACGTCAGGAGATTGAGAGATATGGATTTCTAATCACTGACAGTGACACTATTGAGTTAGTAGATCATGAGGATCCTACTACCTACTGAGAAGCTATTGAGAGCCCAGACTCGGAAAATTGGCTTGAAGCCATGAAATCCGAGATGCAATCAATGTACGATAACCAGGTTTGGACCTTGGTTGATCCACCGGAAGGTGCTAAGGTAATTAAATGCAAGTGGCTATTTAAACTCAAAGCTGATAAGACCTACAAAGGTAGACTAGTAGCAAAAGATTTTCGACAAACTCATGGTGTAGACTATGACGAGACCTTTTCGCCTGTAGTCATGCTCAAATCCATTAGGATCTTGCTTGCCATAGCTGCATATCATGATTATGAGATATGGCAAATGGATGTCAAAACTGTTTTCCTCAACGGAAATTTACTTGAGGATGTGTATATGACACAGCCTGAAGGTTTTATCAATCCCAAGCATCCTAAGAAGGTTTGCAAGCTTCAAAAATTCATTTATGGATTAAAGCAAGCATCTCGAAGTTGGAATCTTCGTTTTGATGAGGCAGTCAAAGAATTCGACTTCATCAAGAACGAAGATAAGCCTTGTGTGTACAAGAAGGTTAGTGGGAGCATAGTAGTATTTCTAGTCCTATATGTGGACGACATCCTTCTCATTGGGAATGATATTCCAACATTGCAAAAGGTTAAGCAATGGTTGGGAAAATGTTTCTCAATGAAAGACTTAGGTGAAGCTGAGACAATATTTGGTATTCGAATCTATAGAGATAGATCGAATCGGCTTTTGGGACTAAGTCAAGAAAAGTACATAGACAAAGTACTAAAGCATTTTAGTATGGGAGACTCAAAGAAAGGGTACATACCTTTGGCTTTGGGAGTTCCTTTGACTAAAGAACAGTGCCCTAAAACCAAAGAGGAAAGGGACAACATGAGTAGAATCCCATATGCATCTGCTATTGGATCTATCATGTACGCTATGTTATGTACTAGATTGGATGTTGCTCATGCACTGAGTATAACCAGTAAGTTTCAGCAAGACCCTGGTGAGAAGCACTGGTCTGCTGTAAAAGGGATTCTGAAGTACCTGCGAAGGACTAAGGATCACTTCTTAGTGTATGGTGGTCAAGAAGAGCTCGTCATACAAGGTTATGCCGATGCTGCTTTTCAGACCAGCACTCAGGATTCTAGATCGCAATCTGGGTTTGTTTTTGTTTTGAATGGTGGTGCTGTCAGCTGGAGAAGCTCAAAGCAAGAAACCGTTGCCGACTCAACTACAAAATCTGAGTATATTGCAGCAAGTGAGGCTGTAAAAGAGGCTGTTTGGATTAAAAATTTCATTACTGGATTAGGAGTGGTCCCAAGCATCCTAGATCCATTAGAAATTTTCTGTGACAACAATGGGGCCATCGCACAGGCAAAGGAGCCCCGGTCACACCAGAAATCCAAACACATACTCAGGAGGTACCACTTGATCAGAGAAATCATTGATCGTGGGGACGTCAAGGTTAGCAAGATAGCAAGTGAAGACAATGTAGCAGATCCTTTGACGAAACAGTTACGTCCAAATCTGCACGAAGCTCATTTGAGAGTGTTCGATCTTAGGGCTATGCCCAATTGGGACTAGTGCTAGTGGGAGATTGTTAGTGTAAGCCCTAGCCCCAATGCATTGTAACGAAACACTTGAAATTAATAAAATGAGGCATTTATTTTATCTATTGTATTCCTGTGCATATCAATTGATATAACTATCCAAGAATGTTGTTTCAGTTTAAGTTATCATGTGTGAGGCACATGGTTGTAAGACCTTGAAACAAATGAGACTTCATTCTAAATATCCCTAGTCAGTCATTGTTATGGGAATAACAAATGAATTAAGACTAGTATGCTCTCTCTGATAAGTTGAGTTCTGTCTTACGGATCATAAGGACAAGAGTGTCAATCAGAGATCATAGATACATGTTTAGAACACGGTATCTGGATTAGATCCACTCATGAGAACACTACATGGTACAAGTCATAAGTGTTTCTCATATGCAAGTTTTGTATCGGAGTTCTTAGACCTGAAATCTCTATGAAACTCTTTATGAATTACTGTGTACTTTGACACACACCTAACATACTCGTAACAGAGTGACAAGTACGGGTATGATTGGGTATGCATTGATTCATGTTAGAGAGCATGAGAGAAGTGAAGGGATTACCCCTCTCATTAAGAGAGAAAATATCATCGGCCACTTGATCAGTGAACTGAGAAGTGTATGGCCATACCGAGATGAAATAATGAGTAATCATTATTTATCTGAGAGTTCAGTGTCACTGGAATGTTTTAGGCAAAATCGTGGCTTAACAAGCTGTTTTAGGCAAATCTGTTAACAGTTGGTCACGAGAGAAATTTGTTGGCATGTGCTAGGTTTAATTTCAATTGATTAATTATCTATGTATAATTAAGTTAATTGAGTATTAAATCCTAATTTGTATTTAATCAAAATATAATACTTGAGAGGGAATTAAAGTAGCCAAAATTCAAACTAAAATACTAGTTGAATTCGACAACTTATCACCTTAAATAAGTAAGTTTGTTTTGATTAAATGACTAATGCCATTTGAATTTAAATTCTAATAGAATTTAAATTAAGATATATCTCTTAATTAGGAAGTGATGGAGGCTGAAATTAACACTTAATTTTTGGCACTCACACTTGACCTAAATTAAGTGATATATATTAATGAATTAAATGAATAAAAGTGGATGCCGTTTTGCTATTTTTCTCTCTTGGCCGAAATACTCAAGGGGAAAGAAATCTTTCTTGTTCTCTTGTGTTCTCGGGCTGAAACAATAACCTAAAGGAAGAACAAGATCAGATCTTATGGCTTCAAATCATTCCCATTGTCGAATACACAATCATAGAGCTAGCACTCTTGATTTTAAGCCATCTTTGCAAGTGTGTGTGTGAGAATAGAGGGAGTGGCATAAAGGCTGTTCCTTGGCATTGGTGGTGAAGATCTAAGATGGACATATCCTTCTTGGTTGCTGGTCATCATCAAAATCAAGTTTTAAAGGCATCTAAAGTTGTAAGTTTAAAACTCTAAAATTGCATGTTTCGATTCTTGTCATGGAATTATATGGCATGTATGATAAAAATTTTTATTTTTCCGTTGTGCTATCATCACATTCATACCATGTCATATTCCATCAGGTCCGATGACCGATCCGGTGAGTAAATTATTAAGCAAATCGAAGCGAATTTGACCGTTATGGCATGTGACTACGAAATCTTTTAATTTTCCCTTAATTTGTTGAAGTTTCCTTTAAATTTATTAAGAAAAAATATTAAATTATTGATTTAAAATTGAAATTAATGTTATTATTGTTCAATTAAATGTTAATTAAGCCTAATATAGTATATAAATTGAGTTAAGAAAATTTATTAAGAAATGTCCTTTATGAATCCAAATTTTCTTTCTAAAGAAATGAATTATTGTGTTGTAAATTAATGAAATTAAGTCCTAATTTGATAGAAGATGAAATAATATATATCTATAAATTGTTATGGAATTTATAGAAATTTATGTGACTATTTTAGAATATTTATTGAATAATGTAATTGATAAATAGAGAATTTTTATTGATTATGCTATATAATGATAATAATCATAAAATCAATTGCCCATGAATTTTTAATGAAATTTACGAAAATTTAGAGAATTGTTAAGTGTATGTATATATCGTATATGATGAATTATGTTAAAATAATTCATAAAATAAGAAAATATGACAATAATTGAAGAGCAATGTTCACATAAATTGTTATGAAATTTATGTGACGTATGAATTAATTTAGAAAATAAATATGAAATATGCTTAATTGAAATATTGAATTATTGAGAAATAATCTAATAAACAATTAAAAGTTGGTAATTTAATGTAATTTAATTTACACTTCGTATAAGGAAAATGAAAGATTAAATGATAAATTTTCAAAAAATAAAAAGTATAGTGAATAAATTAACCGTATTGAATTATTACCAAATAATTCATAATTTGAATAAAAATGGTGAATTATTGTAAATAATTCACAGTCTTTATAAAAGTATTTTGAATTCCGAACAATTGCCAAATTCAGATCGATAAAATAAATATAAAAGTAAAGTATTGAATTATACCGCGATAATTCATAAAGTGTAAAGTGTTAAAAAAAAGAGAGAATGAATGGTGAATTATAACAAACAAATTCACCAAGTGTATCAAAGTATGAAAAAAATATTTATCTAAAAGTAAGTAATTTCAAAAGTTATATGTCTGAAAAATATTCAATGTTCATATTGAATTATTGTAAAATAATTCAAGAAAAGGTGATTGAAAAGAAAAAGTAAACGAAAAGGCAGTTATTGAATTGTTAAAAGCACTAAAAAAAGTGCGATTGACAAAATATATTGTTTTAAGCAAAAGAAAAGAAATTAAAATTATTAAAGTTTGAAAATCATTCAGAAAGTCCTTGACTATTTTTACCCTTAGCAATAGTCAGGTAGTGATATTTTTATTCAGGATATAATTGGCTAGCCATAGGGACACCTTATACCGCGGTGCAAGTCATGGCGACTTGCATTGCTATGGGTAGGATCTTTGATCTCCATAGCTTCAGTGTAAAGTGAAAGTGAAAGTGCATCTGTTTTTTGCTCTGTGAGACTTGATCTTCCGAGATCATTTCTCTTTCTGTTTAGTGGGACCTTTGGGTCTATGTTTCGTATATCCTTTTTGAGAGTCCTGTCATATTGCATTAGGGGCATATTGAAAAGAATAAATCGGAAGTGTAAAAGCAATTGAATGTAAATGTTATAAATGACAAAGAACTTGATTGAAAGAAAATGAAAACTTTGGGATAAAATCGAAATTGTTCCCAAAGGTTGTAATTAATAAGCAATAATGACAAAAAAATGGTTATAAAAATAAAATATTTATGAAAAGACCCATGAGATTGAATTTGTAATTTGTGTACCAATTATTATTTTAAGAAAATAAAGAGTTCGAAAAATAGTGCTAATTATGTATTTAAATTCAAACATGACAATATTATATTTAAGTGTAAAATTATGACTAAATAATAAATTCTGGAAGTAAAAATTAAATGAAAAGTAAAATGATCAAAAGATAAAACGATTGTTTAGTTAAAATGAAAAAGGTTCATTTAAAAAGAAAAGAAAATAAAGATTTGTATGCAGAGTGATCCAAAATACTTACATCACTTTGCAATAAAGATTATAAGCCTTGGAATTTCTCGTGCGAATTATGAAAAAGATTAAAGTGAATTAAAAGAATAGATAGTGAAAATTGTATTTGAATTACCTAATGGAACAAGGAACAAAAAATTTGCCATTAAAGACATGAGTATCCATGTAACTCGTTAAATGAAACGACAATTGCATCAAGTGATTCAAAAGTATAGGAAAAAGGATAAGTAAAAGTAGAAGTAAGAAACGTAAAAGTAAAAGTCAATTTGTAATCGAATCACAAGGAAAGTAGTGTAAAGTAAATTGAAAAGTATAAGATCAAAGTAAAACGATTACAAAAAATGTTGGTAAATAATGAAAATAGTGTGAAAGTAATTATGTGTAAATTGGAAAGTTCTAGGATTAGTAGTCACCACTGAGCATTTCTAGTGCTCAACACGTAGTGTTTACTGCGTGCAGGTTTTGAAGTGTTGAAGGAGCTCTATACATGGAGAAGCAGAATTCGAAGATGAAGAAAGTTAGTTGTACTTTTATGTTTAGTATTTGTGGCATGTATATACTTAGACAGTGAGAGTATAGAATTGATCGGTATTTAAGGTAATATTTGTTAAATGATAAATATTGTTACTGTTTTGATAATTTCAGTTAATAAATTGTAAATGACTATCATTGATATTTGATTTATTGTGCCTCTGAGAGGCTGTGTGGATTGTTTGATTTTTTTTTCAGGAGGCTAGTAAGTTCTAGCCATTGTGCTGCCGAAATTTCGTAAATTGAATAAAATATTAAATTGTATCAAAGTTGTTTGGCAATGATTGAAGTTTAAAAAAAAAATTTACCGTTTACCTCTAAGTTTCGCATCGAAAAATACTGTTCTAATAAGGGTGTTATATTTAGTGGTATCACAGCAAAGGTTTAAGCGGTTCTAAGATCGGAGTGGGATAAGGTTAAGTGATAAGTTTGTCTGTATATACATGCCAGTTATAGGTGGATAAGTGTTACGAATATGATGTGTATGTGCTCCCCTCTTTGTTTTAAATGTGAAAAGTTGATGTTTGACCAAGATTGTCTGATGTGAAAGGATTGATTCTGTATAGTAAAGACAATAGTGCGTGAGAATAAAAGTATTGCTGCTTGAGGCTTCTTGAAGGTCAAAGCAGGAAAATGAAGTATTAACTGAAACTGAATGTAAATATGAGAATTTAAGTGCCTATGTGGATGAGAAACAGTCCAAAGAAGGACAAAATAAAGAGTATGTCAGGAAGTTAAAAAGGAATTGTATATTGGGTTCAGATAAATTGTATAGGACACAGAGATACCTTGACTGGATTGTCTTGATTTAAAATGTTATTGAGCAAATTGATAAAAAGTTGAGGTTATTTAAGATGCTCTATATACATTTTAGTGATTCCCTTATATATGTGGGGATTTGATTGTACATTGCATAATATCGGGATGGGTTGTAACATCTGCATTATATGAGAATACGTGACAGTATCTATTGCATACATGAAATCATACATTTATTGCAAAGCATTTTACATTGTTTGACAACATTTGAATTGCATCATACCATGTGTATAGGCCCCACTTGATAGGATGAAACTGACAAGGGATATGATGAGCATAGGGACGACCTGAGAATGAGAGAGAAATAGTGTACTCAAGATTATTTTCTGTATCTGATATAGCCCTTATAAGTTATTGGCCGTGTCAGTTAGATTTGCTAACGCATCGACCACTTTTGTGAATTGGTGGGGAAGAGTTTTCCACCTTTACTTAGATCCATTTTTGCGGATTGGAATAATTGCCTTTTTGTATGTTTTGAGACATAGAAAGAATGTGAAAAGTACTTGAAAATTTTCTACGGGTATTGAAAGAAAAGCAACTGTCTGTTCAGTTTAGTGAATATAACCTTCGGTTAAATGTGGAGTTCTTGGATTTAGCCGGGTACTATATAAAGGTTAACGAAGTAGCTGAAACCCTTAGCAAAGGAAATCCGTATGTGATAAGGTGAATGCACTTAAATGAATATGTATGACTGAATAATGAGTAAGAATGATTAATGATAATATTTTCAGGTCTTCGAGCCATGAATGTTAAATTAAGTTTAGCTCCAGATGGGGCATTATTAGCTAAATTATAAGTGAAACCGATATTGTATAGTGAGTAGGAAAAATGGTTCAAAAATGAATGTTTGTGTGATAGTCATTGTGAATAAATTGAAAGATTCTTACTGAAGCCCACTGAGACGGTAATACTTTGCAACCTGGAAATAATCAGATATACTAGGATTACAAGCTTGGTATTGAAAGTCAGGTTGAAAGTGTAAGGGGATAGATATTGTAAGTGAATGTTTGATGTGTCAGCAAATGAAAGCGAAGCATTAGATATCTTTGGGAATTGCTTCGACTTATAATGATATCTGACTAGAAATGGAATAATGTGATTAGAGATTCTGTTATCGGATTGTTTGTACTTTAACGAGAAAAGATGCTAGATAAGAGATTAGCGATAATCTCAATATTAGCATAGTGATCCACCCTTGTACTGATGGTCAGTCGGAGTGGATAATTTAGATAATAAAAGAATGATTGTGAAAAGTACTTGCCTTTAGTAGAGTCTGTATATGACAAGAATATCAAGTTCAACAGAAATCTGACTTTTAGTGAGGCATTGACGGAAAGAAAATGTCAAATCCTTTATGTTGGACTTAATTAAATGTAAAGAAGTCAGCAAGAGTTAATTTGATTTGAAATATGAAAGAAATCTGCACACAGGGTTATATGACATGTGGAAAGAGGCTGATAAAGATTTTTAATAATGAGATTGGTTAGCTTAAACATAAGCGGGTTTCATTAGCAAAGATGCTTCAGAACCATTATATGTTAAAAAAGTTTCGATAAGACAACTGTATAGTATCCTCTACTTTGTAATATAAGTAAATTTCGAGGACGAATTTTTTTTAGTAGGGGAGAATTGTAACGGCCTTAACACCAGGTTAGCCGTTTACAGTATTTTCCGACAATGAATAGTATTTTTCGAGCCGAAAAGTGCACCTGAAGGTAAAAAATATTTTATTGGATCATCGAAAAGTATTGCTCATGGTGAGTCCGGGGTTGAAATTTGAAGTGAAACCGAGGTTATATGGATATCGAAAAGTCAAAAATATGAAAAGGTAGCGAGTCAATTTTTATTATTAGGGAATTGACTCAACTTTGTATAAATATTTAAAAATAGTAAACGGACTCCAAAAATTACCAAAAATTGTAGTTAAACCTAAAATAATATATAGATTATTTTGGCTACAAAAAGTAAATTTTTCTGTAACATCGGTAGTTATCGAATCGGACTGATAAATTTAAATCGGACCGATAATGAACTCCGATTGAGTTGAAAATTTATGTCCCACTTATTTTTGATGTGATAAAAATTATGGAATCGATTTTAACGTGAATAGGAGCTTTGAAAATAATAGCAAAAGTTTTAGGGATGAAAATAGTAAAATTATGGATAAATAAATATATATAAATAAATATATGAAAATAAAAAAAAAAGAAAAAAGGTGGGGGCCTTGAAAAACAGGATTCAATAATGGCTATTAAAAGAAAAGTAAAAAGGAAATAAAAAGGGGATAAAATGAGTAAAGTAAAAAAAAAAAGTTATCAGCAATTGATTGTGGCCAGTAGGAAGTGAAGAAAAACAAAACAAATAGGTAGTGCTGGGCGTTGACCCAAAGGAAAAAAAAGAAAGAAAAAGAAAACAAAAAGAGAGAGAGAAAGGGAGGGTCACCGGACGCCCCTCACGACGGCCACCACTGCGATGGCGACGAGTTGCATGCCCTCTCCCTCTCATCGACGTCCGGCCTCCGTTTTGGTGGTCCGATCTTCGAGTTTTTCTATTTTTTTTTATTTTAAATGGATTTTTGTTCGTTCCAACGAATCAAGGCGGCGGACGGGGACACCATCACCACTGATAAACTCCCAAAGACGAGACGAGTTTTTCGGTGTATTCCATCGCTCCTCAAACGTCGGCGACCAGTAGATCGAAAATGGATTTGACAGGTTATTCAAGTGAAGATTTCGGCCAATCAAGGAAGAATTTGGACGCGTGAAGAATGAGGGGATCCCGATCTACAAGGTGGCAGTGTCGGATTGTCACCGACGAGATTTCGGTAACGCTCCGATGATACTCCGACGACCGATCCGGTGAGCAAATTATTAAGCAAATCGAAGTGAATTCGATCGTTATGGTATGTGACTACGAAATCTTTTAATTTTTCCTTAATTTGTTGAAGTTTCCTTTAATTTTATTGAGGAAAAATATTGAATTATTGATTTAAAATTGAAATTAATGTTATTATTGTTCAATTAAATGTTAATTAAGCCTAATTTATTAAGAAATGTCCTTTATGAATCCAAATTTCCTTTTTAAAGAAATGAATTATTGTATTGTAAATTAATGAAATTAAGTCCTAATTTGATAGAAGATGAAATAATATATATCCATAAATTGTTATGAAATTTATAGAAATTTATGTGACTATTTTGGAATATTTATTGAATAATGTATTTGATAAAATATATAATTTTTGTTAATTATGTTATATAATGATAATAAGCATAGAATCAATTGCCCATGAATTTTTAATGAAATTTACGGAAATTTAGAGAATCGTTAAGTGTATGTATATACCGTATATGATGAATTATGTTAAAATAATTCATAAAATAAGAAAATATGACAATAATTGAAGAGTAATGTTCACATAAATTTTTATAAAATTTATGTGATGTATGAATTAATTTAGAAAATAAATATGAAATATGCTTAATTGAAATATTGAATTATTGAGAAATAATCCAATAAACAATTAAAAGTTGGTAATTTAATTTACACTTTGTATAAGGAAAATGAAGAGATTAAATGATAAATTTTCAGAAAATAAAAAGTATAGTGAATAAATTAACCGTATTGAATTATTATCAAATAATTCATAATTTGAATAAAAATGATGAATTATTGTAAATAATTTACAGTTTTTATAAAAGTATTTTGAATTTTGAACAATTGCCAAATTCAGATCGATAAAATAAATATAAAAGTAAAGTATTGAATTATACCGTGATAATTCATAAAGTGTAAAGTGTTTAAAAAAAGAGAATGAATAGTGAATTATAACAAAATAATTCACCAAGTGTATTAAAGTATGAAAAAAATATTTATCTAAAAGTAAGTAATTTCAAAAGTTATATGTCTGAAAAATATTCAATGTTCATATTGAATTATTGTAAAATAATTCAAGAAAAGGTGATTGAAAAGAAAAAGTAATCGAAAAGACAGTTATTGAATAGTTAAAAGCATTAAAAAAGTGCGATTGACAAAATGTATTGTTTTAAGCAAAAGAAAAGAAATTAAAATTATTGAAGTTTGAAAATTATTCAGAAAATTCTTGACTGTTTTTGCACTTAGAAATAGTCAGGTAGTGATATTCTTATTCAGGAAATAATTGGCTAGCCATAGGGACACCTTATACCACGGTGCAAGTCATGGCGACTTGCTTTGCTATGGGTAGGATCTTTGATTTCTATAGTTTCAGTGTAAAGTGAAAGTGAAAGTGCATCTATTTTCTGCTATGTGATACTTGATCTTTCGAGATCATTTCTCTATCTATTTAGTGGGACCTTTGGGTCCATGTTTCGTATATCCTTTTTGAGAGTCCTGTCATATTGTATTAGGGGCATATTGAAAAGAATAAATCGAAAGTATACAAATAATTAAATGTAAATGTTATAAATGACAAATAACTTGATTGAAAGAAAATGAAAATTTCGGGATAAAATCGAAATTGTTCCCAAAGGTTGTAATTAATAAGTAATAATGACAAGAAAATGATTATAAAAATAAAATATTTATGAAAAGATCCATAAGATTGAATTTGTAATTTGTATACCAATTATTATTTTAAGAAAATAAAGAGTTCGAAAAATAGTGCTAATTATGTATTTAAAGTCAAACATGACAATACTGTATTTAAGTGTAAAATTATAACTAAATAATAAATTCTAGAAGTAAAGATTAAATGAAAAGTAAAATGATCAAAAGATAAAATGATTGTTTAGTTAAAATGAAAAAGGTTCATTTAAAAAGAAAAAAAAAAGATTTGTATGCAGAGTGATCCAAAATACTTACATCACTTTGCAATAAAGATTATAAGCCTTGGAATTTTTTGTGCGAATTATGGAAAAGATTAAAGTGAATTAAAAGAATAGATAGTGAAAATTGTATTTGAATTACCTAATGGAACTAAGAACAAAAAATTTGCCATTAAAGACATGAGTATCCATGTAACTCGTTAAATGAAATGACAATTTCATCAAGTGATTCAAAAGTATATGACAAAAGATAAGTAAAAGTAAAAAACGTAAAAGTAAAAGTCAATTTGTAATCGAATTACAAGGAAAGTAGTGTAAAGTAAATTGAAAAGTATAAGATCAAAGTACAATGATTACAAAAAATGTTGGTAAATAATGAAAATAGTGTGAAAGTAATTATGTGTAAATTGGAAAGTTCTAGAATTAGTAGTCACTACTGAACATTTATAGTGCTCAGCACGTAGTGTTACTGCGTGCAGGTTTTGAAGTATTGAAGGAGCTCTATACATGGAGAAGCAGAATTCAAAGATGAAGAAAGTTAGTTGTACTTTTATGTTTAGTATTTGTGGCATGTATATACTTAGACAGTGAGAGTATAGAACTGATCGATATTTAAGGTAATGTTTGTTAAATGATAAATATTGTTACTGTTCTGATAATTTCAGTTAATGAGTTGTAAATGACTATCATTGATATATGATTTGTTGTGCCTCTGAGAGTCTGTGTGAATTGTTTGAATTTTTTTCAGGAGGCTAGTAAGTTCTAGTCATTATGCTGCCGAAATTTCGTAAATTGAATAAAATATTAAATCGTATCAAAATTGTTTGGCAATGATTGAAGTTTGAAAAAAAAATTTACCGTTTACTGCTAAGTTTCGCATCGAAAAATACTGTTCTGATAAGGGTGTTACATAAAATCTGCAATTCCATAACTTATTTGTCCACCCGTATGCAGATAAAAGTCGGTATATGCTGACATCTTAAATTTAACTGCAATTCATAATACTATTTAATTAATTTTTATTAAACATATTTTTTAACTTTTTCTTGAACATTAATTAAATAATTATTAAAAATATATTTAATACATGTGCTTTTAAAACCAATTACAACAATTTATGTGACAAAATTTAAATTTAAATATAATTGTTTGCATTTTAATTCTAAATTAAATATTTATTTATTTTTATTAAGCTACAATTACAAAATTTAACTAAAAATTTACAGTATAAATTATATATATTATTTTAATTCGTATGTTATTATATGTTACTAGATTTCATGTCTAATTCGGCAGCATATTATATTATAAAAAATATACTATTTTTCAAATTAGAACTATGACACACCGTTTTTATTAATCTTATATATCACTAAAATATTTTATAATTATTCTCTTTTCTTAAAATAAAATTTATTCTATTATTCTTTACAAATTTTTCATGCACTAATATTATCACAAAATATTATATTTAATTTAAAATTATACTAAGTATGTATCAATAAGTTATTATTATTATATTATTATGCTCTTTTTCACATGTGGTTACTCAGTTTCGTACTTCTCACATTGGCTTGTCTTGCTTATTATTATTATTAGTTATTATCAACAATAAAATAAAAATAGTCTTAAATTTTGAACTAACTAAATCATCTTATTTTTTTCTCCTTTTTCTCAAGCAACTTAATTAAATATTTTTCTATTTTTTTTATTTTTTTCGCATATCCTAAATACAAAATATATATGCAAATTCGAACACGATTAATTAAAAATCATGATCAATTTTGTCAAAAAAGAAAAAAGTTAAAAATCATTATCACGTCTAACCAAAGCCAAATACTAAATTCTGAATCTAAAAGGACCCAACACCTATTCACACTTGTCCTGGGTACAATATTATATTTATTTCTAAATCGTACTAAGTTCGTATCAATAAAATACAAATAAATAAATATATTAAAAATAAAATAATACATTTTTAAGATGTTCACATTATACGCTTTTAATTAAACTTCGATTTTTTAATAACTGTAAATTACAAAAAATTAAATTAAAATTTAATTAATAATAATAATAAAAATTTATTTAAATCTAAATAAAATAATAATTAAATCTTACCGCATATTTGGAATTGACTAACATTAATTATAAATGACAGTCTTTTCCTTCCATATTTTTGTATGCGATTATTTTTCATCCACCTTCTTATATTTCCTGAAACATCATTTTCTTTCGCCCTCTCTATAAACTCGCATTTCATTCCTTTTGTGTTTATATAGCAGGTTCAATTATTACAGTTCAACTCGTGAATTGCTGTTCGACTGAAAAAGGCTGCATATTTTCTTATTTTCGCAGCTTATCGTTGTGGGAGTAGAGCTAACAAATTCTCCAAATTTCTCAGTACAGTATTGCGAAAATGTCATGCGGGCCCCACCACCAATGAGCGTCCCATTTATCTGCCATTTCACTCCACCCGCGGGCCCCACAAGCCTATTTCCGCAATGACTTGTTACGAAAATGGAGTGGTCCACCCCCAGTCCCCAATTTGCCAAAAAACAACCCATATTTCCTAAATAATTTTGAAAAGTACACCATTTAAAAAAAAAAACCCAATTTAACATGAAAGAGAAAGACAAACAATATATTCCATTTGATATTAAATGCCCATTTTAAATATTCCATTAAAATCAAGAAAATCTTATACTTTATTAATTTATTTTTTTAAAAAAATTAGACTTCATTAATTACTCTATTTTGAAATAGAGATAATATTTGTAATAAATTGTATAAAATTATCTTATTTTTCTAAAATAATACTTATTTTTGAATAAAATTTTCTTTATTGTATGTACATTTAATATGAAATGAAGGGTATATATTTCTTTTTCAATTCAATTCTCTCTCTCTTTACATTTTTTGGAAGCTTGCTGTGATTGGATACGATGGAGCTTTAGTTGCTGTGGCTCCAAATTAAACACGAGGATCAGCAAAAGAACTTGATTTTGCTCTCCACCAATGTTTTTATAGCAAGCCCAGAAAACAGAAGAGAAACTAGTGTAAGTTTGAAGTCCAAAGGCAGAATTTTGGCGAAATAGTGAAATGGAAGTGGCATTCAGAGCCATTGCTTTGACATGGTCCCATTCCATATCTCCTTCCCTTCATATTCCTCAAGCCTTCTCAGTAAGTGTCATCATTTTTTTTAGGGATTTGTCATGTTTCCTTATTGGTATTGTAGCATTTATATTTCTTCTTTACTTATGCAATGTATAATCTGGTTTTGTGTTGCAGAAGCTTGATACTAAAAGACTTACTGTATGTTGTGCCTCTGATCAAAGCCAAAAAGTGTGCTCTCTTCAAACTCTATTTCTCTTTTACAAGTTCAAATTTCATCACTCTCTTTTACAATGCTGGTTCTTGGAAAAGTATATTAAATCAGTTGAAATTAAATGGGTTTAACAAGGTTCTCTAGAAAATGCATTGCTCAACAAGAACATTTACATTGCTTAGCCATCATGCACATTGTGTCGTTTTGTCTTTTACTTGAATGCTGCTGCCAACTGAAAATTAGTCATGTTTGTGTTAGAATTGCAGATTATCAAAGTTTGCTATTTGCTTCAGTTTTCTCTTCTTGCATCCACAAAAAACCCTTTTTGTTTTGGTATTAAATTTTCTTTAGCTTGTTTGGGTTTCAGCACTTAAAGACCTTTGTCCAAATTGGCTTTCTATCCTATGGAAATTTATTCTTTTATTTGTATGATATAATGTGCCACATTGCATAAGACCGTGGCTAGGGCGCGTGTTTCTTTCTTGAGAATTTTCTGTAAAGCATAACATGAGCAAAGCCAGCTAACATTGATGGAATCTTGCATTCCTCTTATTCAAAAAGTCATAAATTACCATGCAACAATTATGCATCTGGCATTGCATTCTGGGATTTTGTTTGACTGTTTGTGATTTGACGTAGGCAAATACAATGACGGTAGCAGTAACAGGAGCTACAGGTTTTATAGGTAGAAGATTGGTTCAAAGACTGCATGCAGGTTTTCTTCTTGCTTTAATTATTTGAAAATCACATGATTTTGTTTGATGCTATTTTGAGTGCTGTTTTTCGTTTGAATATGCTTTCATGTTTAATATGTTAGCTAGCCATTAGCTGGTTAAATGGGGCTTGACCATGGCTATTCATAGATATGGAGTTCTGCCCTATGGTTGATCTTGCCTTTCTTTTTCCAATGTTTTCCCAGATTGAGATGGCTAGTAAAGTCACGACACATTCCATGAGGAGATCTAAATTTTCATGCATGATATTGCAATGACCAAGTGTTTAATTATGATGAATTTAGTTATGGATGCTTTATTAAAGTATAGCCAATACTGGGTTTTTGTATTCATATTGTTGTACTGGAACAAGATGCATCTAGAAACTAAGTAACTGTTTCATGATCTGTCACATTTTGTTAGTTGTCAGCAAGTGCTGATTATTAATTGCATATAGACCTTAGGTACTCTCTTCCTCAAATTTGCTTTGCCTTATATGATGTGTAACTATGGATGAAATCAGCTAACCTAGAGTTCATTTCATCTGCTTTATTGCAGATAACCATAGAATTTGTGTCTTGACACGTTCCAAATCTAAAGCAGAGCTAATATTTCCGGGTAAGAAGGTAATGGATACTTTCAGTTTTCTACATTTATATTTGCAATTCACAGTCTTAATCGAAATTCATTGATGAAAAAGTTTATGTTCAAGGGGGTTTCTTTTCTTGTGTAAACAGATTATTCAATTTACAGGCTTAATGAAAGCTCTTTGTTATTTTTGATATGCATATTAGCATGCTCTACTGTAATCTTCATATAAGAGAACTTGTTATATGCAATTCTTGAAGTAAAATCTTGTTCTCAAGAGTATTTGTACATTGTGGATTTGTAGGCAAAGACTACCCTAGAATTGTAGTTGCAGAGGAGCGAGGCTGGAAAGAATGCATTCAAGGTTCCAATGCTGTTGTAAATTTGGCTGGTATGCCCATTAGTACAAGATGGTCATCTGAGGTTAGTACCACAAGGTCATTGGTTTTGCTTCATTTTATTTTAACTGTTTTTTTGCTTTAACATAATACAAGAAGGTTCATGCTACACTAAGAGGCCATTCGAGTATGGCAGTATTGTGCCATTTGCTAATTGTTAGGTCTTTTAAAATGTAGCATGCACAGCCTCTCACTCAGTAAAGATCCCTCTTTCTGTTTTGTCTTTTTTAATTTTTACCAATACACTTCTTTTTGCTGTTATGCCTGGCAGGAGAAGTCCTCCTTCCTGTTAGAACTTTAAATCAATTTCCTTGAAAATTTTTCCTCAGCTTTATATCTTTGCATTTCAAATTTGATTGGAATTTGTGATAAACCGCTTTTGTGTTGTTAATTTGATGTCATAAACTGCACAATAATGTGTACCAATACCTAATTGCATTGGGATCAAATGATGTCAGAAAAAGAAAAGAAAAAAAATGACTTTTTACAAAGAATTTATGTGATGGCTGTGTTGTTTGGTATGCTAGCCATATTCTTAAGGTATTAGTCAATTATATTTGGTGAAATATTTGTGCAAATATACATGATAAATAATATACAAGGGAAAGTGCATATTTGCTGAAAGAGCCCATCTTTGCATATCAAATCTGAACGAATAGCAACTTAATTTATTCTTCAAATTGGGATCAGAACTCAATAGTCAGAAATGTTAGTGTCTTATTCTGGCAGATAAAATATCTTCCTTTTACCCCAAAGAGAATGAATATTTAAGTCTCTTGCTGCATTTCAGATCAAGAAAGAGATCAAGCAAAGCAGGATTAGAGTCTCTTCAAAGGTAAGGAATTGTTTTCTTCAACTCTCTTTTGGAAGGTTTCCCTTCTCCAAAAAAAATAGTGTTACCAAGTTTTAACATATATGAGTGGATAATTTCTCTAGCATCACTTCATCCAGCAATTTGACTGATCTTGAAGGTTGTAGATCTAATAAATAATGCACCAGAAGGAGTTCGCCCAGCTGTTCTGGTCAGTGCCACAGCTGTTGGTTACTATGGTTTGTTCCATTGCCACTTCATTCTAATGTTCTCCTTACTTTAGTTTATCCAAATCTCGCTGTTGTATTTGCATTTCAGTGCCTCTTCTTTTCCACCTGCTTTTTTGCTCCTACTCGGTGAATTTATTATTTCCTTCCATATATCGTCCATGTTTCAAAATTCTAGTGTAACTAAATTGGAATTATTAAACTTAAACGGGTGAAGATCATGAATGGGGTTTTGATTGTTATAAAATTTGATAAGTCGATAATTTCTTCTCCCTCCCTCCCACCTTTCAGGAACCAGTGAAACACAAGTATTTGAAGAGCGCAGTCCACCTGGAAATGACTATTTGGCTGAGGTAAAAGAGAAGTGCCTTTACTTAGCTATATACAATGGATTATGATATGTTGATATTTTTTGCCTTCTCTCATTTGTTAAAGTTTAAATGAATACATAATGGAGTAACTTGGAAAATTATCAATAGGTACACACAGTATTATCATGTTATGTAGCTTTTTTCTATTCTATCTTTTTTCTACTTTTTATAATGTAATATTAATAAAAGCATCTTTAAGTGGTATCTTCCTCTTTTACATTGGCCACATCTAATTTCTAGTTGATCAGTAGGTACATATCCTTTATACTTTAACAATTTAGTTTCTAGTTCTGTTAACTGAAAAATGGAATTGAAGAATTTTGGTAATAGAGTGAAAAGCAATAAACTCTCACCATGTTTTCGGCCATGGATTACTTCTTGTCTGTTTGTAACACAGTATATCTTGTCAGGTATGTCAAGAATGGGAAGCAACAGCCCTCAAAGTAAATAAGGACATAAGAGTAGCACTTATCCGCATCGGTGTTGTTCTTGGTAAAGATGGGGGTGCTTTAGGTATACCACTGATCTCCTCAATTCTTCACTTTTATTGTAATCGTCTTAAACTAGAGAGGATGATCGGAAGTTATTTTTCATTATGATCTTTTCCTTTTGCAGCACTCACTTAATATTATCGACTTCTAAGTAAAATACAGAGGCAATTTCCCAGCATTATGATTTTGAACTGAAGTTTCATTATGCAAGGAATGTAATGAATAAAGAGAAACTTATAAAATCATTCAGACATTTGGTCAGTTTTGGTTTGTATCTAATAAGTATAAACAAATTTCCCAGAAGATTTGCTAGAAACGATTTTGAGTCTATTTAGTAGATGTGCTGTGGTCTAACTATTATCAGCTCCACACTTTGACGGACTAAAGTGTTTTAAAATATTAAAACCCAAAGACTATAATGTAACTGAATTTCAGATTGAGGATTAAATGTTGCATCAAATCTTATATTTGAAGATCTGGAAGTTCACTATAGCTTTCTAGTATTATTACTCAAGCTCTAAACTGTTGCTTTATGAACATATACAAGAGTGTGAGTTTTGAAACTGCCATGACTCTGATGCTTATCTTGCAAAAATCAGTTACATCTTCAATCCATTGAACAGACTGTATAAAGCCTTTATCTCTGCTACATGAATTCAATCACATTTAGTTCAGAATGGCTGTATTTACTATTTGTGACTTAATCTTCAATAGGTTTTCCCCTGCTATCTGCATACTTACATACTTTCTTCTCTTCAGCTAAAATGGTTCCTCTCTTCATGATGTTTGCTGGTGGACCTTTGGGCTCTGGACAACAATGGTGTGTGGTGCATTACTTATCTGCTATTAAGGCAACATTTTGTTTCAAATTGGAACTGTCATTTGTTGTTTCTCTCATGGGCATTCTGCTTCCCAATTAAAAATTTCCTTGATATTAATTGTTAGGGTTAGACTTTTAACAGTCATTTAAAGAGGTTAGTATGTCTGCGGACAGGATACTGCATGGTCACTGCTATCCCCCTCTTTTGCTATTTAATTTTTCATTGTCTAAGTATAGTCTGGCCATCCTGTCTAAGGCCTTCCAAAGTCAATGTATAATTGCTTTCCTGCTTATGTTCTGGTAATTTTGCAGGTTTTCCTGGATTCACTTGGATGACCTTGTGAACTTAATCTATGAAGCTTTAGTAAATCCATCTTATAAAGGTACTTTCCACTTGATTCACATAGGCAAAGTAAAGGAGGTTTGATTCTCGCTTACCTCATTCAACTCTGTTGCAATGTAAGATTCACAGGCACAACCTTTGAAAATTGATCTTCCCTGTGAAATTTGAAGTTTCTTGTTCATTTTGAGTTATATTCATGCATGTTTAGCACTTTAGATTCATCCAGCATTATGTCATGGGGATTCTCTGGTCCTTCATTTTTAAGAATCACATTAATTGAGATTAGATTTCCATGAGCTATTAGCCGGGAAATGGTAAACCGGCAATCAATCTCAGCTATTTTTCTCATCCTACTTAAGTACCATGTCCTCTTCTGTGAGGTTTTGCTATTCATTTTTTTCTGATTCACAACTTCCTTTTTTTCTTTTTTCTTTTGTGCAAAAGCATCGTTATATGCAATATCATCTCTCATGAGAGAGATATATTTATATGTACTCCTGGTTTAATTGTGCCCCGTGCCCCCAGATGCTTTATCCATCCTTCATTAATTCTTCTAACCAAACAAAGGAAAGGTGCTTAACTCTTTCTTTCAGCCCTTAATGAACAAAAAGAAACAAAATTGTCTGCTTCATTTGGCATGCCCTTCAATTGTTAGGCATGGCACACCTGGATTTGGGACTTACAGTTGGAGCTTGATCTTTATGGCCTGAATCTCAGGAGTTATAAATGGAACTGCACCAAATCCAGTTCGATTCTCTGAGATGTGTGATCATCTGGGAAATGTCCTTGGCCCGCCCTCATGGCTACCTGTACCTGACTTTGCTCTCAAAGCAGTCCTTGGAGAAGGTGCTTGTGTGGTAAGTAGACACTTTCCACTTTACCTCTATTCATGATCCATGTTGACATGATTAGCTTATTGAGTTGATAAACAGGTTTTGGAAGGACAAAAGGTGCTCCCTGCAAGAGCAAAGGCGTTGGGCTTCCAGTTTAAATATCCCTATGTGAAAGATGCACTTAAAACCATTCTTTAATAGGAGCGTAAACTCCATATTTTATGTACTTTTTGGTTAAGGTTCAAACTTGTTTCAGCATCAAGGCATGGATGCAGAACGTTGTCAGAAGACTGACCTTGTCATCTACGTTGAAGCTGTGCCTTGGTTTTCTCTCCTATTTTTTACTTTTGGGTCTTCTAATGGATTGTCAATGTCATTGGCTACTCAAATGAGCTTCTATAGAGTTTTTCTTATACACTTACTGTTACATAATCTTGTGCTTAAATATGTGCACTGCCGACTAACCGTAACTTGGGAGTCCACTATGAGCTTGGTATATAAGGAGGGGTGTGGGTGCATATATATGGCACGTCCAGCAATTCAATCAACTCCTACGTGCATCTAACATCAATGTTGTTGGACTTGTGTTCGTCAGGTGCTTTGCGTAAATACGCTTATCTCTATGGAGCATGGAGATAAATGTAGAACATGCCAAATACAAGTCCACTGTAACTTTGACAACCATTTCAAACGTGGACAAGTAGCTCCTCCAT
This sequence comes from Excoecaria agallocha, assembly GCA_037975025.1. Taxonomy (NCBI): domain Eukaryota; kingdom Viridiplantae; phylum Streptophyta; class Magnoliopsida; order Malpighiales; family Euphorbiaceae; genus Excoecaria; species Excoecaria agallocha. The sequence goes on from CM075812.1 coordinate 11,497,924, forward strand.
ATCAGCGCCCGAGTTCCATCTTTAAATAATACATCCCAGATCAACATCTCATCTCTATTTCTACTACCCAATGCAACAATAGCAGGGCAAAATATCACTTGTTTAAGTTATTAATCACTAAACAATACAATCAACCCTTCAATGAGTACTTTTTCCCTGAGAAAGGTCGGAACTTTGGTTCCTCTTTCTTTTGGTTTTCCTCCTGTTTTCCTTCTTTTCCAGCTCCCTACAAAGTCAGCGTATACAACTTGATTAGCTGTTCCACAGTCTAATTCCCAAATAACTGGATGCGGGATAGCATCTACTTCAAAAATGATAGTAAACAAATAGTACCTTCTCTGCTTCCTTCGAAGCCCGGGCGGCACTTGAACCAAACACAAGCTTTCCTTGAGACTGGTGTGCAGTATTTTGTGAACTTGAACCTACAGAAGCTTGGCCCCTACCATTGGCAACAGCAGGTTGCTTTTCTTTGGACTCTTGTGATGAAACTGCTGGGGGTTGTTGCTTCATAGGTTTTCCATCCAAGCGCCTTCCTACTCCTGTAAAGGGACTAAATTTTGGTTGTGTGTCACAAGGAACCTCTTCATCTGCAAGAAGCAAATGAGCTAGCTTGGATCACAAATGGAAAAAAAAAAAGAATGAATAAAACCCCAAAACCTACCAACCAAAGCTGAGATTGTTCCAACATTCAAGCAACAATGCCTGTGATATAAAGACATGCATGACAGAAGATGATCACAGAGAAAACAATGCACCTTGCGGTGTTGCTTTTCTATGAGGAATCTGTGGAACACGCTTTTCAGGTTCCTTGTAATCCAGGGGAGGTGCAAAGTCCACCTCACAGTCGGTCTCAATGATACTTATTGCATTTGAAGGCTTTGTTTCAATTATATCTATGTAATACTTTTTGTTGTTATATGCAACCATAATACTATCTCCAGTTGTTAAGCAGGAATAGTTCCTTAACGTTGTCTCTAAGCTGCATGGAAAAGTTAGAGAAGTCAGAAACAGAATCTGTTTGGACATACAATAAGCTGAACATATCAGTAAAAAAGTTATGTTATTTGACACATTATAGTGCACACGCATGCATCAGAAATCACAAACGCCCATATTTCAATGATATTGATTGAAAATTGGTTAATGCTGAAACTTTTTCTATTAACTCCATAACAGTAGCACCTCAGAGTGTTAGGATATTTTTCATTTCAACATGAAAGCATCCCAGCAAAATTGGGTAAACTCTCATGCATTAACTCCAGCAAGTAGTTTGGTTAGCTCAATCATAAAGAATGTAAACTCACATAGCTTTCGGGTTGGATATATCCAAAAAGTCCTTTGTGTGAGGTTGTAATTTAACATAAGTTCCCTTTGGAAGAGTGACATTCTTCACCCGCACTATATCACCCTCTTGCAATAGAAGGTTCTCCATCATCTAGAAAAAGTTAAAAACACCCTTTGAACACTTCTTGATGTCTCAGCCATCAAGTTGGCATATGTTAAAATCAAAATAAGTGTAATAGATATATCCAAAGTACAGTTAAATTGCTTACCCAGTAAGGCATATAAATCATGCCTTCTTCAGCAATGAACTCCAGAACCCCACAATGAGAGATCCTCTCAGCAGCATCATTCCGGAGCTCAAACAACATTGGATAATCAATATGCAGAGATGCTACACAATTTTATCCAAGATATCATTCTAGACATCAGGTCATGATTCCACAGAGATAAAAAAAAAAATAATAAAAACAACAAAAAACAATCTATAAAGTAGCATTAGACAAATTTCATAGTATGACCATGAAATAAACAACTAACCGAGGCGATCAAGGGCAGAGGGAGGCATTATTACTGTAAAAAAAGAAACAAAAGCAGTTCAAAATTAAGAAATTGAAACACAGGAAAAAAGCTACAAAGGCATTCAAATTTGGAGACTTACTTTTATCACCACTTTCAATTTGAGGCTGCAGGGAAGGACGGAAAACAAAAAAGGGAAAGAAATCAGCATCATGAGGAGGAGAACCATAAATGCATGATCAAAGATGATAAATTCTGATTGCATGTGCATAAACCATTAAAATGGAACTTCTTCTGTTATAAGGGGGGAGAGATATGAAATGTCTAAAGTCTAGTATGTAAGTTGCACTAAAAAACTATCATATTTTATGCCTTATCGAGAGTATATAAGAACACTAAAGAGTCCCGAACACATGTTTCCATTTTATTGGCAACCCATGGAGCATCAAACTTACTGAACGGTCAGCATAAAACTCAAGAAAGAAACCAACCTTTTCAATAAATGATGCTGGGTAACACCGGTACGTTTGCTCAAATGATGTTCCATGATATCCATATCCATCAAAAAACTGCATTATCACAATCAAATCAGTAAACAATTTCACGATAGTGCTATTAATTGTGATTATAACAATGATAGTGAACATGTAACCCCTAAAATGTCAATACTAAATAAACATTCAGAATATAACTAGAAAATCTATGCTGTCAACAATATATGCACCGCCAGTTCCCCCATAGCATGATAGCTGATGAAAATAAAAACCAGTTAATATATATCTGTGAGAGCGCCATCCCATTACCATCCCATTCAATTAACACAATCTAACCAATATAGGACACTATAAATGGCAGTTAACTCTTTACAAACTCCAAAACCTAAAGAAGAACCCCAATTCACAAATTCATTGCATAACAAATATTAATCAATAAAAAAAAAAGAAAAAAAGAAAAAAAATGACCATAATGTGAAACTTACCATTTTGTAATTGCTGTAATTAGTCAAGCCTGGTAATCAACCTTCAAGAAAATCCTATACAAATGAGAAGAACGAGATTCAAATTCCACATCAAAACTAAAGAATAAGATTAAGGATATAGCATACAGAACTATAAAACACTATGTTATTATGCACCCAGTTTATCCCCAAAAAAAAAAGAGAGAGAGAGAGAGAGAAAAATCCATCCTCAGATGCGCAAATAAAAAGCACTCCCTCTCATCGTATAAAATTGGACAAAATTTAACAGATTTCTAACCCAATTGCCAATTTTGAATCAGACTTATTCGATTTATCTTGAATAGAAATCTGCCTAGAGCTCATAACTTTAGATCCTAAGTTAGTTTAAAAGACAAGCCTTTAATTCAAACGAACTATGAGATTCAGAAGTTCAGTATCAACTGAAGAATGTATATTTTATGAACAACTTAAAATGAACCGAACTGGACCCGTACTGCGAAAGCAAAAATCCCTCACTTTTTGCACCGAAACAATCAATACTTCTTGTTTTGTAACCAATTGGAGAAGGAAAATCATTAAATATAAGGGAAATCTAAATTTACAGTTTGCCTTCAAAGCCCAAAATAATTTCCGACCAAATTGGTGCAAATGCAGCGAAAATTAGAATTGTTTTCTTTTCCCTTGCAAAAAACAAGGGACGGGAAGTCTGCACTTTAGAGACGATACAAAACGAGCCCGGACAAGACAGAAATTGGGGGCTTTTAAGCGGAAACTGAAATTCAATAAAAAAAAATTTCAATCACACAAAGATGATAATCTGAACCTTAGCCGAGAGAAATCCAGGCAGAAAAGGATGAGGTACTAAAATTAAATCAAATAAATTCATATCGTAATCCAAACCAAAGACAAAAATTCAATTAAAATGCAAACAACAATAAGAAACCCAATCGCTCAATTAGAGGCTACCATCAAAGAAACAAAGATCAGAAATAAAACCCAATCTCAAATTAATTGAAACCTCAGCACATTACTTTTTTCTAGGCCAAGCCGTTAATGGAAGAGAAAAAGGAATAAGCTTTGTCCGGGCGAAGAGCTGAGTGAAATGGCAGGCAAAGTAATGAAATTGAGCAAACACGGAAAATGAGCAAGAACAAATAAGGCGGAAGAAAAGAAAAAAGGGGAGGACCAGTTACGGAGTTTTGTTAATTTTCATTGCCTTCGACGGAATATGGGGGTGTGCAAAAACCGAATCGATCCGACCAATCTGAACCGACGTATTTGGATGAGGTTAATCGGTTCGATTCGGTTAGAGGATTTGTGAATATTTCGGGTTCGGGTGGGACGAAAACCATTTAAAACCGATCCGACCGACCAACCCCGATTTACTTATATATATATATATATAAAACCCTAATTGCACTGCCTCATTTCGGCATTTCCTCTTCTAAAAATCACGATCTTCCCTCTCCCTCTCTCTTTCTCTCTCTCTCTCACTCTTATTAACTCCACTCATTCACTATCATGGTTTATGGGCTTTTTCTTAGATGCTTTTATATATCTTGTAATTCTTTCAATCTTTAGCTTTTCTTGAAGGTGAAGGAGGTCGAGGTAGGTTTTCTCATAAATTCCCTTAATTATGCCTGCATTCTTTCACCGAATTGGCTTCTATGGCTTGACAAATTGGGTTTAGGTTACTGGTTTGTAGAGAAAAGATTTAGAAACAAAGTAAGAAATTTCTGTACTCTCTTTCTTTTTCTTTTTCTTTCTTTTTTTGTTTTTTTTTTTGTGTGTGTGTGCGTGTGCGTGTGTGAATCTTGTGCTTACATGGGGCATAATTCATTATGCCTGTGATGATCTTAGTTGTATTATGATCAACTCATTTGTGAACTGTCTAACATCATTTATGTGGTCCTCTTTATCTTTACTGTGTTTATTCTACATTATGCTGACTTACCAGTTAATTATTGCTTTACATTTTTTGTTTCAGATTTGCTACTTTGTTACATCAATGCCTTAATTGTATCAAAAAAGGGTCTAGCAAAGGGATTGGTCTAGCATCTCACGTAATTGGTTAGTCTTCAACTCATCTTGTCAACTCTTTTGCAATTTTGCTGTTTTGAAATTACTAATTTGGCACTGGCCTTTCTTGCAGGATTGTTGGCTTTGACTGTTGGCTGTGGAGACAATGCTCGTGAAATATTGGATGATTCAGTTGCTCCTATTTCCCAAGCCCTTAAATCTGGGTCTGAACCCACTAAGACAGTATCGGTATGCATAATGTGCAAAAGTTTTTCAAGCTGAGTGCTTAATTGTATACCATTTTCTGGGATTTATAAGCTGAATATGCCTTCTTTGTTGTGGTATTATTGGTCATGATGATTATAGCTGCTGGAGTGCTTGGCAATTGTTGCATTTGTTGGTGGAGATGAACCAGCAGAGTATAAATATTCATATAATTTTTTTTTGCCGGAGTCAGCTGTCGTATATATGTTTATCTATTATTGTATGTATGCAAAACTGCTATCTATTCTTTTAATAATTTCAATTATTCACTTTAGGTGGTTGCTGTCAAACCTTCTATGCATGTCATGAAACTGAAATTATAAGTATTTATGAACCTTGTTTTGTTTTGGTTATTTAAAAATATGCTTGCATGGATTGAGGCGTTCGAGCACTTGTCGTTTGTTCTGTTTTGGTTCAAGTAACAATGTTGTTTTGGCTATGAATTGTAGAATTTGTGTTCTGAGTTAAATTTATGATTTGATACTCATTTGATGCAGTTGTAAATGTAGTACAGAATTAGAAGCAATCGCACCATAAGTTTTTGCTCTTTGAAATTAATATTTATAAGAGGGAAGATGGCGTTTGATATTAAAAAATGAGTAGAGAGTTTTTGTTATTGAGGTTTGAGTTTATGTTAGCTTACTTACTCTTCAGGTGTTAGGAATTTTTCTTTGCTAATCAGTAATGTACAAGTGCACTAATAGGTGTTGTATTCACTATTCATGTTTTCCTTGCGAATTGTAAGCTCCACTTGATGATTTAATCTGATCTTAAATTGCTTCAGCTGGGACAGAGAAAGAGGTTGAGGCCAAGAAGATTGACAAGCAGGTATGTGAAACCAGTTTTAGTATTCCATTTTGATAATTAAAATAAACATCTACAATTTTATTTATTTTTATCATTGTTCTTAATTTATAATTAATTATCTCTCATTATTTGTAAATTAGGTGGTCATGAAGAAATTAAAGAGCGAAGATGATGGTATATTAACATTTTTAATATATGTTTATTATTGTTCGATGTTTAATTTTGGATATATAATTTCATTTTCAATGTTTATTGTAGATGTTTATTTTAATTATTGTTCTTAGTATTCAATTATTATGTAATATATATTTTCTGTAATTTTTTAATTTTTAGTTTATTGTATTTTTAAATTCTTTTTGGTGGTGATTAGTGTTGATTTGTATTTCAATTTAATTTTAAGTTTAAACAAAAAAAAATAGTACTAAATTTGGGTTGATCGGGTTAAAAGGGTCAGGGTCCGATATTTATCGGTTAATTGGGTAGGAACTTGATATTAATATAGGGTCGGATCGGATGAGAGAAATTTTATTAATTCAGATTTTGAGTTAATTGGGTTCGGATTGGGTTGTCCTGAACTCTATAGATACACACCCCTAACGGAATATCAAAAAGGCAGAAATGCGCTTTAGTGCATATTGTTCATGCCACGTCATTGTCTTCCACGTGCACTTCTTGATTATTTGAGTTTTTCTTGTGACTTAATCCATCCATCTCCATGTTTTTTACTTAATTAATTAATTAATACATAATATTTAGTAACTATTGCATATTCTAACTATTTAATCACTATCATATATTATAATTAAATAAAATTATATTCATAATTGTCTATCTGGAATATGCGTACATCATCACCGCATTAAAATTAAAAAATCAATAAAATTTAATACATATTTTTTACCTAAAAAACCTAGATAAAATTATATCCATTATACACCTAAGACTAAGAGCACAAAATTCTAAACAGCTTCATTTTCCTCGAATATTATTACCACATCATACGAGAATATGAGAAACTTACTAAAAATGCCATGTACATAATTTAGCGTCCGAAGTCGTACTCATTTACTAAACCGGCCCTCTTAAATTAGTATTATCCCGTTTAAACACTTAGATTTTATATAAAATGCAAATTATAAATACAAATATGCTGACTGTGGCAATTTCAAAATTGATTAAGATTAGACAATGAATTATATGCTATAGTTGGAGTGTGAGTGAAGCAGAAGGTGGCAATTTCAAAATTGATTAAGATTAGACAATGAATTATATGCTATAGTTGGAGTGTGAGTGAAGCAGAAGGTAAATGAAATTTGATTTTTGTTTTCTATAATTTATATTATAGTTCAATAATAAGAGAATTTCCTATAGATTCCAATTCCATCTTGTTTTTATCTCTTTAATTAGATATGGTGTTGTGAGGCCTCGTCGTTCTCTGTCATCAAATATGCCCTTTCTCATGCCCAGGATTGGTCTAATACACCCAACTTTTTTTCCTCCCTCCCTGGTCTTATATAAGTTTCTCTCAAGTTGGACTTCTTTGCTACTTGCTATGGTACTTTGGATGGCTACCTCAATGGGATCTTTTTGAATCTAGGATATTTTGTTAAAAAATTTAAAAAACAGGAACTACAGTAAATATAATTGTGATTTTAGAGTGTTGAAAACGAACATGGAGAGTTGCCAGTATTTGACAGTATGGGCCCCGCTTGTTTGATCGATGGGGGTGCTAAACACCGACTCTAAATATTGTCGGTTTTTGTCCATTAGATGTCGAAAATTGGCAATAACTATGCCGGTTTCTGATCAAGTGTCAGACTTCATAGACCGCGCCAGATTTCATTGACCGCACGTTAAATTTTCAAAGCTCCTGAATTAGTTCTTTCCATTTACAAAATCATTCTTTAACCTTCATTCACTCACCTTCAAACTTTCTATCAATTTATTAACTCTTATTTTCAAATTCTCTCTCATCTACAAATTCATCCTTTTTATTTCTAATATACTCCTAATTTCATTGAATATTTACACCATATTGCTTTCTTATAAGATAAAAAGGTAATTTAATTTGGATATTATATAGTATAATTTTTGTTATGTTAAGTAAAAAATATATTATTATTGTTAACATTATTTTTATATTTTATTTGTAGGTGTTAATTATCTTGAACTATATCTGATTACAACAAAGATAAAGGTATTTTTTTTTAAATTTAGAAAAATATCTTTAGTTTATGTTAAAAAATTATTAATTTTCATGATAGTAGATCTATTTTATTGCTTAATTTTCTTATATTATGTAGCCTATTTAATTAATATGAAAAGATTATTTGCTGAAAAAAATAAATAATTATTAAATCTATGCATGTGTTGATTAAGTTAACAAAATTGTGTTCGTATGTGTTGTTTCTGAAATTGATAATTTGAAATTTGATTTACACGATAAGCACATTAAAATTAATTTCTAAATAATTTTTGAAATAATTAGTGTAAGATATATATATATATGTTAAGATGTAGGAAAAATTGTTGCATAAAAAGATAAAAATTAATAAATAATAATAGTTCAACTTTTAATTTTGAAGTGGGTCTACCAAAATTTTGAGGAATTTATATGTTATTTTAATTGGTTTTTTTTAGAATGTATGGTTTATGACAAAATAAACTCTTGGCGTTTAAATGATGATATATAATGTAGGAAAAAAATATTGATCCTATTTACTTTTATAATTCATACTAGGGGACAATCAAGTTTCAACATAACTAATTTTTAGTATGACACTTCAAACTCATCAGCGAGATCAAAGAGATTGAAAATTAGGAACAAACAGACATTTGCTGAACTTATTCATAAAATAGCAATTAAATTAGATTTACCTGTGGATGAGAGGGTTAGTAGGGTGATATATAAACATCCAGTAAATAACCATGGGTCAATTTGTTGGGCATGTATTGATATAATCGACGACGATAACATTAATCAAATTTATGAAAATTTTGATATATTTCCTAGATACACCATTGCAGAACTTACTATTATAATTGAAAAAATTTTAATTGGAGATAGAGGAAATGCAATGGACAGTATTAATCAAATGGCTAATGCTAGAGAAAGAGATTCTATACCAATTGCAGAAGAAACAAATGTATTTGGTGATTATACAAGAGTTACTTAGTCTGATTTTGATACACAGTTTGAGACTTATACATCTTGTGAAAATGTTGATGAGTTGGAAACAATTGATGCCAGTTTTATTAGAGAGTTTACAAGTCCAAATCAAATGAATTTTGCCTCTATTATTCTTTTGGAGGTGGAGATGTTACAGGTGATGGTGATAATACATATAGAGACGAAGACAATGTTTTGAATAATGGATATATTTTTTCAAATTGTGATCCAAATGATGATGATGAAGAAATATACTTGAATGATTTTGGCCTAAAAATTGTTGTTAGAAGGGATGATCACTATGTTCCATATAGTTCAATCCATGTGATAGAAAGCCTTCAAAATCTGCACATGAATGAGATATTGAATAGACCTGGTGGTAAATCCAATATTTCACAATTTGATTTTGCATTTGTTCACCACATAACTGTTAATTTTGCTGAAACTGAAATTAACATGTATAATGATATGCTAATGCTAAGATGGGATGGTGTTTCTGAGTTATGCAAAGGATTGGTATTCACATCTAAGGATGAAGTAAAGGCATATGTGAAGAAATTTTCAATTTAGAATAATGTGTCATATAAAGTTATTGATTTAAAGCCATCGTATTGGGCGGTGTTGCATGCATGCTGATACGAGTTGTCTATGGAGGCTACGGGCTATGAAGAAAATGACTTCACCTTATTAGATCATCAGTGTATATAAGGAACCTAATAACTATAATGCATCGTTGGTAACCTAACACCATAGGCAATTAGCTTCGCAAATAATTTGTGATTGCATATTGGAAATGGTTATTGTTCACAATTAGGACTAAAAATCAAAAAAGTAAAAGAAACGGTAATAACATGCAAGCTGTTAATTTGGATTGCCGACAATGTGGGAAATTTCAAGGTACTAAAATGCAATGTGTAGACGCTGTGATCTGAGGCAGCCTAGATCAGGGTTACCCGATGATGAAAAATAGTATATTACTGACAACAGGTTGGGATCTCGAAGCTTCAATTGTGAATTTCTCACACTTTCTTAAAGATTTTTTTATGATTTTCCAAATATTTTCAAATATTTTAACAAAAAATGCATGAAAACCTCAATTTGAGCCTTTAGTGGTGACAGACGTCTGTCTTTCATCTGAAGGGCATCCGTCTGTGGCTTTTTCTCTCCTGCACAAGCCATATTATAGGTATTTTAGAAATTTTGTGACTTTCACCTAAAGGACGCCCATCCCTCAATGGGGGATGCCCATCTGTGGTTTTTTTTTTCCAAATTTCTCATGTTTTTGGGGATTCAAATGGGAAGATAACTCTTAAAAAGAAAGAATCTGAATTTCTTGGGGAAGATATCTCAAGATTAAGGAGTTAGAGTTGGAATTCAACTCTAACTCTAGCCTATGTATGAAAGGTAAAATCTTATGGTTTCCAAAGGGGGGAGGAATCATTTTGATATAGAGAAAAGTTTTAGAGAAGAAGAAAATCAATTTCTTTCTCTCTCTAAGGTTTAATTGCTCTAAAAATTTCTTTAATCAACACACACAAACATACACGAATCTTATTAGATTTTTCTAAAAAATAAAAAACACAAATCAGAGTAGAGATTTGTACTGCAATAATTTTAGAGTTGGAATATCCCCTGAGAGTAATATTTTAGGCTATCTCTTTATCTCTATTTATTTTCCCTCTTTAAAATTGCCATGCATAGCTATGTCATTATTTGTTGAAATACTTAGTTTAAATGTTGTGTTTGAGTGATTTGAATGACTAGAATATGGTGTGATATGAATCTGAATTGAATATATATGTTAATGACATGTTTAGAATAAAATTCCTCCATTGTGTGATTTTAAGCTTTTTCTTTATTGTGTAATTCTGTAGTTTAATATGTTTTTATTGTATTTCATGCATGATTTGATGTTAGAACCCAGTTTTGGCATGTTTTAGGACTTATTAATCATATGTTTAAGGTTAAAATATGGCTTTGTATAATTTTTGCACCAAAATTTTGCATTCTGTCCTGTTTAGCGGGTAATGGATGGGAAGAAGACTCCACGGACAGACGGCACATCACAAACCTTCTTCTCGTCCCGTCCCTCGCCTAGCTGAGGGCATCTGTCACCTCCCAAGGGCGTCTGTGGCTGGATTTTAGACACTTTTCATATGTCTTTTATGTCATTTATTTGATATTAATGCATTCTTCTGCATGATTCAATTCTGTATGTAAGTTATTTCTCTATTGTACTTGTGATTTTCTTTGATGTATTTGTATTGTATTGTTATAATACTAATTTATTTGCCTTTTGTGTGGTTTCTTTGAGTATGTAATTCTTGTGCTGGAGAATTTTTATGGGATTTTTTGCATTGGAAACCGTGCTCTCAATTGGATGACCATTCTCAGCCCATCCGGTTACCTCGTTTAACCATTCAATTTATCATTTCACTTATTTATTATCTTAGTTTTACTTAGTTATTATTTATTCTATATTTATTTATTTATTTGGTATTTTTTGGATGTATTTTTATTTTGTAGATGTAATAGCTAGTAAAAAAAAGATTTTGTGCACATCAAAAGGAAAACGACTCTTAAAAATGTTTTCTATTAAGTTAGTTGGATTTTCCTTCAAAACTTGGACCAATGTCCAATTTTTCATCCAAATCCAAATAAAAGAATAAAATGGAGATTTTGTAAAACATGCATGAGAGAACTAACGTTCCTAATCCAAATGAATGCCCCGATTTATATATGTGTATTACTTTCGTTGTTGGACAATTTGCTTTTGTAACAATTTAAGTAGTTGATTTATTTATTTATTTATTGCTTTTTATAATGGATTGGGATGTTTATTTAATTTTACGCTTTTGCATTGTTTGAGAGAGGAGAGGGGATTAAATACAAAACTTAATTATAAAACAACACCTAACCAAGATGCCTAATAAGAGTAATGTCTGAACACCAATCTCTATTTGGGCATCAAAAGTTCAAGATTCATTTTTTGACATTCTATTAGGTGGCGACTATGACACCTATCTCTTTTGGGGTATTAGTAAACGCTTTTATAGGTTGACTATCAATAATAATTTGGGCTTGATCCCTTTTTTTATTATGAAATAGCCAATTTATGAGTTGAAGTGAGCCTCTTTTGGTCTCGAACTCTAAACGTGGGCCTCCGAGAGTGAACCAAAAAATGAGCAATGGCTCCGGCTAGCATCATAGTGGCGACTTGTGACACCCAATAATTGGACATTGGTTTGATTACTCATGTCATAATACACTGTGATGATCCATAAATTATTATTAAATTAACCATCTTTATAATATACAAATTCTTAACCATTAATTCATGGGTCCCACATTTTGAATATATTATTATTAAGTTTGTAGAAATTTGGGTAGCATAACAGCTGTAACCCAAATTTTACCTTCTTGCAAATGCTATAAAAACACTCCCAATTAAACACACATATCCAACCCAACCTCTAACAATGAATAAAAACTCCACAAAGTTTGCCAATACTGAACAACAATTATTTTCATAATTGTATATATAAACATACTTACATACATACCATAATACAACTTTACTTTATCTCATCAAACTTATTTACAATATAAAATATACATATTACAAGTCCAAAAATATATATAGCTCCAAAACTAGTTATGTCTCTCTACTCGGCAACTTCCTTATATACATGCTAACAAAATAAAATACAAAATGCTAGATTTCTCTTCCATTGATCTCTTTCCAACACAAGTTCCATCTATGTGTCTTGTACGCAATAGAAAATCTCACGCTAAGTACTAAAGTACTTAGTGGTGAACATAAAACCTTAAATCCCAGAATTTCATCGCGGTTCATTCATATATTTTTTATAACTATATTTCATTATAAATACCTTTTTACACTAATTGTTCGATTAAATCCCCAAATTTTACTTTTATCGATAAAATTACTATTTTGCCCTTACTTGAAAAATTCTATCTCAATTATGTCTTTTCAAGTTTTATTCTCAAGTTTTTATCACTTTTCATTTTTGTTCCTCATTATAGGGTAAATTTTTACTTTAGTCTCTAAAGTTTCAAAAATGCACTTTTGCCCTAATTTTATTAATTTTTCAGTTCTTTTATAGTTTTTTTCTTTCTTATTACATTTCGATATTTTTACACTTTCACCTCTAATATACCATGAAAATATATCACTAAATAGGATCAGGGGAACGGTGGACCATATGGGTCCCAGAACCCCAGTATTATCAATTATACATATATTATTTTCCCCCAAACACACTAGTACAAATGTTGAACCATATCGAGGTTACCATTGTGCAAGTCGCCATGACTTGCTATCGTGGTTACAAAAATATCTCTATGGCTAGCCAAATACATACTAATTTTTGATTTTATATCTAATACTAAGGGCAAACCGTCATTACAATATAATATAGTTATATCGATGCATCATTACTGATTTATGGTATTACAATAATAATTAATATATATTATCAGAAACAATCTTATTATTTCAAAATACCAATTTTTTTCAATTAAGACCATTCGGTCCACACATAATTATTTTTATTTTATTATTTTATTCTCCATTACATGCTCCTTACATGTCGTATGACCTTTTTGCACCCCATTATGCACCTATTCTAATTTATTTTTCAAATATGCACAAATTTCTTCAAGGTCCCTTTTAAGTTACATATGTCAATTTTACCTTTTAAATTGTATTTTCTACTCAATTTAATCACAATAATCATTTTACCACATATTTTTCAATTTAGTCCACAAAATTACATTTTGATCCCTAATTTATCAATAGTGATCGAATATCTCTCTTAAATTAGGCATGTCTAAATTTTAATTAAATGTCATTATTCCATTAATTTTTCTTCAAATTTCTCAATTCTAAGTTTAATTTCACATCTATAACTAACCTAAATTTTTCCTAATTATATATACAACATATATGAAATTAAAGGGTTTAGAGTTATTTACTTACATGGTTTTACTTTAAATCACTCTACAATTTTGGCTTTGCTTTTGTCTTTGTTGGCTTGATTTCTCCCTCCTTGTCCCTCTAATTGACCAAATTTTTTTGTCCAAAATTCACCATGAATTAAGTCAAATTTAGTTTAAATAATTTATACTAACTTAAGATCAACACTTAAATAACTAAATCATTAAGAAAAAAATCAAAATTTCTTAAACTTACCAAAATATCAACTTGATAAAATGGGTTATTTCTTGCTTCCTTCACCACTATAGACAACCAAAGATGGAGGAGAAGCAAATTGTGGTAAATTGAATGAAATTAGGGGTGGAAATTCTAAGGATTAAAGCTTGTAATTTAAAGAAAAATGAAGAAGAAGAAGAAGAAGAAGAAGAAGAAGAAGAAGAGAAAGCTACGACAGTAAAGAGAAGAAAAAACAATCAATTCAACCAAGAAAAGTCCAATTTTTACATTTACTATGGCTCGCCCACTTTACCTACTTAAAGATAAAATAATTAATTAAGTCTTAAGGGGTTAAAATGTCATTTGTCACCATTCAATTGGCCAAAACAATTTTAAGTATCAATTTTTGATAAAAATTAGACCAAAAATTGCTAAAAACTTTAATTAGACCATGTTTAAAATTTTGGATCAATTCGAGGTTGTTTCGATATCAAACTTAGCCCGAATGCATATTTTAATAGTCCAAAAGCTAAATTTTTAAAGTCTTCAAAAAATTTATTTTACCCTTCCAAAAATTCATATTCATAATTCCTAGTGATTTGATGCAATCAGAATAATTTTACGAAGTCTGTGAAATATTTTCAAGCTAGTCAAAATTCTTGATCAACTCTATCGTTCCCATTATTTATTTTATTTTTCAGTTTTGGAGACTTATTTGACCTTAATGTTATTCTAAATTATACCACCGAATTTATCATAAATATTATTTTTCAATGGTGAAATAAAAATTTTATGGGCCCGATGAGCCCCGAGTGGCACTATTCACCCTGGAAAGTACTATTCACGAAATTGACAATTCATGAGGTATTACATTTCTCCCCTAATAAATAAAAATTTCGTTTTCAAAATTTACCTAAAGTAAATAGTCGTGGATATTGTTGTCGCATAATCTCTTTTGGCTCTTAAGTCGTTTCCTCAACGTTATGGTGAGTCCAAAGTACTTTAACTAACGATATCTTCTTATTCCTCAACTGTTTAACTTCTCTGTCAAGAATCCTCGTTTGTTCTTTATTATATGATAAATTTGTTTTCAATTGGATGCCCTTTGTTGTGATCACGTGTGATGGATCTAATCTATACCTTCTAAGTATATACATGTGGAACACATAATGGATCTTCTGTAGTTTTGCTGGCTGATTTAGTCTATAAGCTACTGGTCTTATTCTCTCCAAAATCTCATAAGGGCCTTTAAATCTAGGAATCAACTTTCCTTTCCTACCAAATCTCACAATCTTCCTCTAAGGGGATACTTTTAGAAATACTTTCTCACCCACTTGATACTCAACATCCTTCCTTTTCAAGTCAGCGTAGGACTTCTGTCTATCAATTGCTACCGTCAAATTGTCTCTAATTAATCGAACCTTGTCTTTAACTTCTTTAATAAGATCAAGCCTAACCAACTTGTTCTCACTCAACTCAGTCTAGCATAATGAAGTCCTACATCTCCTTCCATATAGTGCTTTATATGGTGTCATTTTAATGCTGGCTTGATAGCTGTTGTTGTATGCAAATTCAGCTAAAGGGAGATATTTTTCTAATTGCCACTAAAATCTAGAACACAACATTTCAACATGTCCTCAAGCACTTGTATAACCCTTTCGGACTGTTCATCCGTTTGTGGGTGAAAAGCCATACTAAAATGTAATCTTATACCCAGTGATTCTTATAGTCTCTCCCATAATCTAAAAGTAAATCGGGGGGATCTTGATATGAAATCATGGAGATAGGAACACCATGCAGTCGAACAATTTCATTAATATAATCTCAACCAATCATACTAGAGAAAAAGCTGATCTCACAAGCAAAAAATGGATTGATTTAGTCAGTCTGTTGACTATCACCCAAATAGTATCATGTTGATATCTGGTGAGTGGCAAATTCGATACAAAGTCCATGGTAATCCTATCCCATTTCCATTTTGGTATAGAAATAGGTTGAAGTAATCTAGAAGGAACCCGATGCTCAGCCTTACCTTGCTGACAAGTCAAATAACTAGATACAAAATTTGAAATCTCCCTCTTCATCCCAGGCCACCAATAATATGTCTTTAAGTCCTGGTACATTTTAGTACTGCCTGGATGCATCACATAATTGTTGTTATGTGCCTCTGTTAAAATCTTTTTCTTTAACTCTTTATCAATGGCCACACACAATCTCCCCCCGAAGAATAACATGTTATCTGGTGCTAAAGTAAATTCAGTGTCCTTGCTCTTACTAATATCCATTATAGCCTCAACCAATTTCTCATTATATAGCTGGGTGGCTTTTACTTGTTGTAACAAGTCTGGCTTAAGTTATAATTCAGCTAAAAGTGGTTCATCTGCCATCAGAGACAATCTCCAATTCATGGCTTTTAAAGTTACCATGTATATTACTCAGCTACTATTTATATTATATGAAAGATAAGTATATAAGTATTTAAGTAGCTTATTATCTGCCATATGCTTTCTATTGAGCGCATTTGTAACATCCCCAAATTTGTATTTGTAATGTATAACTTATTATTATACATGATTAATTATTTTATGGTAAGTCTCGGGGCGATTAGAGTTGGCAATGATAGAAAATTTTGAATGAGTGCATCGTTAAACGTGCTCTGGCTAGGAAAACTTGAGGATGGATGACCAGGCTAGCAAAATGAGATTAATATTAAATATGAAAGTACATGTTAGGTGTAGTCTATTGGTATAATTTGAGTAAAAACTGAGATCAAATAGACCTGAGAATAAGGCAAAAGAAGGAAAATTTCACGGTTTGACGTATGTTTGACTAAAACTTTGACTAAGCATTTGAAGGCCTTAGAAACCCCTAATTGACTCCAAATTTCCATGCTATTCATAGTGTAGTGATACTCAGGGAACTAAAAAACAACAATTTTGAAAATTTGGGTTTCTGACTGGCCACACAGGCTGTTGAAGCTAAAAGTATATCAAAATAATGTCGGAATGAGTTTAAATTTCTACCATATGTTCTTGAATATATAGTGACACTCGAAGAAAAATTTTAGGTCAATCCAATATAGGGATCGAAAATTCATATTTCAGAGTGAAAAACCAAAATTCGGTCATTAGGAGGGTCAAATTCCAAGATATTTTACATGGGATGATATTTTGGTTTTTTTTATTATGTGTGTGTGAGCTTATGGTAGTAGGATAAGCCTAAGTGCCTAGGTGGGTGACAAGTGGTTAATTTTTAAGCCATTGGATTCAATAGTAATTGGATGAATCTTGGCCTCTAATTTTGCATAATTTTAGTACCCTCTATAAAGAGGAAACCCACAGAAAATATCTAGAAAATTCTACCATCTTCTCTCATTTTTCTTCCCAAAACTGAAATACCTTCTAGGTTCACTCTCTTTCATTCTTTCTTCTTCTCAAGCTTTATCTCTCCATAAGTTTAGCTCAAATTAGACTTTCATACTCAAAAATTCTTGCTCTTTCATATAGGGAAGAGTTTATAGCAAGGGAAGGCCAAGAAACATAAGAATTAAGGTAAAATCTCTAAAGCATATTTGATAGTTTTGTGAGTTTGAGCTTGAATTTGAGGGAGATTTTATACCAGCATGTAGAGTAGGGTTAAGTGAGCTTAGTAGTGATTTTATATTGTTTAAATTAATAAGCTAAACTAGTGCTTTTATTCCTTGAAATTTCGGCCAAAAGAGGAACTAAAAGGGGAAGGTCATTCTAAGGAAGGAAAAGGCAAGGATAAGGTGGAATAGACATCAAGGAGACTCAGATAAGGTTAGTGGATACAAATTACAATTAATTTCAATTATTTTGATAATTTTCTCTTGAAATTCCTATTATGTAACTATGTGAATTAGGGTTAATTGATGAATTAACTTGAGATAAGTTGATATTATGATGAGTTAAACTATTATAAACTTGATTTAGTGAAGAAAACAATTTGAAAGTGTGAACCCTGGTGATGGTCGAATAGAAATCCTTGGGTAATTACCATGTAATTTAATATTAAATACTTTATTTGATTATATATGGACAATATAAGATGTGAAAAGAATAATAAACTTGATAAAAATGAAAAATGATAAGGGTATGTGAATATATATATATAAGTACATAATGATGGAAGTGGTGATACTTTGAGAAAATCTTGTGCAAATTAAGCATATTATGCTATAATGATATTTAAATAAATAAGAAAATAAATATAGTATAAAAAGGAATGATTAAAAGCTATGAATGTGAAAATTTTCATTGTGGACGAATGGCCAATATGAGTAAAAAAGTTTGATTTGACTATATTTTGATGATATTCTGCATATCTCTGAAAAATGTACAGCTGATAAGTTTAAATGATTGGAAAATTAATTCTTTGTAGGTTACTATAAGACAGTTATCATAAAAAATAATATAATAATGATATAAAATATGGAAATGAAATAAAAAGTTATGCCCTTAGTGTCAGTGGGTAACTCAGGACCTTAGGATAGTATGGCTGACCATAGGGGCACTTACCCTGGGGTGTTCTGTCTCTGTATTATTATACTCTGTTATTGCTCTGAAAAATATTGATTATTCTGCTTCTGTTAGCTGGCTTATTATTAATAGTTTGAGGAGTAGTTGCATACTTCCAAGCAGTGTGGACACTCCCGGTGACTGGATTTGCTTATTAGCTTATCCAGTTCATGGATTTCCCTACTGTCAGTAACTAGGGGCAAAATAATAATTTTATATAAAACTGTGTAAAAAGGAGAATTTTGGCTTTAGAAATATGAAAAATGTGAACAAAAATAATATAAGATGAAAAATGAGGTATATAGGTTTAATAAGGGTAAAATTATAAGTTTACATCCAATAAAGGGCAAAATAGTCAATTACCAGTAAAACATAATTAAAAGGAATAAAATAGTTCATTTGAATAAAAAGAGCAACATTTATAAATAAGGAAGAGTATAGGGATCAAACGGTAATTTTACACTTAAGAAAAATTTTTAGGGACTAAATGATAATTTATGAAATTAAAGTTAAATCGGTGTCGAAAGAAATTTACTAAGTCAAAATCAGAGTTAAAATGAATAAAAATGAAAAAAAAGTCAACCAAAAGTCAAAGTCGGTCAACATAACAGAAAAAGTCTATTATAGGGATAAAATGATAAATTTCTACTCTGACTGATAAATTATTGAAATTAAATAAGAAAAAAAAATTGAGACTATCTAATGAGTAATTAGATATGAAATGAATAAATTATGAATTTATGAAGTTATAAGAATTTAATAAAATAATAGTGATTAAATTGAAATAAATAAACAAATTAAGTTAGTTGAAATTATTTGTAAGTGTATTCACCACTAAGCGATTAAATTTGCTTAGCGTGTAGTTTTATGACTGCACGCAGAGACAAGTGCCAAAGAATGAGAATTGAAGGAACAAATGGCATGTACATAGAAGATTATGTTTTTGAACTTTTGTCTTGTAATTATATGTAAATTATTATGTCAAGAATGAGAATTATTGGCATGTAATATTAACCTAATTTATGAGTTTGATGGATGCAAATGAATATAGTATGGATTAGATGTGTGTGATGTGTATGATGAACTGTGATTATAGAAGTGTTGTGAATTGTTGATTGAAGTCTGGGAGTAGGAGGAATATTATTGGGAGTGCAATTTGACTTTTTACAGGTTTGAAAACTAAGAAAAATTAAGCCGTTATATTGAAAATTTTCCATTAAAATCAAAATAATAACTTATTATTTATAAGGGTATTAATGAATAGTATAGGTCTTAAATTTAGTTAAGAAGGTGTTACAGCATCAACTATCACATTGGCTTTACTTGGGTGGTAGTCAATGTAAGAGTCATAATATTTAATCAATTTCAGCCAAAGCCTTTGCCTCAAATTAAGTTCTTTTTGTGTCGGTAGGTATTTTAAACTCTTGTGGTTGGTGAAGATAAAACATTTCTCACCATATAAATAATGCCTCCAAATTTTCAATGCAAAAACAATCGTTGCTAGCTCTAAATCATGAGTGAGATAATTCCTCTCATGTGTCTTTAGTTGCCTAGAAGCATAAGCAACCACTTTACCCTTCTGCATCAGAACATAACCTAGCCTATTTCTAGAAGCGTCGCTGTAAATCACAAAATCTTTTCTTGATACTGGTTGAGTCAAAATAGGAGCTTCTATCAACATCTTCTTTAACTATTCAAAACTCTCCTGACACTTTTTTGACCATACAAATTTAACATTCTTTTGAAATAATCGGGTCAGGGGAGTAGTAAAGATGGTAAACCCCTTCATAAACCTTCTATAATAAGCAGCTAGACCCAAAAAATTTCTGACTTCTGTCACATTTTCAGGAGTCTTCCACTCTAAAATTGCCTATACTTTCTTGGGATCTATAGATATACCTTGCGCAGATATTATATATCCCAAGAAGGCAACTTCCTGAAGCCAAAACTCACACTTACTAAGCTTTGCATATAGCTGCTTGTCCCTCAAGATCTGAACTACTATCTTGAGATGTTTGTCATGTTCTTTAGGAGTCTTAGAATACACCAGAATATCATCTATGAAGACCACCACAAACTGGTCCAAATATGGATGAAAAATCCAGTTCATGAGATCCATAAAAGTTGCTAGTGCATTTGTCAATCCAAACGGCATCACTAGGAACTCATAGTGTCCATATCTGATACGGAAAGTTGTCTTCTGTACATCAGCCTCCCTAACCCCCAACTGGTAGTATCCAGATTGCAAATTAATCTTAGAGAACATCGCTACACCTTTTAGCTGGTCAAACAAGTCATTAATGTGAGGCAATGGATATTTATTCTTGATAGTGACCTTGTTCAACTACCTGTAATCAATGCATAACCGCAAAGATCTATATTTCTTCTTTACAAATAGCACTGGTGCACCCTAAGGTAGAACACTAGGTCTAATAAATCATTTCTCTAGTAGCTCTTATAATTGAATCTTGAGTTCTTTTAGCTCAGTAGGTGCCATTCTCTATGGAGCTATAGAGATAGGTGCAGTACCAAACATCATCTTAATAGAAAATTTCACCTCTTTTTCAGGTGGCAACCTAGGCAATTCATTCGAAAAAACATTTAAGAAGTCACAAACTATAGGAATATCGCTGATACGCGGTCCCTCCTTCCTAGTTTCAATCACATATGCCAAATATACTATACACCCTTTTCTTATCAATCAGGATGCTGCAGTAGCTGAAATCACATTGGTCTAGAAATCTGATCATTCCCCAATTATCGTTATTTCTATCCCATCTCGGGTCATCAAAGCGATCCACTTTAACTGATAGTCCATTATAGCTAGGTGAGCCTGAAGCCAATCTATACCCAAAATAATGTCAAATTCCCAAAAAGGAAGAGCTATCAAATCGGCAGGAAAGATACACCACCAAATACTGATAGGGCAGTCTCGATATATGGTATCAACTACTACATTGTGCCCTAGAGGATTGCTAACCTGAATAACATATTCAAGTGATGCAACAACTAACCCCTTCCCATGTGCAATCTCAGTGCTAATATAAGAGTGTGTCAACCTAGTGTCTACCAAAGCATGACAAAAGTACCAAAGAGAGAAAATTTACCAACAATGACGTTCAGTGTGTCCCAATCCTCTCTGGCCCTCGCAGTATAATTAGGGACTGCAGGTCAACTCTCTGTTCCACTCAGACCCTATCCAACTCCTTTACTAACCATTGACTCTGAGGCTACCCCTCTACCTTTACCTCTCTACACAGTGGCCCCAGACTTAGCTACCTGAGGTCCTGTAATACTAGTCTGATCCCTCAGACAATCTCTCATCATATGGTCTCTCAATCCACATCTGAGGCAAACTCCTGTACATATCCAACACTCTCTTGGGTGCCTTTTGTTGGGTTTCGAAATAATAAAATTAAAAAAAATCACAGCAGAAAAAGAAACCTATCAGGATCCATGTGATCCAATTGATTCAATAGAAGAGAAGTGTAACGATTACCAACCTTTCAAAGCGCAGATAAGTTGAATTTATAGGTGTGGCCTTATGCAAAATGACACCCTCTACTGGTATCCACACACGAATGCAATGAACAAAGTCACCCGGGGTGCTAGCTCCCTTCCTTGGCGGTTAGGGTATATTTTGTTCTTTCTCAAAGTTACAAAAAAAAAACGATTTTCTTTTCTCTCTACTAAGTGACGGCTACCACTCTCATTTTTTACTTGATTAGGGTTTTAAAATATATATATCACTATATATATATATAGTTGAGCTAACCCGTATTTAGAGAGAGAAAACTTCGGGCCCACTTTTCTTATTAAAATAAGAAATACTTTATTTCTTATTTAAAATAAGAATAATAATATTAATCTTAAACATTATTATTATTATTATTATTATTTGGTTTACGTCAAATTTTAATTTATCACAAAATAAAATTCGAAATGCCTAAATTAACCCTTAGTCCATTCATCACATTCTATGTGTGCGACCCAATAGGTTCATATTATATTGGTAGTGGGCTCTAATCCCATCATAGGCCTATAAGTCATAAACGGCCTTTAGTAAGACATTATGACTACCCAAATAACATGAATATCGATTATTCGATTTTAACCTAATAGAACATGTTATAATCTCTTTGTCACATGATATCTTGTTTAAACATAAGTCAAGGTCCATGTCAAGCTTATATAGTCCAAACATATAATTTCTTAATCACTAAGTAGATTGATAATATCAAATGATATTGATTGCTCCATCAATTTATTTGAGCAAGGCCATGCATTTCTCAGTCCTACTTATTGAGGAGCTTAATAGATATCTCTCTCATAAGAGAGGGACAAATTCCTTCTTGATTATTCACTATCCTCTGCGTGATTCTCATTATGTCCAATCTTAACCTTTATGATTATCCGTTTAAAGATAATGTTTGATTATATTAAAACATAATATTTGTCATGTAGGATACTGTGATAATCTCAGGTCCAAGGATCGATAACTAACTATTATAAGATCACTAATGATATTAACCCATATAGTATCTCATAGTGGATCTATCTAGTACTCTGTTCTCTAACAAGTACTTATAAGTTTAATTCATATCATCATATATAATCAACCCATGATTATTAATCAAACTTATATTAGTCTTTATTTATCATTATTCATTTAATGATAAATGACTAGGGATAGTCAAAATAATATTAGATTGTTATTTACAAGCATTATTATAATGTAACATGCCAACAATATAATAACATAAATAAAATCCAATTTTATATAATGAAATGTGACATTACATAAAGGACCAAATATTTGGCCTAGGACATATCCACTAACACCTTTTGCCACAAAAATCACTTAAGGTATCCTTGCTCCTCGGCTGGTACCAGCACCCCTAGGTGAGCTAACTATAGATTAAGCTGTGGTACCTGTCCTAATAGTTGTCCTATGACTCTGAGTAGGCACTAGGGGTACATCTGGTGTCTATAGGGGAGAATTTCGTGGCCACTTTCCGGAATCACTAGGGTCGCCAGACTGGGGTGGTCTCTTTCTTTGCTGAAATTTGAACTGTCCGCTGGCCTCATTAGTCTGAATCGACTCAACTCGAAAAGCTATATGTACTAAAGATCTCATATCCATATGCTCCTAAGCTGCAATGGACTCCCTGATCTTATTATGGAGACCTTGCTCAAATAATTGACATAACTTTCATTGAGTCAAGGTATAATCTTTCTTCATATAAGCCATCAGATGCTCAAATTCCCGCTTATACTCTTAAACAGATCTATTTCCCTATCTCAACCTCTAAAAGGTACTCTTTATGGCCATCTGATGCTCTTTTCCAATATATTTATCCACAAATTGCTGCAAAAAAAAACTCCCAGGTCAATTGCATCATGAGAGTATATTGTTGGACTGCCTCCCACCAAGTGAAAGCTGGTCCCTGAAATAATGTAACTGCCCCCTCAATCATCTCCTCCGGTGGACTATAAGTAATCTCAAATAGTCTTTTCAATTTGTTCAACCACTCCTCAGCTTCCACAGCTATAGTCTGATCACGGCCAAAGAAATCTTGTGCCCCTAATTTCTTTAATTGCTCTAAAATAGATCTCCTGAGTGGGGGTGGAGGTGGCTGTTGCTACTGTTGTTGAGGTAGAGGAGGACCCTGCATCCTCTTGTATAATAAATCTGCCATTATTTGCATAAATTCCTGAGGTACAGTAGGCGATGGAATGGATGCAACTGGCGGTGGAGCAGTCTGACCAGGACCATGGTCATGTAACTCTACATCACCTACATTCAGAAAGGCTTCACTCTCTCTATCATCAGCCTTAGTGCCCCTTCTAGATCCATATGCCATCTTTACACTATAAAATAGATACAAGGGACAGATAAATATTAGTTTCTCCAATAAATTCACCTTAAAATCAAAACATCTCAATTCATGGCATGTACATAAATTAAGCATTTAATAATTCAATCAAACTTAACTCCTTATTTCTTCGACCTTAGGATAGCCTAAACATGCTCTAATATTAGTAAATGTGATGCCTAATAATCGAACATTGGTCTGATTACCGGTGTCACAATACACTATGGTGATCCATAAATTATCATTAAATTATCCATCTTTATAATATCCAAATTCTTAACCATTAATTCATGGGTTCCACATTTTGAATATATTATTATTAAGTTTGTAGAAATTTGGATAGCATAACAGCTGTAACCCAAATTCTACCTTCCTACAAATGTTATAAAAACACTCCTAATTAAACACACATATCCAACCCAACCTCTAACAATGAATAAAAACTCGACAAAGTCTGCCAGTACTAAATAACGGTTATTTTCATAATTGTATATATAAACATACATACATACATAGCATAATACAACTTCTTTACTTTCTTTTCCATTGATCTCTTTCCAGCAAAAGTTTAATCTCTGTGTCCTATGCGCAATATAAAACTACACGCTAAGTACTAACGTACTTAGTGGTGAATATAAAACCTTAAATCCCATAATTTCATCGCGGTTCATTCATTTATTCTTTATAACTATTTTTCATTATAAATACCTTTTTACACTAATTGTTAGATTAAATCCCCAAATTTTACTTTTATCAATAAAATTACTATTTTGCCCCTACTTGTAAAATTCTATCTCAATTATGTCTTTTCAAGTTTTATTCTAAAGTTCTTATCACTTTTCATTTTTGTTCCATATTATAGGGTAAATTTTCACTTTAGTCCCTAAAGTTTCAAAAATACACTTTTGCCCTAATTTTATTAATTTTTAGTTCTTTTATAGTTTTTTTTCTTTCTTACATTTCGATATTTTTATACTTTCGCCCTTAGTATATCATGAAAATATATTACTAAATAGGATGAGAGGAACGGTGGACCACGTGGGTCCCAGAACTCCAGTATTATCAATTATACATATATTCTTTTTCTTTTTTCCCCCAAATACACAAGTACAGATGTGGAAACATATTGAGGTTACTATTATGCAAGTCACCACGACTTGCTACCGTAATTACAAAAATGTTCCTATGGCTACCCAAGTACATTCTAATTTCTGATTTCACATCTGATACTAAGGAAAAACTGCCATTACAATATAATACTGTTTATATCGATGCATTATTACCGATTTATGGTATTATAGTAATAATTAATATATATTATCAGAAATAATCTCATTATTCCAAAATACCAATTTTCTTCTATTAAGACCATTCAGTCCACATAAAATTATTTTTATTTTATTATTTTATTCTCCATTACATGCTCCTTGCATGTTGTATGACTTATTTGTACCCTATTATATACTTATTTCGATTTATTTTTCAAATATGCACAAATTTCTTCAAGGTCCCTATTAAGTTACATATGTCAATTTTCCCTTTTAATTTGTATTTTCTATTCAATTTAATCACATTAATCATTTTACCACATAGTTTTCAATTTAGTCCACAAAATAACATTTTGGTCCCTAATTTTTCAATAGTGACTGAATATCTCTCTTAAATTAGGCATGTCTAAATTTTTATTAAATGCCATTTTTCCATTAATTTGTCTTCCAATTTCTCAATTCTAAATTCAATTTCACATCAATAACTAACCTAAAAGTTTCCCTAATTATATATACAACATATATAAAATTAAAGGATTTAGAGTTATTCACTTACAAGGTTTCACTTCAAATCACTATACAATTTTGCCATTGTCTTTGTTGGTTTGATTTTCCCCTCCTTGCCCCTCTAATTGACTGAATTTTGGTGTCTAAAATTCACCATAAATTACATCAAATTTAGTTTAAATAATTTATACTAACTTAAGATAAAAAATTAAATAACTAAATTATCAAGAAAAAATCAATTTTTCCTAAACTTACAAAAATATCCACTTGATAAAATGGGTTATTTCCTGCTTCTTTCACCACTATAGACAACCAAAGATGGAGGAGAAGCAAACTGTGGTAAATTGGATGAAAATAGGGGTAGAAATCCTAAGGGTGAAATCTTGTAATTTAAAGAAAAATGAAGGAAGAAGAAGAAGAGAAAGTTGCAGCAGTAAAGAGAAGAAGAAACAACAAATTCAACTAAGAAAAGTCTAATTTTTACATTTACTATGGCTCACTCACTTTACCCACTTAAAGACAAGATAATTAATTAAGTCTTAAGGGGTTAAATTGCAATTGTCACAATTCAATTGGCCAAAAAACTTTTAAGTATCAATTTTTGATAAAAATTAGATCAAAAATTCCTAAAAGTTTTAATTAGGCCATGTTTAAAATTTCGGATCAATCCGAGTTTATTTCGATATCAAACTTGGCTCGAATGTATATTTTATCAGTTCGAAAGCTGAATTTTTAAAGTCTTCAAAATTTTTTTTATCCTTCCAAAAACTCATATTCATAATTTCTAGTGATTTGATGTAATCAAAATAATTTTATGAAGTCCGTGAAATATTTTCAAGCCAGTCAAAGTTTTCGGTCAACTCTATTTGTCCTATTATTTATTTTATTTTTAAGTTTTTGAGGCTTATTTTACCTCAATTTTAATCTCAAATTATACCATCAGACTCGTCATGAATAGTAGTTTTCAATGGTGAAATAAAAATTTTATGGGTGGCACTATTCACTTGAAAAAGTACTATTCACGAAATCGACAATTCATAGGGTATTACATGACTCCACTGGGGACTAAAGAGACCTTGCTCCTATTTACAAAATCTTTATGATTAGGTTTTTCTTATTAATCTTATCTCCTTTTGAAATTACATTTTTTTTGCATTCATCTTAAAGCTTTAGAATTATGTTAGGTGTCCTTTTTTAGCCTTGGTGTTATCCTAAAGAATGCCTTACATTCACTTAATGTAGAGAGATGTCAAGGAGACCCACCAACCCAAGTTAGTACCAAATGGTATATGAAATGGTTACTCATCAGTCGTTATGCTCTTAATAAGCTAGACTTATTGGCAGGGACCATGATTTGGTAGCCCTAAAGTTTATCACCCTTGACTCAAGCCCATGTAATGACAATGGAAACTTCCACTAGGTTGTATAACCACAATAATCTTTGCTTGCTATGTGGACCTTTATGTATTGACCAAACTCAAAAAAATTAAAAGGATACCAATTAAAGGCTTCCATGCCCTGACAGGCCTTACCCAATCCATATGAGTTAGTCAAAATACATAATGGTCAAAATTCATACACTTACACTTTTAATTAGAATGGTTATGCTATCAATTTTTTGCAGTTCACCATGTACGTCCATTAGGTACCCTGTTGACCAATGGGCTAAGCCCATATAGGAAAGAGACTGTACGAACTCCTATGTATGAGTAATAAGGTTGAAAGGCTTTGTCTATGCTTATGTGTGGTTTTGATTAATGCCTAAAAAAAGCATACATTGCATCCATACATCATGTACATTCCATGCTCATGCATCATATACCATTCATCACTCATAACATACGATTCTTGTAGCCATCATAAACTCATCTAGGTGGTCTAGAGGGTCAGACAGTCGCTTGATCTGAAGATCTATATCCAAGCTACTAATATCAAGTTTAGGTTCAGAATTAAGCTTAAAGGTAAGTTCTGAGTTGGGTTCAAGTCAGTTGTTAGGAAACAGTCAAGAAATAAGATCAGAAATGGTGGATGATCAGTTGAATGAAATCGAAAGGGTGAATGACAATAGTAAAGTAACTGATGACACAATAATAAGGTTTTCATTCCTGAGGAAAAGTTTGAATGTTACCCATACTAGGCCTTCAACTGTGCAAAATGATTTAGATTGGAGATTGGATAGGAGGTTTCGGGATTTTAAAGAAAGGCTTATGGCTATGATTGGTGGAATGGTGGTTTTTGTAGCACTAAATATCAAAACTCAGTCTGCAGCACTGGTTCATGAGACAGCGAAACCAACACATGTTAGGAGTGTTGCCGTAGGGGATGCTGCTGTGTTTTGAAACCCACTAAGGAGAGAAAGGAAGTATGATCTTGAAGATGATTTCATAGAAGAGGAAGATAAAGAATATATCCCCCCAGTCATGAACATAAGGATTAAGGGTCCCACTATTGAGGATTCGGCCTTCAAGAAGATAGAGGAGAAAATTAAGGCTTTGTCTAGGCTATTATCTATTGGTAGGGGAATGAACCCTAATGATAGGAATTTGGATGGAGATGACCCATTACCTTAGAGATTCAAAATTCTTGATTTGCCAAAGTTTGATGGTGCTTCAGATCTTTTGGCACATGTCAAACAATACACGCTGATCATGAAAGGAACCACCTTAACCAAGAAATAAAAGGTGGAGTACTTCTATCTGAATTTGATAGGGCCTATAATAGATTGGTACCATAGGCTGAATAAGCATACTAACGAGGATTGGGATCTGTTGACTAAGGAATTTCTTAAGCAGTATGACTACAGGACTAGGATGGAGGTTACCCTGAAGGACTTTGAGTTACTTTAGCAGAAACATGATGAATCCTTTCATGAATACCTCATTAGGTGGAGGAATAGGGTGATAGAGATAATAAGGAAGCCTAACACAGCTAATTAGATCAGGTTATTCATTAAGAATGCAAGCAGTACCTAAGGGATTTTTTGAAAATGAAGGATTTGAAGGACTAGGAATCATTGAAAGATATAGCCATACAAGCTAAAGGAAAGTACCTAGCCATAGGGGTGAGCAATGAAAATGCTAGAAGAAACTTCAGTAATAACATGGTAGTTGGGAACAATAGTGGGTCAAACAAAATTGGAAAAACTACAAAAGTGTCCACCACAAAAGCTAGTTAGAGGCATTATTTCAATTTAGGTAAGTCACTGTCTTGGGTGTTAGACCAATTTAGCAAGGAAGGAAAGTTTTAACCATTGCCCTCAAGGCCAGCAAAGAGTCAAGGGTTGCCTCATCATAGGGAAGATCAATACTGTGCATATACCACCAGCATATTGGGCACCTAACCAATTACTATCGCTCCCTGAGTAATAAAATCCAGGATATGATAAATAATGAATAGATTTTGGATCCCAAAAAGAGGGACAAAAAGAAAAAAAAAAGAGGTACAATGTTGTCCCACCTTCAGTGTTTATAATTGGGTTTAGCCTACATGAATGTTACATCATGAGAGACCTATATGGGAATGAGTACAGGGTCGTTACTTGCTCCACCCCCAAAGTAACAATGTAAAGTAAAGAAAATCAACCCATTTTCATGATTAATTGTTGGGATATCCCTACAGAGACTGAGGATAAAGGGGCTTTGGTGCCTATTGATATCTAGAGTTCAGCCAATAAAAGTGAAAAGGAGGTAAGAGAAGAGAAGAAGGTTAAGACAGTCACGAAGAGTAGGAGAGTAGCCCCAAAGATTGAAAAGCTGCCAGCTTTTGTTGTATTGCCAATAAAAAAAGAAGTTGAGAAATATCAAATAATTAAGTAGTTGAAGAAAATAAATGCACATATTTCCATTTAGGACTTACTGAGACAGTTTCCCTCACACAAGTAAAAGGTAGTCAAAGCCCTAAGTGAATCTACTATTGCCACTACCATCTCGCCTTCTGAGCTATTAGATTTGGTTGAGGAATAGAAAAAAATGTTGTGTACTCTGACACTAACTTGCCTTTTGGAGCAAGGAATTTTAACCACATTTTTTATATCAAAGCCTAGGTAAATGGCAAGCATACGGCTTATGTGATGATAAACAACAATTTTTCCATTAATTTTTGTCCTTTGGTGATAATTTCAGCTTTTGGGCTAAATAAGAACATGCTGAGTAAGTCTGAATTAACCATTTCTGCTTATGACAATTCCAAAAGACAAGTTGCTGGGACCTTTAAAGTTTTAATAAAGATGGGGCTCATTGAGATTGAAGCCGAGTTTGTAGTGTTGTCCATTCCAGCTAACTTCTCTATGCTGTTGGGAAGACCATGGTTTCACAAATTAGGTATGATGCCTTCCATACTGCATCAAATGATCAAGATCTCTTATAATGGTCAGGTGGTTACTATTAAAGCTGTAAAAGAGAACCAAGTATCTGTATTTGAGATAGCTAAACAGCCTTTCAATGGGTTCTATGTGTCTGCGATCAGTGATGAAGAAAGTGAGGGTAGCTTTGTTGATTGCTCGCAAGTGGTTAACCTGATGAAGAAGATAAATTTATTGCTAGGTGTCGGATTAGGCAAAAACTTCCAAGGGCCTTAGCCAATTTACTATGGGGAGAACAAACCTTAGTTGATAGGGGGTGAGCTAGTGCTAGGATTTGAGTTATTCAATGATGTCTTTGACTAGAAGCAAGGGATTATTAAACCATTTGAGGATTTTTAGGATAAAGAGATTCTTCTGCACCATTTACCCTGGGACAAGGAAGTGCCTGAAGAGATCTTAATAGAGAGGCTGTTTGTCATTTAGTTAAAAGGCAAAGAGAAGGTTAAGGTTGAGGATCTATTAGGGGCTGAGGCTGAAGAGACATCTAATGCTACCAAGACTAAAGAATATGCTTTTGTTGATATTGTTTATATTCCTGAACTTTTTTATAAGAACATTGATTGCTCTTTTGATTATATTAATAAGATGAATAATTTTTCTTACTTGTGTGATGTTTCTTCTGATTTTAATATGCATAATCATGATTATGAACCATTCATATTTGACATTAACTCAACAAACAGATGATCATTTAATCTTGAAACTAAAGAAAATCCAAAAGAAGTTTCATTAGCATCAGATATAGCTCTTAAGGAGAGAGAAAAATTTGAGAGAATTTTGAAAAAATATGAAAAAGTTTTTGCCCGGACCTATGAAGACATACCAGGAATAGATCGAGAAATCGCCGAACATGCCATCCCAATATATCAAAGGTATAAGCTAGTCAAATAGAAGTGATAATAGTCATTTATATAATGTTTTTAGTATGTTTTTAGGTATTTAATTAAGTTAATTTTGTGTTAATTAGGTTTAATTTGAGTTTAATTTGTTAGTTTTATGTTTTTGGAGTTAATTGTAAATTTTGGTGTTTTTCAGGGTTAATTTGCAAGAAAAAAAGGACTTAATTGTAAAAAGGCAAGAAGATTTGGGTCAAAACTGTAAATTTGGAAAATTTATGTTAAGATATTAGTGTGAATTCCAGAAGAGTTATACGTGCCCACGTGAAATGTAAAAGGAAGGATCACATGGCCACGTGAGAGATTGAACAAAGCTAGACGTGACCATTTGTGAATTATCAAAGGGAGATGAGTGGCCATGTGAAGAAGAGAGGAAGAGAAACAAGTGACCACGTGATTTGAAGAAGAAACCAACACATGGCCACGTGTGACAATACACTAGGGAACACATGGCCATGTGTTTCAAAGAACAAAATTACACATGGCCACGTGAAAGACTAAAAGGAGAAAACAATGCATAGACGTGACCACGTGGATTCCAAGTGAAGGAACACACGTGGCCACGTGTGGAAGAGGAACTAAATGAGCCGTGGTCACGTAGAAATACACACTAAAAGCCGTGGCCACGTGATTTGATTCTCCAATTGCGCGAAGGATTTTCGACTTCCTATTTTGAGCAGAATTCACTTCCTATTTGGTTTCTGCAGTTTTGGAAGAAATCTACCACGTTTTTGCCTATAAATAGCAGTCTAAAACACCAAAGAAAGAGGATGAAGGGGATCGAATTAGAGAATTAGGGATTAATCTTAGAATTTAGCTTTACTTTTTCTTTAGTTTGTTTTTACGTTATTTTGCTTTCATTATATTTTTCTTCAACTTTGTCTTTAGTTTTTAATTATGTTTAAGAAGTAATTTTTCTTCTTTTGCTAATGGATTCTTGAGATCTTAAATTTTTCACTGTTATGACTTTGTTTTGAGCTTAATTTCAATATTGGTTGATTATTTCTTGGTTTTAAGCATATTCTTATCCTTGATTGTGTTGAGATAGGTTGTTGGTTTATTGAATAAATAACTAAGAATTGGTTTTGACATAGTTAATGATTTGCATGTTCTTGGGTTGGCTCTTTAAAGTTTGTGCATGATTATTATCCGAAATATGAAATGATTATGTATGAATTTTATTGGTTAATACTAAGAGAGGAAGAACTAAGAATGGGTGAAAGTTAAATCTCTTGAGAAAGGCTTTAATAGACATCTAGGAGGATTAATTCAGACTTTTATGCCAAGTGTTGAATTGTTCTGAATAAGGGAGTTTAATGCTTGGAATGATAATCTTGAATAAAGTTATCTGATTTTATTTATCTGAATTCTTTATAATCACTGGTATTATTCTTTGAATTTAAGTCATTACAATGAAAGTTAAGGTGGATAGTTTCCTTAGCAAGAGAATTTCAGTTATTGTTTTGTTTTTAATTTATGTTTTAGCTTTTGTTTTGTTTAATTATTTATTTTATTTAATTTTTGCTTTTGAATCAAAAACATTTGGGAAACAATCTCGGATTAATTTAATTCATACATAGGTATTATTCTTAGCAATCCATGTTCCCTTGGGTACGATATTTGGGGTCTTAATCTATATTTCTCTATATTACTAGCCGATCTAGTACACTTGCTAGACACCGGTCAAGAAGCTTAGGAGGCTTAGATCAAAGTGGGTTGAAAAGGTTAAAGATAAAGTTAGGAAACAGATAGAGGCTAAGTTGCTAGTGGAAGTTCAATATCCAATATGGCTAGCAAATGTATGTCCCATAGCAAAGAAGGATGGAAGAGTCAAGGTCTATGTAGATGTCCTACCTGAACAAAGCTTGTCCTAAGGATGATTTTCCACCTGAACAAAGCTTATCCTAAGGATGATTTCGCTCTGCCTTACATAGATATTATAGTTGACAGTGCGACCGCCTGTGCTATATACAGTTTTGTAGACAAATATGCAGGGTATAATAAGATTTTGAATAAGATAGTAGACCAGATTAAGACAACTTTTATAACTAAATAAGGTATGTATGCCTATTGGGTTATGCCTTTTAGGCTTAAGAATACGGGTGCTACCCATCAAAGGATGGCAAATAAGATACTAGAAGACTTGACTCATAAGGAAGTGAAGGTATATGTGGATGATATGATGATCAAGTCAATTACCCGAGAAGGTTATTTTGAGGCACTAGAGAAGTTCTTCCAGAGGATTGATAAGTACAACCTTCGCCTTAATCCGAAGAAGTATATTTTTGGGGTCACTTCAGGTAAGCTTTTAGGGCATGTGGTGAGCCAGAAGGCATAGAAGTAGATCTTGACAAAGTAAGAGCCATTAGGGAGATGCCATTATCCCAAAAGGAAAAGGAAGTTAGAGGATTCCTAGAAAGAATCTAATACATAAGTAGGTTCATAGCCAAGTTAACCTTAATTTGCGAGCTAATATTCAAGCTACTTAGGAAGGATCAACTAGTGGTTTGGAACAAGGATTGTCAAAAGGCAATTGATACCATCAGGGAATATCTATTGCATCCACCAGCATTAAGACCACATCAGACAGGTAAGCCTCTGATTTTGTATTTAGCTATAGACAATAGTTCAATAGGGACAATGCTGGCTTAAGAGGATGACATTAGAATTGAGTATGCAGTATACTACCTCAGTAAAAAGTTCCTCCCTTATGAAGAAAAGTATATAAAAGTAGAAAAGATTTTTCTAGCAGTCATATGGGCATTGAAGAAACTGAGACACTACTTCTATTCCTATAGGATACAAGTAGTGGCTAAAAAGAACCCGCTTAGGTATTTACAAGAAGTGTCTTTACTTCTAGGGAAAATGGGAAGATGGTTAATTCTCATACAAGAGTTTGACATAGAATACATCACGAGGAAAACAATTAAAAGGAGAGCACTAACAGAGTTTCGATGAGCACTTCACAGCTATAATAGTGTAGGGTTGGTAGATGTACTTCGACGAGGCTGTGAACAATAAAGGAGTCGGAGTGGGAGTAAACTTGGTTACCCTAGAGGGGAAAAATGCCACTAGCCAAGAAACTGAGGCATAAGGCCACGAATAATGAAGCCAAATATGAAGCCGGCATCTTCGAATTGGAAGCCTTGCTAGCCTTAGGGGAAAAATTCATGAAAGTGTTAGCGAACTCATCTCTGGTAGTCTACCAAGCGAAAGGTGAATGGTTGGTAAAGAAAAAAATGATTATTGCTCTATCTCAAGTGTCTAAAAGCTTTTAGCAGCCAATTCAAGCTTTTTACTTTTGGGTATATGCCTAAAGAAGAGAACCAATAGAAGATGCTTTGGGCATTTTGGTGTCAATGTGGGATAATCCAAAAGGAGTGAGTATGAAGCTCGTGTTGATTTTGAGTTTAGACAAGCCATGCTTTGAGGATAAGTAAATAATGGATATCGAGGTGGATGATAGAAAGCCTTAATACTATGACATCTAGAACTACTTATAAAAGTCAATGTTACCTAAGGAAGCTACTGAATAGGACCAAAGAATGATTCGTAAGCTATCTACATAATTCATTATTGTAAGAGGAGTACTCTATAAGAGACAGCCTAATGGAATCCAATTAAGATGTTTGAATGA
Organism: Excoecaria agallocha; assembly: GCA_037975025.1. Taxonomy (NCBI): domain Eukaryota; kingdom Viridiplantae; phylum Streptophyta; class Magnoliopsida; order Malpighiales; family Euphorbiaceae; genus Excoecaria; species Excoecaria agallocha. Next base: position 11,533,199 of record CM075812.1, read on the forward strand.
AAATGACATAAGGAAGGTTATGAAAGAAGTGCATGAAGGAGTGTGTAGAGCCCATATGAATAGTTTGGATTTAGCTAAGAAGATTATACATCAAGGATTCTATTGGCTCACAATGGACACTGATTGCTCTAAGTATGTTAGAGAGTGCCAACTATGCCAATAGTATGTATACTTGAGGCATTTACTTATTTTTGATTTATACAACCTCACGTCACCATAGCCATTCGCTGCATAGAGCATAGACATCATGGGCATGATCCATCCACCTACTTTGAATGGACACAGGTTCATTATAGTGGCTATTGATTACTTCAGCAAATGGGTAGAAGCAAAATCTTTCAAAAAGATAGATGCAAAGGATATGGCGAAGTTCATTGAAAGGAATTTGATATACAGATATGGTTTGCCTCATCATATAATATCTGATAATGGGTTATAGTTTTTCGGTGAAACCAAGTAAAGGCTCATTAGGTATGGAGCTCAACATCATAAATCTTCTCTTTATAGACCTCGAGCTAATGGAGCAGTTGAGGCGGCTAATAAGAATGTTAAAAGGATTCTAGCCAATATGGTTTTGACTTATAAAGATTAGGCTGATAAGCTACCCTTTGCATTATGGGGTTATAAGACCACAACCAAAACTTCAACAGGGGTTACTCCATTTTTTGTGGTCTATGGGATAGAAGCAGGTAGAAATTGAGCATCAATCTTTAAAGGTAATTTTAGAAGCTAAGATACTAGAAGCAAAATGGGCCAGGTAGAGACTATCATAGTTCAACCTACTAAATAATATAGAATGAAGGCATATTATCACAATCAAGTCTATCACAAGAGGTTAGCTCGATTGTTCAAAAACAAGGTTAAGAAACATCTTTTGAAAGAGGGAGATATGATATTCAAATAGATTAGGCTAGGAATTTCAAACATTCGAGGAAAGTTTAGCCCCATAGGGAAAGGACCTTGTGTGCTTGAGAAGCTATTATCCAAGGGAGCTACCATTTTATTAGACAGTGATAGCAATGAGTTTAGAGAACCGGTAAACATAGACAGATTAAAAAGGTTCAATTACTAAGACCAAAAAGAGAAAAAAAAGAGAATAAAAGCCTCGTGGGTTAAAAACTGAGAAAAATGGCAGTCTTACTAAAATTGGGCACCTCATCAGGGTGAAAACCAAAAAAAGACATCTTAGACAAAAATTAGAGGCTGAGAAAAAATAATCAATCAACAAAAAGGGCTTATTAATGATAGGAGTTATAATGCTTGTAAAGTTTCAATTCGAGATTACATAACATGTGTTATTGGGATAATATCAAATACTGGCCATGTGTACTGAAATTAGAAAGAAATATCATGCATGTATTCATATTGTCATCAATGTAACTGAAAGTAGCATAATCTTTTCACATGTTTAAGATTAAAAGGTTCAATAAAAGCAAAAACACAATCTGTAATGGTATTTGATCTAGTCTATCTATATCACATATCTCTCTCTCTCCATCCAAGTGCCTAAGAGTTGACAATCTATTGTCAATTGCCAGACTGGTGACCCATTGCTTGTATCAAGTAAAGGTAGTAAAGTCACCGGCGCCAATCTCATAAATAGAGGTCCTCATAGGTAGTCAAGTCCAAATCCTCTAATAGTACTCGGACCAAAGGAAAAGACAAGTCTGCAGCCTCAGAAGCCCAATGGATACTTAATGATGTCCTATCGATCCCCGAATTGGCGAGCACAGTAGGTAGTGATGTAAAAAGTAACACAATGTAATCCACACAGAGGGACACATTCGGACGATCCATCCTAGACTATGAAAGTGATAGGTAGCTAGGTGTACCTGAACATGATGTCATCATTTGTCAGATGGCTAAGCCAATCAACTCTGTCCTGGATCGATAAAAACTTGCACTGCAGTTGTTTAAGTATGACATAACTCATAAGGTAAATGCCTATAGTTCTGACTCAAAGAGGAGGTTCTGATAGCAGCTTCAACTTCTCATGAAGCCACACTTGAAAAAAATGCCACTAGAGTGAGTTGGATTCATTTCAAGCAAAAATCAGGCAAGGAAATGCGTGAAAATCCTAAAGGACGCATTTTCTAATGAGAAAAGCTAATATGAAAACCACAAGAGGCTTGCTATCTTTAAAATCAAGGACATACCTAGAACAACATGGGGTTACTGGTGAACCTAGAATGAGGGTTGTGATGAATAGCATCCGAGCCAATTATAGTCTCTACTAAAACCAAGGGAAATGGGTTGCACCCCCAGAATATGCCATCTACTATGCTAAATAACTTATAGTCTTCAATTATGGGATCCTTGGGTGCATCAATAAGCACTGAGAAAAATAATAGAGCAACACCTTGGCCGATACATCAATCAATGGCTTTAGTGAGAATGTCTCCTTATAAGGCACCAAACCCCTAGCCTCAGAAGAAAGAATGTCGAAGGCATGAGCCACTTCCCTAGGGTATCTAGAAACAAAAAAGGTAGGCATAGCCAAGTATCGGGCTCAAACTTTGTATTGACTATTGCATCAAACTCCTCTGGTAGAGGACATAACTCCTAGTAAATAAATGTAAACACGTGAAATCTCGGATCCCAATACCAAGTAGCAACAAGTAATAGATTCCTATATAGAGATATTCTTATTAAAAACATCAGACTGGAATATGAAGCCAAAAGTCCTAGGTTTTCAAATCATCCAACAATTGATGTAATTTTTCAAGTCCAAAAGTCATGATAAACGGGAATTTTCAAGCGATCTAAGTGCGAATACGATGGAAGAAAATAATAACTGAAAGGGAAATAACCAAAAATAAAAAAAATAAAAAGGAAGAAAAGAAAATACTTCACAGAAGATTCCTTGGGAAAGGGAGGGGTCAAAGGCACAAAAACCAAAAAAATTTAAGCATTATTTATAGAAAGTGATGACAGACACTTGTCCCTCAAGGAGCGAGCAACGGGTAGCCCGTCTGTCACATCTGGAAGGCCAAAATGCATTCTTTTCTACATTTCCCATGCATTGCACATACATGTTGTTGCATTCTCTTTTTTCATATTTGTAGGGATTTTAAAGGTCTCATGGCCTAGGCAAATAAAATTCGAAGGGTTTCGAACGCCAAAAATCAAGAAATTCAACATGATAAACTTCAGGATGTATTTAAGGTTTCCAATAAATATGAGTAATTAATAATGCATATGTGTAAATAAGAAATTAATGCATGAAAATGATATATATAATGTAAATAGGATGGCATTTCTAGTTTTCAGTAAATATGAGTAATAATAATGCATATGTGTAAATAAGTAATTAATGCAAAAAATGATATATATAATGTAACTAATGGTATTTCAGGTTTTCAGTAAATATGAGTAATTAATAATACATATGTGTAAATAAGTAATTAATACATGAAAATGATATATATAATGTAAATAGGATGGTAAATATGTAGCAAAGGAAAAATAAAGTGTTTTTAAGTGAATAGTGTAAATAACAATTAGAAATAAGGAATTAAAAATTGAAAAAAGAAAGAAAAAGGGCAAAACGATAATTTAGCTATGAAGGATGGGACATCCTAGACGCCTATTTGTCACTACCGAAGGACGGGACTCTTGTCCCTCGCTCGAAAATTTGAAATATAAAGCCTTTCTTCTTCCTTTCTCCTTCATTTTTTAGTAACCGCCATTTTTTCGATCAAAAGCTCTCCTTCTCGGTTTTTCATCTTTTTTCCCCATTTTTGTTTTTTTTTGCAAGCCATTTGTGCCTTAAATCTCCCAGGAGTGATGCGCACTTTAGGGAGCAATCGTTTCTGCCTTTTTTCGTATTCTCTTTCATTTTTGCTCATATCACATGTAAGTATTATTTAAGTTTTTTTTTTACATTCTACTCATTTATTTTATTAGTTTAATTATATTATAATCTTTTGTTATTATTATAAACCTTTAGTATTAGGCATGATTAATATGAGCATATTACCTTTTAGTTTAGAATTAAATGTTGCCTTTAGGATCGTAGCCTAAGTTATAAAAGTTTTTTGCATGGCACTATAGTTACAAAAAAAAACCTTGTATATGAGTATATAAATCTGTAAAAATCTTGTATATGAGCACGTAAACTTGTAAATCTTTTTTTAGAAAACAATATATTTTATGCCTTCAAATGCATGTTGTATTGAGAATTGTATTTGCACCTAAATAATCCCATCCAAATTTGATTTTCTCTGTTAATAGCACAAACTATGTTACTTGGCGGTTATGATGGCCTATATGTTGTTTAAATTGTCTTTTTGTGTAGGAGATAGTCACATTCCTAACCAAAATGCTACCAAAATTTCATTAAAAATTCTTGTAAAATGTGAAATATGTATTATGCCCCATTTATCATGCATGTTTGCTAGAACACCAATAATGGGTTTAAGATGTTGTATATTATGTTGTGGCACCTAACATGCATTTCTATGTAGGTTGGTTGTGTTCATTTAAGCCGGCATGCTGTCAAATCTCTAACAAGTCTTTACATATTATTTTGCTTGTGACCCAAGTTAGTTATAAAAACTAACTTATAATCTTTTCTTGTAGGATGCCTCACAGAACCATATGTGCAAATCCACCTCAGCCTATACTAGTGTATATAACATCAGAGCAGGCTGCCAGATATTGAGCCTTGCTAAAGTACAATTCAGGTTGAGCCACTTTATATCCAGACAGTTCTTACGAGATGTTGAGTTGGTAGAAGAGCTCGATCGACTCCTAGCCAGAGCGAATTGGATGGAGTTCTTCATTTCAGCTTATAGGACATATCCTGATGTCATCCGAAAGGTCCTGGCCATACTACAGTATAGTGGCTTTGGGTGCTAGGCATCCATTACAATATCATTCGCCGTAGGTTCACTCAGGCAATGGGTCTTTTGATTGGGCTCGATATTGTTACAACCCCCAAGATTATGGATCGGACCAGATGGAGGGTAATAACACTACCGGGGGTAGTATATCAGTCAGACACTGCAAAGAGTACTATGCTGGCCACCTAAATCTTTTGGTACATTTAGATAGTGATATCCACCTTTTACTTGGGACACTCAAGGATTTTAAGGTCAATTAACTTCGTCGACGTCACTAGCCTTTGGGGTATGCGGGAAGGTAAGCGTATGGACATCACTCATGAGGCCATCGCCTCGCTAGTTAGGGTGTCCACACAGTTCACTACACAGATCTGTGTGGGAGGCATCATCATTTGTCTGTTGCTATCACTAGGGGCAGATGAGAGTAGATTTGGCAACCTCATTCCCAAGGGCATTTATATCGATTTATAGGTTGCGATCACAATAAAGATGGTAAAGGTTATTGAGGAGCGTGAAGGGGAGTATAGACTACTGATCGTCTCTGAGACTAGATAGAGATATGGCCTAAACCCTATAGTGCTAGATGCACTCGCAGAGGGGGATAGGCAAGATCAACCACCATAGAAGGCACCGATAAAGCCGCAAGCGCCTCTAATACAACCATCATAGTCAAAAGATCAGGCAGAGCAGGCATATAAGCCATAGGAACCACAGGGGTAGATTCGAACTATGAGTTCAACATATAGATAGATCTGCAGGACGTTCTGGACGGGTCACCATAGCCACCAATGCATCTTCGATCTCTTGTTAGATGCTAGCGGTCACCAGTTAAGAGGATGGGGAGGTTTTCCCCCTATGGACATCTGGAAGCATCTATATCTATAGCTCATCAGCCATCTATTCCACCATCACTAGCACGTCCAGAGGTATCTTTATCTGTACCACCAGCACACCTATCCTTTATTCCTTCATCTAACGACTTCTTTAGGAGATTAGCAGTGCTTGAGGATACTGGTAGGCATCAGGATCAGACATTACAAATGATACTCATAATAGTGCAGTCCCTACAGTCATTACCAGTGATGGTGTGTCTCTACAGAAAGAGGTATATGGTATCAGGGTTGATTTGGTGGCCGTAGGTTAGAGGTTCAAGGTGACCTTATAGGTAGTCAATGAGTCTCTGACCCAGATTAGGGAACATGGCACTCGTATTGAGATAGAGGTCCCTAGAGGCAGACATGCTATGATAGAGATAGATGAGCAACCGAGGAGATACATAGGGTATCTGAGGGGTGACCTGACAGGGTTCAGAGCGGCTAGCATAGGTGATAGTATAGATTTTATAGCCTTTAACAGTTGTACTACCCAAGTTTTACTTCAGATTCAGGCCAAATGATGATCAACCACCAGCAATGCCGTAGGCCATGGCACCAGCCAGACCTCTCAGACCCTCAACATTCAAACCTCCTTCGAGCCAACTTACTATAGAAGACCGGGGCCTTCACTATAGATTTATTATTATATATTCAGAAAGTTTTAAAACTTTGTTTGAATATTTTTTATGTATATAAAAATAGAACTTGTATTTAATTTATATGGTTATCTCATATTTTATTTTGTTTAATTCATACTTATCGTGCTTATCATGCTTGTAAAAGAAAAAAAAAAGAAGGAAAAGAATGCCATAAAATTAACAAGAAAACATGTAATTAATATGCAATGATAGGAAAAAAGTAATAATAATAATGAACACAAGAAGAAAATAATAAAAAATTGACAAAGTTAAACTCCATAAACAAAGCACTAATATCGAGTCTTTCTCACAGCAGGTACTTAAAACCCCACTGGAAGGCATATATTTACTCCTTCAACAACAAGGAATGCAGATACTCATCCTCATCATAAGATGTTACTTGAATAGGTGGAAATAAAAGAGATACACAATAAGGAATTATGGGACAAGAGATGAAAGCTTGATGGCAATGTAAATTTTGGAAGAATGCAGAGCGAGATCAAGCATGTCAACAGCCTTGACAATGATGATTTTCCTTATGTTGGTGCCAATTTGCAGAGTGGTGACATAGTCATTGAGAAGTGGGCTAGAAAAACTCCCAGCATCTAGTGACTCCTCACATATGCATATTTGCCAGAATGGCTCCAAGCATCTCAATGACTCCTTACAGATGTATATTTTCTAGAAAGGCTCAAAGCATCTTAAGGACTCCTCACAGATGCATATTTTCTAGAAAAATTCCTAGCATCTCAGTAACTTCACACAAATGCATATATGCTAGAAAAACTCCTAGTATCTCAGCGACTCCTCATAGATACATATTTGCCAGAATGGTTCCAAGTAACTCAATGACTCCTCACATATGCATATTTGCCAGAAATCTAAGTGGAACATTTCTTCAAGAGGGGATAGTACACCTACCAGAAGTATCAACCAACACAAAGGTCAGTCTACAGTTGACACCAATCAAATATTACTCAAATCTTATTTGATTTTTCAGGCCAAACAACCTGATGCTAATCAGGTCTAATCAAGTCATCTCGATTCTGCATGCTCCAAGCACTAATTAGACACATTCAAACAACCTGATTCTGCATGCCTCAGGCACTAATTAGATCCAACCAAGTTATCTCAATTTTGTATGCCCTAGGCGCTAATAAGATGCATTCAAACAACCTAATTCTGTATGCCCCAGACGTTAATTAGATCCAATCAAGTCGTCTCGATTTTGCATGCCCTAGCCACTAATCAAATGCATTCAAATAACTTGATTTTGTATGTCCTAGGTGCTAATCAAAGTTAATCAACTTGTCTTAATTTTGTATGCCCCGGGCACTAATCAAACAGTCAATCTAGGGTTAACACATTGACAAATAGATATTAACTACCTGAACTAGGTTAACATATCAACAAGCTGATGATAACTATCCAACCAATAGACTCATTGCCTCGAAAGGTCCGTGTTTTAATCAACCAAGAGATTTACTGCCTCAAATATGTGTCTTTTTCGTTTTATTCTGAATTTTAGCTCACTTTGGCACTAGTGTACTAGCTCACCAAAATTAGGGGAAACTATAGATATTGTGAGCTGAGCCAGCCTAGATTAGGGTTACCTGATGATGAAAAAATAGTATATTATTGACAATAGGTTCGGATCTCAAAGCTTCGATTGTGAATTTCTTGCACTTTCGTAATTAGTTTTATGATTTTACAAGTATTTTCAAATGTTTTAACAAAAAATGTATAAAAACCTTGATTTGGGCCTTCAGTGGCAACAAATGACTATCTTTCATCTGAGGGGCACTAGTTTGTGGCTCTCTCTCTCCTGCACAAGTCAGATTAGGAGTATTTTAAGAATTTTGGGACTTTTGCCAAAAGGCCACCCATCCCTCAATAGGGGATGCCTGTCTGTGGATTTTTTTCCTGATTTTCCATGTTTTGGGGAATTCAAATGGGAATATAACTATTAAAAAGGAAGCAATATGGATTTATTGGGGAAGATATCTCCAAATTAAGGAGTTAGAGTTAGAATTCAACTACAACTCTAGCCTAGGTATAAATGATAAAATCCTAAGGTTTCTTTTTTTTTGTGTGTGTGGGGGGGGGGGATCACTTTGATACAGAGAAAAGTTTTAGAAAAGAAGAAAATCAATTTATTTCTCTTTTTAAAGTTTAATTATTCTAACAATTTCTTTGATCAACACACACAAACATACACAAATCCCATTAGATTTTTCTGAAAAACAAAAAACACAAATCGGAGTGTATTTTTATTTGGTATCTACACTACAAGAATTTTAGAGTCGAAATATCTCCTGAGGGTATTATTTTAGCCTCTCTACAAGATTTTATTTGGTATTTTTTGGATGTATTTTTATTTTGGAGATGTAATAGCTAGTAAAAAAAGAGCTTTTGTACACATTAAAAGGAAAAAAAAGGCACTTACAAATGTTTTCTATTAAGTTAATTGGATTTTCCTTCAAAACATGGACCAAAATCCAATTTTTCACCCAAAGCCAAACAAAAGAATAAAATGGAGATTTTGTAAAATATGTATGATTTATGTATGTGTATTAATTTAAGTAGCTAATTTATTTATTTATTACTTTTTATGATTGATTGGGATGTTTATTTAACTTTAAGCTTTTGCATTGTATGAGAGAGAAGAGGGGATTAAATGTAAAACTTAATTATAAAATAATACCTAACCAAGATTCCTAATAAGTGTGATATCTTGAACACCAATATCTGTTTAGGCATCAAAAGATCGATATTCATTTCCCGAAGTTCTATTGAGTGGCAACTCTATAACACCTATCTCTTTTGGGCCATTAGTAGACGCCTTCATGGGTTGACGAACAATAAAAATTTGGGCTTAATTCCTTTTTATTACGAAGTAGCCAATTTATGAGTTGAAGTGAGTCTCCTCCGATCTCAGACTTGAAAAGTGGGCCTCTAAGAGCAAACCCAAAAATGAGTGATGGCTCCATCTCACGTCACACCATGTTCACATGTTATAGCAGTATGTATGCATATACATATTGACATGTGGACATACGTCGACAAATGCTATAAACTCTTGGAGGCATTGAGCTATTATTATTCATTTTTCCAACCACTTACACACTATGATTACTGGCCACCATATGTTAAACCAACTTTAATACCTAATCCATAGCTTATAAGGAAAAAGGGCTGACTGAGGACGTCTCAATATCAAAACAAAATGGACAGTAGAGAATGCAGTAGGCCTAATCGATGTACACTATGCCAAAATAAAGAGCATAATAAAAAAGCATGCCCAAATATGCCAAGACAATCAGATTTCACTGAATACCTATGAAATATGTAGTTTGACATACTATTTTCAATTTAATATTTATGGACATTTTTTATTAGTGGACATACTTGATTAATGCTTATATAATATTATTACATTGTATGATGATATTTGATGTGCTATTGGAGATACTTAATAAGTATCATGGTCGATTAAATTTAAAAAAAATAAATAAAGTAACACATACACATTTCATAATTTCGATATCAAATTTAATTAATAAAATGTGATCTTGTACTGCATCTAATGGGCCTTATATTTCGAGCAAGATACCATGTTTGTTGTTCACTATATGGTACATTGCCCTTTTGTACGTCATTGGATTACATTGTTGTAAGGTTCGCACTCAAACTGTATTGCAAAATAGAATAAAAATATAATAAAGATCATAAAATAAGGCATAATTTTAATTTAATGCAAAATTATTTATAAATAATTGAATTGAATTTAACTAAGAACCTCATCAATGTCTTGTGCATCTAATATTTCTCTATATATCCATATATCTCTCTTGTACATGATATTTATATCTAGAGGTTCAGTCCACCTAAATAAACATGATCCCCAAATAATATATCACACTTTTTAAAATAAGATGATATAATAAAATTAATTAATATTAAATTTATAATGATGCATGAATCCATAAGGTATTATTTTATTTAAAGAATATGGTTGTAAATGTATTAACCTAAACTGGGGAAGTCTTTTCCACATCCACATTTGTAGGAGCTGTAAATATCCTGCAACCCCGTTAGCATCAAGACGTATTGCAATTCTCTATACAATCGTGCTAGACAAGCTGACCCCCAACTATATTTGCCAACTGTTTTCAAATCCTTTAAAAGTGGTAGAAACATCAGGTGTACAGTGCTAGATGATTGTGAAGAAAATAATAGCCCACCTAAATGTCTTAATAACCATGCACGAGCATACTGGAGTAATAACTCAGGTGTTGGATTATCGGGAATATTACCAAATATAGAATCTAACCATTTCATCTTAATTTTACTACCACGCACATCCATGGCTGGAGGAACTGCCTCGAGTAAATTATAACAAATTGTTATCCAATCAAGATTTGTTCTTTCGGTCACAGGTTCACCCTCAATTAGTAACCCTGTCAGAATACCTACATCTTGAAGTGTTATTGTGGTTTCACCACATATGAGATGAAACGTGTGGATTTTTGGTCTGCACCTTTCAATGAGTAATGTAATTAAATTTCAATCAATATTTATCACTCCAATTTGTGCAATTCCTATTAACTCGGATGCTCTTATATATGATACAATTCTTGAGTCAATTTCTCTATAGTGCTCATCCATGCTACCCCTCCTTGTTCTCAAAATATCTCTTTCAACCTTTTAGTTCAATGTAAATATGTCAAACTAAATAAATAAAAAAAATTGTGTTAATAATCTAAAATATATAATATTATATATATTTAAAAAAAATATTGAATTATTCTATATCGCATCAAATCGATGTTTCTCCTGCATTGTTAATAACTCCCTATTAATGGGACCTGGGTTGATTCGTGTAGCTCTTAAATGATAAGAATCCATGTCGAAACTTGTATTTAACTACAAAATAAACTTAGAAAAATATTTATGGCAATCATATATTGATTTTATGTTCATAATAAATGGCTTTATTATTCTAAATGAAAATTATGGTTTTATATTTATAATTGTCAAAATATAATTATTGTAAATGATAAATTTTAATTATGGCAAAATTTATTTGAATAATCAAACATACGAACTTATAAGAACAACTTACATTAAAATTAACTACAAAAGTATTAATTAACTACAAAAGTATTACATAATTTTAGGCCATATATTATGATTTAATGAACATAATTTTAGGCCACATATTGTAATTGTACCATTTATAATATGTTTTTTTGATCAACAAGCATTGTATTTCTAATTTTTAAATAATGTTCATTACTAATATTTATTACATTTTTCATAAATATCATAACTAATTGCTTATAGTTTGTTACATGCTCACTATTTCAAATTTTCATTACAACCTTCTTATAGGTATGCTTCAATCCACCATCTTTACTTCAGTTATCTGATATCCTCTAATAATAATTTCTTGTAATTTTTTATTTATTGTGATAATATGCTCGAACATTGTTATATCATTTTTAATTCGACAGTTGTACAAGTCATCCCATTTTTTTGCTGACAAGTTGTCTAGTAATATTACTCATCATTGTTCTTGGAACTAAATATATGTGCACAATCCACCATATCAAATTAATAAAAACAATTATTATATTTGAATAAAATTTTTCATTCACTTATATCATATTAAAATTTTATAAAATTAATATTTATGATATTATTTTTTCTAATATATTTAAAATATAATTAACAATTCATAGATATGTGAAAAAATATAAATATAAATATAAATTTTATGTATTAAGCATGCAAAAATAATTTTTTAATTTAGACATATAGCACACTTCAAAATTTGGTAATTTATCAATACATTTTTTTCAAGCATTTTATATTTTCCAATCAATTAAATTAATTTTATACATTACAAATTATTGAGCAGTCAATAATTTCAAAGAGCATGCAAAATAATTAATTCACAACTTAAGCACACATTAAGTTCTGTGTGAAATTGTATTACATGTGTTTCTTTTGTTATTTACATGCAAAATAATTATTATTAACAAATTTTTTTATTTGCTTGCGAATTAATTTTTTAATTTTTTTCAAATTTCATCATATAGATACTAGTCCTGTAAAATATAAACTCATGCCATTTTGATAAAAATAAAAAAATAATAATATCTTACCTTTAATTTTGAAATTAGATAACCTTTAAATTTATTACCACTTACAAATTAAACATGAAAATGAGATTAATAATAATAGATTTTAATTAACAAAATTAAAGAGTATATCACAATAATATTACCTTTTAAAATACTATTTATAACGGTAATTACTTTAATTAGAATTAAAGTAATTATATAATTAAACAAGAAAGTTTGAAAATAACAGAAAGTCTAGAGGAGAATGAAGTATGAAAGTGAGAAAGAAAGTGAGTGATAGGAAAATAAAGTGAATGAAATATGGAACTTTTGTATTTATATTTGGAGATGAAATAGTATTTATATATGAGTTTAAGATAGTTTTGGTCTTGATCACAAGAAAGTGACCCAATATATTTGGAGTGTCAACAAAAAAAAGGAGTGGATGGGGAGAGGGCCATTGTGCACGGATTTAAAAAACAATTCAGAGAATCACTGCAACTTGACAAATGCGCCAGAAACTAGCACCAAATTCAGATGGTTTCCATCTCTTTGTGGGGCCCACCAGTTGGAAGCCGGCATGCCATTTTGCTGGTTTTCATCACCTCAAACCGGTCAAAAATGACGAGTCCACCATGTTAGGTATCGATACCTACATATGTCAATTTTTAACACTTCAAATTTATAAATATGTTTACTATAAGTTCAGATTTCAAATTTTTTTTTTTAGAAAAACTAACTTATTTTCAAAAAAATCCCAAGCTCGATCCAGTCTTAGTTGAAGCGGCTAGCATTCATAAAACTCCAAGCCGGGTCAAATGTTATCGTGGAATGAGGCTGCAAATCTGTTATTGAGGCCTTGTAATGCAAAGAAGGATGATGCTTCTAATTTGGACGCTATCATTAAAGACTGTATAACGCTTTGCAATGATTCTTAAATCTGCCAATTATGTTGCCCACAAATTGGCAGTACTTTCCTCAAATATTAACCGTTATGTTTTTTGTTGAGGCCTTGAAAGCTGATCTTTTTGGTTAAATTTTAACGATATTATCTTGTTCTTTTAAAGCAAAATTTTCGAAAATTCATGAAAATATTAAAATATTTAATGACAATTTTTTAAGAGTTCAAAAAGTTTACATATATTCCATTATAATTTTACTTTATAAATATAAAGACTTTTATACATTTTTAAAAACTCTATGTCTCGAGTACATATATTCGACTTTACGATCAATCCTCTTCCCTCATCGACTTCAAAATCAGTGCTCAAGGGTTGCCGACGATCTATGGCACACTCGCATTCTCTGTCGCCGATTAGCCTTTGTTTTCTTATATATATATATATATATATATATATATATATATATATATATATATATATATATATCTGGAATTCATTTTGACCTTGCATGTTTTATGATAGTTGGAAAGGATTTGTAAACAGTAAAACTTAATTGAAGGAAAAATGGAAACAAGAAGTCTGAAAATTAATTAGTAAACAGGAGTAATGTAAAGGGGATGTGAAGATTGATCTTTCTAATTACTAGCGAAATACATTTGGTTACTGAGAAAAGCATGCATCTATGAACTATGTTATTGCCTTTCTCAACAGCAATGCTTTAATGGGTCAATTTCGTCAACTTATTTTCGGGTCTAATTTATTTTATGTCCCATGTACGCAATCTGGAAAATGAATTTATTGCATTAGTTTGAGATATTTGCTGATCGTAAAAAGTCATAAAATATTTATAAAAATCAATTAAAATCATCTATACTTTTAAAAAATCTATTAAAATCTTTAAGAATAATCCATACTTAAAAGTTTGTGACCAAAAGTCATTAAGAAAAAAAAAACCTATCAAAGTCTTAAAAAAGTTTTTTATTGAATGCATGACCTTCATTTTTACTTTTGATTGGGTATGGATTTAGATCCCTTAATTCTCTTATTGGATATGAGCTGGGCCTCATTTATCCAATTATATCACGTATTAAATTGGAGTTTTTATAAAAATATACAAAAAAACAAAAAATAAAATAATAAAAAATACAACATTTCTCTAATTTTTTCATTAATATAATTTTTAAAATTTTTAATATCAATTATATAATTTATATTTTTTAAAAATACAACTTTTTTACTTTTATTAAATTTCCTACTTTCACTTTCTCACTTTCCTAATTTTTCACTCTCCTCTTTTCCAATAACTACCGCTTCCATCCTTTTCGATCACCGGCTACTCTTTGTCTCCATTGATTTCAAAACCAAACATCTACTCTTCGTCTGTGAATATTTTGAGACCACCAACGATACTCTTCTCCTTTGAAATTTGGTCGGCAGGTTTTTCTATTTAATATCTCTACTAAAATCGTAGAAAATATTAGGGTATTTTGGCACTCTGAATCTAATTTTGATTTTCTTCCTTTCTACATGATATTTTGTTTGGCTTCTCATTGAGAATGACTAATTGAATGGTTTTTGCTAATTTACTGTGCACTTTTTTTAGTTGTTTAACATTGAAGTGATATAGTGTAAATCTTGGTGTTTGTTTTTTCTTTTATCTAATTAAATTTGGAAAATGGAAAAGCAAAAGAGGATTATAAATTTTGCATACGAGAAGCAAAGGAGACCCTAGTTCATTTTCCTTCTACTCCGAAACTGTGAGTTCCCTATCACACACACTGCATACTCTCCTTTTTCTCAAGTTACATTTCTCTTTGGGTTTTTTCATTTTCAATTCAAATATATATCTCAGGTATGTTTTCAATTTTTCTTTTCCATTCGATTTTTTTATGCACTTAGTTCTGCTTGATTCTCGCTTCCTAGGTTCTCTTTGATTCCCTATTTTTATTTCTTACTACAAACCCTTGTCTTGAGTTCTGAATTTAATTTCTGATACTTCTAATTTTTATGCAATTTTGTCTAACATCGCTATATTACTCATGAGTGAATGAATCAGTTTGATTAATTGATCCTTTAATTATTAGGTAGTATCTAGAATTAATATTTGCTGCTTGCAATTTGTGTAGATTGTAGTTTATTCTCTTTCAAAAAACTATGAATGTGAATTGCTAGCAGTTGTTAAACAACCATCAATTTTGACTGGTTCATCTAATTCATACTTGGATCAGTTTTGTAACTTTTGCCTGCGTTATAGATCCATTTAATGCTAGCAATACCATAGTCTAATGTGCATTTGTACAATCTCTTAATTTTGATACCTCTCATATGAAGTATATTTTAAATGGTAATCTAGAAAGGTAAGAAAATCTTGCTACTACATTACGTTGATTTTTTTCTCTAACAATAATTTAGTATTTCAATATGTGCAAAAAATTATCGACAATAGAATTTATTCTAGAAGAATTTTATTTTATTTTAATAGTAATTAACAATTAATTATATGATATTTAGATGTTAGTAATGAAGATTTAGATAAAGAGTATGATACATTTCCATCTTCAAATAGCAGTGACGTAAATAGTGAGAATGAGGTATGACAAATTAAAAAGCTTAGTATGATAGTTAATAGCAACAATGGGGGTCAATTTCATTTATAGTCACTGAACTTACGCCTAATCGCCCAAAAGTAACTGACTTATTTTTCATGATTTAAATGTCATTGAACTTATCACTTTTTTTTTACAGAAAAGTCATCTTAACCGATTTTCAGTGATTACTCTTATCGAAATGCTGATGTGACATATCACGTCATATATTTAAACACACGTAGCATGACACGTCAACAGCTATATCACCAGAAGAGGCCACATATGTCCAAAAATATGACGTGGTATGCTGACATGTCGTGTGATATTGCCTATTTCGGTGACGTGGCTGTTGGCGTGTCATCCACGTGTATTCAAGCATATGATGTGATGTGCCACATCAGTATTCAAGTAATGATTATCATCGAAAGCCGGTTAAAATAACTTTTCTGCAAAAATATGATAAGTTCAATGACATTTAAGTTACGAAAAATAAGTTAATTACTTTTAGACGATTAGGTATAAGTCCAGTGACTATGGATGAAATTAACTCCAACAATGGGGGAGTTAGCAACACAATTATAAAGAATTTATTCACTATTTCAAGGGACCCAAGAGTTACACTTGTGTTTATTATCTTCTATTTGATTTTGGTTTTATATCTTATGTTGTTCCTTTAAATCAGTTATTGATCGTTATGGGAACTTATACCTGAGCTTAATCAAGCATTGTGAATTGATGTTCATGGCGTCTTGTATTTTAGGTAGTTTTTGTTTTATATTCCTCATTGTTTTATTTTTTTCATGGTGTCATGTTATAGACTTATAGTTAATGTAATTACAATTAACTTTTAGAGTTTTAGGCAAATTGTTATACAACTGTAAGGAAATAAGAATGTCATGTTAAGGATACATCCTAGCATCAGGTCAAAGAGATATACATCAAGTAATGAGATGGAATGATTAAAATTGATCCGAGATATGAGAGTTAAGGTTGATGCAGAATTTGGATAGTTCTTTTTAAAAGTTGAAACTGGAGATGAACAAACAATAAATGAAAATACGATTGGCAATTTAAATAAGATGTTGCTATCGCATAAAACCAAGTACTGTTATGGATTGTTTGTCAAATATTGTGTATAAAAGAGTCTCTTATCTCATAGATATTATTTAATTTCTTCATTTTTTAACACAACATTTTTACCTACAAATTAAGAATACCTCTTAATATATATAAGAAAAAATAAAATAGAAAAAATAAAAATAGTTAACATGTGTATGTTGCATGAAAATTAGTGTATATATATATATAGTTGTCTTTTAGCAAAATTGTGAATTGATTTATTGATTTATTTCATTTTTTTAGCTTTTGTACTTCCTTTTCCAAGATAAATTAATTGATTGATAATATTTGATCTCTAACCTTTACACTATTTTTCAAGAACAATTAAATCCAAATGGTAATAAGATGGAGTTTTCACAGTTTTATGGGTTTTTTTAAGTTAGATAACAATTTATTGCTATTCAAAATTAACATACTAATAAATATATGTATTTATTAGCAATATATAATAGACTATGCATCACTGAAATAAAAAAAATTAGAATCCGGTGTAGATAAAACAATGAATATGTATGCAGTAAGTGTACTTGATGTATGCTATGCGTTATTTACTAGGTGTATATAATGTATATTTACTAGGTGTATATAATGTGTGTACTAGGTGTATACTAGGTATATATTATGTGTGTACTTGGTATATACAGTGTTTGTACTTGATGTATGCAGTGTGTGTACTTAATGTATATAATGTGAATTTACTAGGTGTATATAATATGTATACTAGGTGTATACTATGTGTACTAAGTGTATAATGTATGTGTACTTGGTATATACAGTGTATTTACTTGGTGTATAAAGTGTGTATACTTCCTATTTATTGTGATTGTTTTTGTATACCATTTCCACATTGTGCAATTTAACTTCTGCTTACCTAGGTCACACATAATTGCAAGTGGTGCGCATGTAATAAGAGCTTAGGACCATTCAATAGGGGTTAATGCTACTATGTGTTCTTTTGGCTTGTATTTGTAAAGAATGTTTCTTTTATCTTGAAACATAATTTATTGCTTGATATAATTTAAACATTGTCTCTTTGTTCTAAATATCAATATATAGATGCCATACATGCCAAGGAAACAAATGCTTGAAATCATTATCACAGTGCTTGATTTACATATCAAACTTTCTTCTAACAAGTGAGCTTCTTCTCAGTCAATTTGCCTTCATAATCCTGAATATAGGAAGGACACCTTTCACACATCAACTTTTGCCTTTCAAAATAAGGCCAATTCAATATCTCTTGCAAATTAAATGAGTTTATCACACTTGCATAATAATTTGAACCACATCTTCATCCTCAAGTTTATGTTCCTGAGATATAAAAATATACAGTAAATATCAAGGATAAGATAATAAAATAAAAGAAAAACAAAGCAAAGCAAACACTACAAAAATACTGCTATCGCTAATTACTTGTTTTTCGTTGCTAATTTAAATTAGCGATGCCGCGACGAACAGTTGCTAAAAGGCCAGTTGCGAATTGACTAGCGACGAAATTCAAATTCAATCGCTAATTTAGCGACGAAAAATTTTGTCGCTAATTTTTTTCCGTCACTAATTTATATTCATAATTAGTCGTGGAATTATAATAATAATATTTAGCGACTACATTTTCTGTCGCTAATTATGAATTTATCGTAAAATTTAGCGGCAAAATATTGTCACTAATATGGTTGCTAATTATTTCTTAAATTATATCTTATGCATATTAGTGACAGATTTTCTGTCGCAAATCCGTCGCGAAAGCATTGCATAATTAAATTTTTTCTTTTGCTGTATTTTAAAATTTTAATTTTCTATACAATGATCGTTATTTATTTATTTATTTATTTTCAACCAGTACATAACAATGATCTCACACATACATATTCCAAATTAGAATATATTCCAAAATATATATATATATATATATATATATATATATATATATATATATATATATATATATATATATATATAATTATTTGAAACATTACATAATATTATCCTCAAACAATCTCTCATGAAACAATAAAATAGTAAATATTATCGTACTAATTAGCATCAACAATCAAATTAGACTTACATTTACATACTTTCAAAACTTGCAGATCATATGTCTATACATGACTAAAACTCTTAACAGTCTTTGCAGAAGAACATAGAAAAGAATTGTTGTGTTACATGTACAATCCAAGACGTACATTTAAAAACAACAATTTTAGATTAGATCTTCCCATGGAGATACTCACCATACATGTAACTCATCATCTTTTCTTAAAACCATATTTCTTTCTTTCATAGAAGAGATCCGTCTTGGCACTTTCTAGATTGACAATTTTTGGACACCCATCCTGATCTTTCTCTTGTTGAGTGCACTCTTTGCAATAGTAAGCATCTGAGATCCCAACTCCTCCACAGATCACACATCAATCCTAGAAAGATCCATAATTGCACTCATCACAGATCCGCACCAGCGTGCAGGGACGCACATAAGAATCACAGATTACACATTTCCCATCATCTTTCTTGCATATATACAGAACAACTTAACCAAGGACTGCATAAATATTAATCACTATGGATAATAACAAAAACTGACCTGGAGCTTTAAAGTTAGGGAGACCACAGAGACATAATCATCGGCAGCTTTGACATCCTCATACTTTTGTGAAGAGCTGTCAATCATTGCAAGTTTGTGAGAGTCCATTTCTTCAAGTTCTAACTCAGCCTCCTTTGCAAGCTGAAAGATGATTGGGGCACTGTTTTTGGCAAGAACTTGACCGCCCATTTCATAATTTTTTTCTGAAGATAGTAGAACTTATTGTTAATAGTCTATATAATCCCTATCTAAAAGCTGAATGAAAGGCATTTGAGTTGATTATTCCTTCAATTTCAATTGATTCACACATGCCACCTACAATGAGTCTAATTTTTGCTCACTTCTAATCATTTTGGAGAGATAACATACTACAAAATCAAGGCTGTAATATTCGTCATAGTAGTGATTATGAATAAATTATGAGTCCTAAAAATTAAGGAGAAATTACTCAAGTTATCAGCATATATACATAATTCATCCCGGCAATTAATGTTAATATAGTGAATTATTAAAAATACATATGAGGTTCTCTCTCTTTTGTTTTCTACATAGGTTGACAATCTGTTTACTCTTGGTAGTACTATATATTAATTACTATATTACATAAGTGTCCGTTTAATAATTATCACCATTTGTCTGAAAATATATAATGAGACAGAAACATATTGTAACATATTCTACAAGGATATCAGGCAGAAAATGTTTCATTAGCCATAGCCTATAGTTATGCATATATTTGAAGGAAGAGCAAGCACACATCAACTTCATCAACAATCTAAAAAACCTAGTAAAAACCACAAGACTGATGCACATATACACCCCCTCAGGAATGCTATGCTGTCGACATTCTTTCTGAATAACTAGAACTTTACCTAAATCAAACTATCAAAATTCAAGAAATTTTATTTTATTTTTCTAATTTTGTTTCATATTGTAATCTTTAAATTCGATAAGAGAGGTTAAATGTTTAAGATAAGAAAATAATTGGTGGTGGAAAATTTTTCATGGTATAGCAAATAAAGGCAATAGCTACATCAACAATGCAGTTACTAATCTTTGGAGGTATTACTGCTATTGCCCTCTTGTCAGAAAAACCTGGACGTGTTCTCAAAATAACCAATCACTGACGAACAAGGACACTTGACCAGCACTTGGAAAATCTCCAATCATTGACAAATAATTAAGCATCACTCTTTGTCTATTTAATTTTCTTTGAAAAATCATCAGCCAATATTCATTTGTCTTGTGTGATTCACATTTCGCAAAACCATAACTAACCACAAAAATAAAATAAGGGTAGAATTCAAGAAATAGTTTGAAGTACTCTAAAGTGAGCTTAATATCACATTTTCCTGCCATTAGCTCTAGACATTGGAGGTGAATATCACAAGGATGAGAAGTGATGGAACAAAGCTTCAGCATATGTAGAATTTGTCATTCCTTAAAATCAAACTGGGAAGGCATATAAGAAAGAGAGAATAAAGATTGGGATGGAGGGAGTGCAGGGAGGTTATGTTATGGAGACAACATACACATACAGATCTAGGAAGCTAGAGGAATGACTTTCAAGCAGCTTAATGCTTCTATCTTTTTGAATAACCATCTTTCTTGTATGGCTTAAGAAATCCAATAAACTGAAAGAGAACAAAAAAGACAACTCACAGTTAAATGCTTAGGCGTTAATGAACAGACTTTTTGTTGCATCTTGTCTCAATTTGTATTTGATATTGGATAAGACTTGCTATGCTTTAAGAGTTCATATTTGATATTAGACTCGACAAACAAGTTAAAGGTTTTCCTTAGGGGTTTTCATGCTTCCACTCTTTTGAAACTAATTTCTTGAAAGGGATAAGATTAAGTAATGCACAATTTGCAAATACAAAAGGATATGCATAGAATTGAGAGTAAGCTTGCAAATAATATTAACAAAAGATTGATTAAATGGGAGAAAATGAACCAAAATCTTTTCACTAGGAATGTCAAATAATTAAAATTGTAGTTGGTAGGTTCACATCTCTGTAAAAACATCATTGCAAATCTCAGTTATGCATAAATATGCTTATGTATAGCATACATATACCTTAGTTCCATCATTAGATCATCTCGCTCCATAACCATCAGCTGTCCTTATCTCATAGACAATCCCGTGTTGTGGAACAATATGCATATTTGACCAGCGGCAAGAATCAATTAAGCAACTGATCACATTTATTGCATGGCTATTTTTGGTATCATCTGGAAATGTAAGAATATAAATAACAAAGCTAAAATTTAGTCACTAAACATTTACTTTGAAAGCCAACATGAAAAATAGGTAGGCCTCCTTGTCAAAAGTATGAAAATCCAGGTTTCACATCCCAAAAGTACCACTTTACATATGGTGGGAAAAACTAATCTGATTAAATTCTGTGCCAGAGTAAATAGATGGCATTTGATAGAATAAACACTTTATTTACTACTTAAGTTCCTAAATCAGCCGGCATTGTGATTTAAGGTAAGGTATAAACACATACCTTCAAAGACAAGTACACCAGCACTAAAAAGTTTTAACAGAATGAAGAGTAGCATATGGGGGCACCACATATATTAAAAGGCTAGATATAAACACAATGGAGCAACTAAAAAGGCAGATTGTAGAGACCAAATAAAGAATATCCCTTACAAGCTTACCATTTCCACTAAGAATACCCCAATACTTACTGCTACTCCTTTCTGTTAAGGAACATATAAATGTTATCAAACATGAAAATGCATTTAAAGGAATATATGTTTTTATCTTTTTTCATTTGACAAAAAGTAAGAAATCAGAAAAAATTAAAACAAAATAGAAATATACCATACCGTGGTGTGCCTTTTTATGAGTCATAATGTATGTAGATCCAATTATTATTGTCAAAATGTCTTCTCATAGACTATTTAGTATTGTGCATATCTAAAGATATATTGGAAGATATAGATGCTTTATAGCAAGCCTCGCAGAACATCACTTTTCTACCCTACTTTGAGCAACCCTTTCTTGCCTTTAAATGAATGTAAAACCAACATTCTGAGCTCTCATTTGTTCAATATTTCTTTTGAAGCATATGCTGTATTTAACCATTGAAGTCTTCAATTTTTCAAAATGAAATAGCTTTCTACTAGTATGTTCTGAAAATATGGAAAAAAGAAGTTAAAAGAAAAAACTGCATCCCTAACATAACAAAAGACCATTAAGCAAGTTATTGCAAACCATATTCTTACATTTGGCCTATATGGCAAAGTGAAGGATGACAGAACTGATCTTGGTGGAGGAAGGGCATCAGAAACTGTTTCGACAGTATGCGCAAGGCCAAGCAGACTTTGAACACCAACATAACTTAATCCCTGGATCAGAACACTGATGCTCCGAAGTCTGATCGGAGGCTTGTTGGAGCTTCACCGGAGATGCACGATCGGTGTCGAAATGAGGCCTATGCCTCCATGAGTCGACTGGTAGCTGTCACGTGCTCCGTCTCTGGTCCATTTTGCCGAATCGTGTGCTAAAAGACCACAACCACCATTTGCTTCAATCTGCTTGTCATCGGAGAGAAGGGAGGAGCCATAACCATCGGAGGGACCCATTCGACTTCAGGCATCACCCGCCGCTGTCTTCACTCACCAGAGAGAGAGAGCTTTAGTCTCAAAACAAGGAAGAAAAACAATGCCGATGAAGATAGGCCAACGTTGGAGGGGCGGTAGACCCTTCATCGGCGACCTACGCTGTGGAGCGACGGCGAGGAGAGTGACGATGGGCGGCGTCCCTTCCTGCTCCGCCTCTACCGATCTTCTTCCCCACGATCTGCTCCTTTTCTCTTTTTTTTTTTTGTTTTCTTTAATATATGGCCACATCTTTTGGCCCCAAAAATTATTCCTATTTCCCCTTTTTTTATTTAGATAATTCTAATAATCTTTATTATTATTATTATTATTATTATTATTATTATTATTATTATTACATAATTTATATTAATTGTGGTTTAAAAAATTAAAATGTATTTTAATTTAACACCACTAATTCAAAATAATTTACAAATAATTTCTTAGTCAATCTAAATTCTCAATAATTCATAAGTTAAAAATATTTTTGATCGACTCAGAATTAGGGCGTTACAAGTATATGCACTCTGAATAAATCCCTTATATTCACTAATGAAGGTCTACAAGATGTCTACTCTATTATTATTATTATTATTATTATTATTATTATTATTATTATTATTATTATTATTATTATTATTATTCAATAATAATAGCAAAAGTACAGAAAGTAAAAATTATTATTATTATTCAAGATTTAATCCAATTTATATTCAAATTCAACATGTAAAAATTTAAATATAAATTGATTCATATGATTTGAAAAAATTGGATTAAATTAGAAATTTTATTCATTTTGACTTGTATGAGTTTAAGTCTTGGATTGAACTCTATTGTCTATCAATGTCTTTAGAGATGTGCAAAATCTGACTCTATCCAAATAAATCGAATAATTCGATCTGAATTAGATATTCAAATAGAGTTATTATGATTATTTGGGTTAGGTAGAGTTTCATTTACTTAGTGACCGATGCTGGGGGGTGGAATGACGATGCGAGGCAGTCGGTGGTGAGAGAGATCGGCGAGAGAAACTGCCGATGAGCTGCACTAGTGACCAGCGAGAGAAACGACATTTATTGCATGGCTATTTTTTTATTATTGTTTTAAATGAAATAATAAATTTTATATTACTATATTATAAATATTTATTTTTATTAATCTTGAACACGCAAATATATAATAATCATAACAATTAGTTTATTATTATTATGATTAAAAATGTAAATTTTCTAAGTAACTTTAGACCATAAAAACTAATCTTCACCATTCAAAATTAACAACAAGGAGTTTTGAACGTATTCACAAAAAATCAGGCCAATCTAACGGCAAATGATTTTTCGATCATCTTCGTATACAATTAGCGACAGACAATTGTATTACTGTAACAAATTACTATTAGCGACAGACAAATTTCTGTCGCTAAACCATCACAAAAAAGGCATTATATTTTTCCTTCAAAATTAGCAACTAAAATGTTCGTCGCTAAATTTTTTGAAACTAATTTCTTGAATAAAAAATTATAAATTTTAGCGACGAAAATATTCGTCGCTAGTTCTGTTGCAAAACATGGCGCATATACTTCCCGCCAATAATTAGCGATTGTTTATTCATTTCGTCGCAAAAAAATATAAAATATCCTCCCCACGACGGAATTGTAAAACAGTCGCGAATCCGTCGCTAAATTTAGTCACTAATTGGCAGTTTTTTTGTAGTGAAATCAAGTTTGTTAAAAAACCTTGCCAACCTCTAGGGCTTGTGTTTTGCTCTTGTTCCCCATACAAGAGCATTGAACATATGAAAAGGAAGTAAGTATTTAGGAAAGTGAAAAGCAAAATTGATTGCTGGAAAATAAAGCGATGTTTAGCAAATACATTTTTAGCATCTCCTGCTAAACTGGATGCAAGTGAAAAACTACTAACTACAAAAACAACTGCTCCATGACAAATAAACATGATGAATTGTCTAGGAAATGCAATCTAATCAAAAGAGGTTGTTTTAACATCTATTACAACACTCACTTATATAATCAAACACTCATATAATCAAACAAATTTGTCAAAAACTATGACACATAAGTTCTTCAGTGTCACCCACATCAGTGAACCTCCACTATCCTCATTGTTTTTAATGTCTGGTATTATTACTAAAAAGTACATGAAATATTATAACTTACATGTTACATGATAGAAAGCCTCAATATGCATACAAGTTGCTAAATGACAATTTTTTACATAAATGTAAGCTTCAAGAGGGAAAAAAGAAAAAAGAAGGAAAAAAAAGCTTACATGTCCATTTTTTAGATAACAAAATCACAGGATCTTCATAATCTGGGTTCATTCCTTTTGGCTTAGTGTATATGCAAGTCAAGTTCAAATACTCCCATATCTTCTCCAGCAAACCATCAAGGTTCCACTTTAGATGAGCACTGGGGAGTAGCACCAAGAAATTATTTTGTACTTGTAAAAAGTAAAATTAAAAAGAAAATGGCGCAAAATCAACTGCAAAACTAACAAAATATCAATAAGTCAGCAAGCCTTTCATTATTCCCATCAAACTCACTATAAAACTAACAAAAAATCTTCCATACATTGAAAAGTAAAAAGCCCATGACTTTTTTAACACATGATGTTAGGCCAAATTAATATACTGTTAACCTTATATACTATCACGTACATCTCTAACACCTTTATAAACAAGAAAGCAATCTTTTAGCATTATGATAATCATGATATAACCATGGTATGATCAAAACATACAAATGATTTAGTCTAAAAAAAGCTTAAAAAAAGAGTTCCCTGCTTAAGTATTATAGAATCATATTTGGCTAAATGCACACCACAATGAATCATAAAACTATATAAGGTCTATGAGCAATAACGAATTTCCACAAAAATCTTCTATTATGTGTATCTCCAAAAAGGCCAACAGTACATTAAAAATTAAATATTATCAGGTGCATCTCCACCACCTTTATAAACAAAAAGGCCAAATGTATTCTTGACCTTACTAGTTAGGTAGAATTGTTGACCTTATTGGTTCGGTAGTAGGGCAAAATATATGAGGCTAGCTTTAAGTTCAAATCATACATTTATGGAGGAAATCATACCAAAGCGACATTCTATCAGGCATATAAGTTGATACTAAAATGGCATTCGACTGAATATGTAAATCTAAATAAATAATATATAAGGACATATTTATTTTTATATTAAAAAGAATGTACAAATGTGATGAATCTAAAGAGAGAAAGAGGAAAGAAAGCCTAAAATATTACCCTCAGGAGATATTTTTGGCTCTGTACACCTTGAAGTCTAGATCTTTGCTAGGACTTTAGCTTTTGTGTTCAAGAAAATAAAATGATTTTATGTGTGTTTTTGCTGGATCAAAAGAGTGTTTAGAACTTTTACCCTAGAGAGATGATAATTAATTTCTTCTTCTCCAAGTACTTGTTCTCTTTTTCCAATAACGATCCCCCTGAAAACCCTAAATTTCTTATGTTTTATACCTAGGGAGGAGTTGGAATTACATTTCAAGTCTAACTCTCCAAGTATGGAGGGATTAATCCCTCAAAATCTAGACCAAAATCTCCTAAAAAAACCTATCTTTCTATTTTTGAAAATGCCCCTAATGTTTGCCAAAAAGAGCAATTTTATCTCTAATATTTAGTTACAGACAATTTTGCCCTAAAATTATCAAAATGGTGCAATTTTGCCCTTAAAGTAATAGAACCATTAGTTTGACGTCATTTCGTCAAAATTTTGCAATATTCCTACGTCAGTAGTCAAAAGACAGAATACATTCAAATTAATGGTTTCGTTGCTTAAGGATAAACTTGCACTATTTTGATAACGTGAGGGGCAAAATTGCTTGTAACTAAATATTAGGGACAAAATTATTCTTTTTGGCAAACATTAGGGGCATTTTTGCACATTAAGCCTTTTGAAAATAAAAAACATGGAAAATCTAGAAATGCAATCATAAAACGGCCATCCCTAAGGACATATGGCCGTTCCTCAAATGAAAAGTTAGAATTTATAAAAATGCCCCTGATCTGACCTGGACAAAAGGAAAGTGACCACAGCCAACCATCCCTCATATGATAGACGACCGTCTGTTATCACTAAAGGCCAAAATCAAGGTTTTTTAGTGCTATTTTGTTAAAACCTTCAAAAACCACTTGGAAAATCATAAAATTCTCATGAAAAATGTGAAAAATCCATATCAAGGCTTTGAGATCTGTATTCTTTATCAGAAATATATTATTTTCTTATAATCGGATAACCCTTATCTAGGCTTTCTTAGGTTATGGTGTCTACAACAGCCTCTAATTTTAAGGAACTGGTGCACTAAATTCAAAGTGAGTCAAAATTCAGAGTAAAGGAAAAAGACATATACCTAGGGCAGCAAATCTCTTGGTTGATTGTCTTAAAATATGTACCATTTAAGGCAATAAATCTCTTGATCAGGTAGTTACCGTTAACTTGTCAATGTTTTAACCCTTGCTTGGGAAGTGAACATCAGTTTATCGATATGTTAACCCTAGGCTGGGCAGTTAACTTTAGTTTATCGATGTGTTAGCCTGGTTTGGGCAGTTAACATCAGTTTTTCAATATGTTAACCCCTGGTTAAGTAGTTACTGCCAGCTTATCGATGTATTAGCCCTTGGTTAATTGTCTCATTAGCGCGAACTTGTCAACATATAGAATCAATATGAGTTGAGTGTATCTGATTAGTTCCAGCTTGTCGGCATGCAGAATTAGATAGGGCTATTACGTTTGATTAGTGCCATCTTTTTGACATGCCGAATCAAACGAGATTGAGTAACAGTGGGTTGGTGCCATTTGTAGGTGTACCTAACCTTGTAATTATAGTGGTTGATGACATCTATAGGCATGTTTGCCCCCCTTTGAACAATATTCTCCTCGTAAAATTTCTAGCAAATGTATATCTGTGAGGAGTCATTGACAGTACATGCCTGAAGCTTACCTTTTATGTATCTAGGTCTACCTTAGAGACACTGTAACATAATTTTTTACCTCATCATTAGAAGTCAAAACAACCTTCTAGACTATAGGTGTATCTATGTGTTTTCATTTTATACTGTGATCTTGGCTAGATTCTGTACACTTTCTAATGACCATGTCATCATTTTGTAAATTTGCACCAATAAACCATCATCATCAAGGCTGTCAACACTCCCTTTTTTACTTTGTGTCTTTCTAAAATTTACATTATCATTAGGTTTTTGCCTCTTTTCTAGTAGTTCGTTATTGTTAACATAAGCCTTATAATTTTTGATGTGTTTAGATTAAGACATCCCACATTTTGAAGAAGCATGGTTCATTACCAAAGAGTCCTCTTGGTTGCAGCCCAATGAACATTGACTACCACAATGGCATTCTGACCATTATATAGCTCTGGTTTTGGCAGTATTCCATCGTGACCTCATGATAACATAGGCTTTCCAAGGTAATTAATAGTAAAATTCTGAAAAATGCCATTTGGGGATAATATAGCTGGTGAGACAAAGTATCCACCTTGATGTTAGGATTTGCTGTGAAAAATCCAATAGCCTACTGAGAATGCTTTTGAAATTGATATAAGATTCTATTTTCATGGTCATGATTGCAAGAGAGAATAGTCCCACAACTTAGACCTAATAGTAAAGACATGTTTAGTTCACAGTGAGTGTACTCCACAGCTTGCTTCCCATCAACTCTAGCAAAAAGACAATTGACACCCCATGCAATGCTGAAATCTTTTTCCTCCTCTGTTACGATCAGTTCAATAATTCCTTTGCCAAAAGGGAACAGGGATGACTTTTGACCACTTCCTTTAACCTTTCTAGAGTTAGGAAATATCCTCACTTCCCTTTTTACTGTGCATCCTTTTGTTTTCAACTTGATCAGGTAACTTCTTGTGATTTGGTGGGTGTCTTAACCCATATTCAAGGAAGAAAAAAACAATCTTTCATTCTCCATTCACAAATACTTTATCCTTCATATCCGCTCTCATTCTCCATTCACAAATACTTTATTCTTCATATCCAATTTGATATGGGTGTCATCAGCATATTTTTCCATTAAAGTGCTAGGTATATACCTATTGAGAGGGTTTTAGGTACCCGTGGGAAAGATTTAATATAAGTATTCTATTTGTTAGGCATGATCTTGTTTTTTTTCTTTTTTGTCATTTCCTCTTTATTCATTTTTCATTTTTCCATTTTTCATTTTTTTCATAATTGGCCTATTTTATTTGACTTGTCGTTTCATTTTTATTTGTCAAATCGTTATCTTAATCATGCATTTTATTATCAATTTTGTAATGTCTTTTTGCAGTTTTAAGGTATATTAAACATGAATAATGTAATGGTCTCAACACCGGGTTAGCAATAAATACTATTTTTCAGTAGAAATAGTGCTTCTAGGGGTGACAAGTACACTCGAAGGTAAAAAATATTTTATTTGATCATCGAAAAACATTGATCATGGTTAATCCGGGGTTGAAATTTGAAGTAAAATTAAGGTCAAATAGGCCTCCAAAAGTCAAAAATACAAAAAACAAAGTGATTCGGTTCAAAGGTTAACTAGGTTGACCTACGTTTGACCGAATCTTTAAAAATAGCAAATGAGTTTTAAAAATTGCAAAAAAAAATTAAATTTTCCTAAAATGATGTATGGAATATTTTGGCTATAAAAATTTAATTTTTCACTGATACCGGTAATTATCAAATTGGATCGATCTGATTGAATCGGATTGAAAATGAACTCTGATTAGGTTGAAATTTTGTGTACAACCTATTTTTGACATGATAAGAATGATGAAATCAAATTTGGGATCATTTGGATTTGTAAAGTGAGAGAATTACGGGAAAATAGCATAATAGGCTTAATTATGGCTTTTGGGCCTCAAATGAGTGGGCCTTGGTTGAACCAAAGCCTAGCGCATTCAGCCATTATAAAAGCCAAATAGGAGCAGATTTTTTGGGCAGCTAAATTTATCTCTTGAGCCCTCTCTTATTCTTCCTTTGGCCGAACCATTATTGCCATTTTCTCTCAAATTTCTTCAAGTTTTCTCTCCCTTCCCACCCAAATTCATGCATACTGGGTGGAATTATATCTCCTTAGAAGACTCTCAAGACCTATACTGTAACACTCTACTCTCATCCATATATCCGTACATTATATAGAGATACTAGTCAGATATTCACATATACCTATTAATTCAAAATCATTTACTAAAACATTAATAACTCTAAATATAAAATGTCAGGCATTAAATATAAAATCGTTCTACCTCGGTTTATGCGATCCTAATATCTTTATGTACATGCCATTCGAAATTTCTTCTTTATATCCTGAAATATTTTATTCCTGTGTGCAGTTAACAACCACACGCTAAGCAACTGTGTGCTTAGTGGTGGATACAACTATTCAAAATTTCATTCGATTAAATTTTATTTTCAATTTTTATTATCTTTATTATCTTAAGCAATTCTATTTATTAACTAATGTTATCTTCTAATATGTTATTGATTTGTTATCACAATTTAATTTCAATAATGCTTATGCCCTGCAATTTTCACTTTTATTTACTGATTCTTGTCTGTCTCTTCATTTAAATTGTCCTTCTTTTATTATTTTACTTGAAATTTCTATTTTGGTTCACTATAACTTATACAGTAAACTTTCACTAGTCAAAGTTCATTAGTTGTAACATTCCATTTCTATTTTCTTTCTATTCTTTTTTTTTTCTCATTCGCTAATTCATACTTTGTCATAGCTCATTCTCTTATTAGTTTCTCTTTTCCTCTTATATTTTCGATTAGGTTCTTATATTTGTTCGACTTACAATTTAAATTTTTATGTCTAGCTAAATTAATATTTCGTTAATTATTTTCTCAAAACTGCTCATTTATCTTTCGTTTCTCTTTGAATGTTTCTGGCCATGAAACTGTTGTTTTCTTTCAATTTGTTCCTTAATTCCATTCTTTGGTCCATTCCATAATTTCATATTTTATTTTTATTTCTTTGACCATACTACAGTTTAATAATCGGATCCTTTATTTCATCATGTTCTACTTAATTACATTATGGATTTACTTCTTTGTCTTTATTTTCTCTTATACTTAATTCTTTAGCTCTAAAATATATATAAAATCTTTAGTCGGTTGTAACATTTCGGTTAGGTCCTTGGGCTCACTACTCATTGTCTTTAAATTTTATTTATTCTTAATATATTCATAATTTACTTTAAATCTCTTTAACACTTATTCTTTTTAATTAATTTCTCAATTTTTCCGAAATTGATTTTTCCTTAACTTGATCAATTTTTTTTTATCACAGTTTTGACTGGTTTAACTTCCTCTGGCCTTTGATTTAAATTAAGTGTATAAATTACAATTTAGATCCTAAAATTCCTTTCATGATGACAAATTATATTTTGGTCTTTAAGATTTGTACTATTGACAATTTTATCCTTCTTAACTTGTCTATTCAATTTAATTTCTTTAATTGTTATTTTAATATTAAAATTTAAAATTTTCTCTAATTACTTACATTTTGACTCATTTTGCTTTATTTGACTTTTACTTAATTTTCAATGCATAAATTACCTTTTTAATTTTTTGAATTTCTGAAAAATGATAAATTTACAATTTAGTTCCTTAACTTTTAACTAACTACATTTTTGTCCCTTTTGTCTTATTTAACTATTTTAACTTCTTTATTCACTATTTTTTTACTTCAATTGACCAATTTATCCTTATTTTATCACGTCATTATGGTTTTTCCCTTACTTATCTCATTGATATTATTTTTTTCACATTATTTATCATTTAATTACATTTATGGCATCTAAGTTATCATATTTACTCTTTTATTCCGGTTTCATACAAGATTACCATTTTGTCCCTAGTCGTGGACAACCACGAATTGGATAAACGGGACTTAAATACGGTGTACTGGAGGGATCCCACATCTAGGTGCCACACAAAAACCCCAATACTGATACATATAATAAGCCGGCTATCCAATCTCATATATCATAGTCATTTCTGATGACAACTATCACATAAATTCATGGTATCCCATGAAATAAATTCCTATGGCTAGTCATACTATCCAAAGAACTAAATTTCCCACTGACACTAAGGGCATAATTAACTTTTCTTCTTTATTACATTTATGCATTAATATTTATTTTCCATATTTTTCTTTGGTCACATGTTGCTTCCAAACATATTCAATTAAGCTCATTACTCATGCATTCATCTCATAGATGCTCATTATTATATAATTGTGACTAAACTATAACATTTACACATATTTATCTTTTGGCCATCAAGAGATTTTTCACTAATGAATTGTTTCTCATTCCAACTTAATATCATACATATCTTAATATCCATTTATAATCATTTCATGGTGAATTGAAATAATTACGCATGGTAAATTTCAAGTTCTATTAACTTTTTGCATTATGTAATTATTACACAATTAGGTACCTTTCCTCATTTTTCATTCTAATTAACATTATTAGAATTTTTATGTCTTATTTTGTCTAATTATTATTAATTACTCAACTAAACATCAATTACCCACCTTTCATCCCATTAATATATTTCGGCCATTATATAATTTTTACAACCATAAATCTTTTAGTGCTTTATTCTATACCATTTACATTTTTAATATTTATTTATAGAAAAATATACCAATGCATGCTTCATTTTTCTTAATATCAATTAATTTTCTATATGAACATCATTATGTTTCAACATAATTCCTTGCACATCTATTATTTTTAACTCAATTTCATTGTAATAATTTTAGCCACTATTATACATTAGAATTTCATTTAATATTTTATAAATCATCAATTTCTCATTTAATGCTCTTAAGCTTCCCATTCGGTCACTATTGTTCCTACCAATAATTAATTGTTTTCTTTGTATTTTTATGTTCATTTCATATTTAATCATCCTCTTGAAATATTACCTTAAATAATTACGCACTACTCTTCCATTTCATATTGTTAGATAATGTAAAATTTATACTAAAATTCACAATTTAAATGAAATTGAGACTAGTTTGTATCCACATACCTTATTTCCTTAGCTCTTATTCCTTAATCTTCAATTCTTTTTTCCCTCATCAAAGAGCACCATGCTTCTCTCAAACACCAAGTGGCAGAACCAATCAAGGCAAAACTCTACCCATCAATTAGCCTTCTTAATCCCATATAACATCATAACAACAATTTATATACCTAAATCTATATATTAGAGTCTTCCATTCAAATTAAAAACCTTAATTACCCATACTTTGATTTTTAAAACATAAGGTTGGATCCTTAACTTCTCCAACTTCTTTTGCTTAAAAGGGAGTTTAGGGACTGCTATCATACTGTAGAGGGGCTGAAACCTTATATGGAAGCTTGGGTTTGAACAAAAAACATAAAGAAAATGCAAGAAAAAATTGAGAAGAAAAGAAAAAAAGGGTCAGCCAAAGAGAGCCAAGGAATTTCGGTGAAGGCAGTAGAGAATTATGGAATTCTAGAGTTCTTTGGTCATTAAATACTTAGATTAATAGGCTTAATGGGCTTAATTAAGGCAATTGGACCTAACTCAAACCCAAACAAAAATTACAAGCCCAATAAGCATATAAAAATTATTTCTCTCTCTTTACTTGCTCCATTATACTTCAAATTAATTCCATAATTTATAATATAATAAAGTAAGTTTTCATATAAATTTTTGGCCCAATCGAAGTCCATTTTTAGTCCGATTCACCTAAGACAGTCCGACAAGCAAAATCTCGACTTCACCGAAAAATTTATTTTTATACAAAAATATTCTACATAAAATTTCATGTAAAACTGAAAATTTTAGTGATTTTTAAAGATCATTTGTTATTTTTAAATTTTTACTAAAACCTTAATAAACCCTTTTTCTCAGTTTCTCGATCCATTTTCTGAAATCAGTGTTTTCGATATCAGAATGCCCTAAAATTTTGCCTCACATGCACTAGCATACTCAAGAACATACGGTTTAAATTTCAATCAATTCCAATATCATTTTGACATACTTCTGGCTTTAAAGGCTAGTGCAGCCGGTTCGAAGTTCAAAATTTTAAAACTGTCAGAACACTTAATTTTCACTTCTAATAGATCATTTAGGTTATTGCTAACATATTTATGAAGTTGGAATAATTTTTGGATGTCAATACACCAATTCAGAGTACAATCAAACTTTCGATCAACCCTTTCTACGATACCGGATAAACTTCTCTATCCCGTTTAAAAGTCAATCTAAGCTCATTTTCGGCTCAAATTGTACCACTGAGCTTCATTTAACACCTACTTTCATAAAATTCTCCTAGGATAAACTTCCTATCGGATTACCCATCCTCGAATTACCCTGGCCTGAGCACGTTTAACCTTTATACTTTTTTGAATTTCTCTATTTCCTTCACTTCGTTTGTTCTGAAAACTATCCCGGAGTTATCTTTCTCATTCTACACATGCTAAAAATGTCAAATGCAAATTTTTGGGTCATTACATATACTCTTTGATTAGAGGAAGAAAGGTAAGAGAAAACAAGTGTGAAAGTGAGAAAGGCTAATATGAGGTAAGAGAAAATCAAGGTTTTAATTTTGTTTAAGGGTGCCTACAAGTGTTTTTAGGTGTCTAGAGTTCATTTATATGGTTAATTTGAGCATTTGAGATCAAAAATTGGTGTTTCATATGCTACAGAATTTGGCCCCTTTTAGATTCTCAAGGTGGTGGACAATCTTCCAAGGCTAAAGGAAAGAAAAAAAGAAGCCTAAGAAGGGTAAAGTAAGTGAGGAAGATTATTGGCTATTAAATTCATTTATTTCCCTTGAATTAGTATGATTTTTCTTTATGTAACTTGGAAAAACTTAGGGAAAATGCATATATAATTAAAATTAAGCTTAGAAAAATTATTTAAGGCCTTGAATATGACTAATGGAATGCTTAATTTAATTTAAAAGGATGCGTAAGGTGAGTACCCTCTTTTATGGCCGAATGGTACCCTAAAGGAAATCATAGTATGTTTTGTGTATTTTTTATGCTTTATGCCATAAAATGACTTAGGTGATAAAATATTATGTCCATGAATTTTTGTGAAATTTATGAAAATTATTTGAATATTTTTTAGAAGGAAATTAGATTATGTAATAGGTGAATTTATTGAATTATTGAAAAATAATTCCTTAATTAAGTGAAAAATAATGAATTATTGTAAAATAATTCACAAACTATGCAAATGTAGTGAAAAAGTTGACTGACTGACTTACCGAAATGAAAAAGTTACAGAAATTATCAAAAATTCTAAAAAGTGAAAACAAGAAGTAAATGAATTTCTCCCTTAGTAGTGGTTAGGCAGTCAAAATCTAGCTTAGAATATGATTGGCTAGCCATAGGGATACCTATATCGCGGTGCAAGTCATGGCGACTTGCTTTGCTATGGTAGGATCGTATGATATCCCGTAGTATCTTATCTGTTTTGTGTCATTTCTTAGTCCTTATCATGGCCCTATGGGGTCCACATTCTATATATTTGTTTTGATAATTTCTGTTGGGATTGCACTAGGATATAAATATAAAAATGAGCTAAAAGTGCAAAAAGGAATGTAAAAAAAGAAGTTTAGAATGAAAAAGGACCTAATTCAAAAGAAATAAAAAGTTTAAGGGCAAAACAATAATTTTTTCAAATGTTGGGATTTATAAGTAAAAATGTTAAAGTATTAATTAAAATAGATAAAATGATAATTTAGTGAACAAACAGCCTAAGGGTCAATTGGTAATTCGTATGCCAATTAATAGATTGAAAACGGAAAATAAGTAACTAGTAGAAATTTTGTAATTAAATGAAGAATTAAGGACTAACTTAAAAATTTTTTCAAAATAATGGTTTTAATTTGTATTGAATGTAAAGGACATGGATAACTGTGTTTTGATAGAAATTTAATAAATTTTGTATAATTAATGCAATTATGTATGTCTGAAAAATTCTTTGATTTATATTCATCACTGAGCATAGTAAATGCTCAGCACATAGTTGTTATTGCATGTAGGTTCTAGAGAAGGAGTGGAGCAATAGTGCACAAAGGAGCAAATTTTGAAGAAAAAAGAGAGAGTTAAGAAATATTTTTGTATTGGCATGTATATGTATATATATTTTGTAAATATGTACCTTGACATGAAGTGAATATTGTATGTGTGTATATTGTGATGGGAATGGATGATTGGATTGTATGTAAATATTGTTTATAATTCGTCGTACCCCTGAAGGGCTGTGAATTCTTTGCTTTTTAGGTTGGGTAGGCAACTTTTTACGACGTTATATTGTCGAATTTTTAATTGATGAATAGTAATTTGGACAATTATAGGTCAATTGACAAGTTTAAATTGTAATTATTATTACTGATAAAAAAAATTGGTAGTTAAGGAATTAATTGGCTGAAAAAAAATTTCGGCTTATTGCTTTAGTCAACAGTCAAAGCTATAGTAAGGGTATTACAAATAAAATGGATAAAAATAATCAAAATATAAGGTAAATATATAAATTAAACAAGTATATATTCTATACATAAAAAAAATATCCAAAAAAAAGTTTTAAAACTCCCTGAATGCAAAATGATAAAACTACTAAGATGGACTTGGTCCTCTGCGGTAAGCTGGTCTTGATGGAGGTCAGAAGGCTGAAGGCCTAGAAGGTCTAGCTGGTGCCTGTAGTGCTACTGGTGGCTGCTCCTCCTTCTGTTTGAAACTAAACAATAACCTCGTTAATGCAACTGTCAGTGGCTATAGAATCTATGCCATCACCTCAACTAGTCGCTTTGAGCCCTAACCTACCCCTATCACTACTCTGGAGTGTTGCTCGATGTATCTCATCAGGCCATTCCTCAAAGCCCCAATGCATCTCTTAAGCTACTCGTTGGTCTCAACCACCATCTGTCTCCCTTTGGGAACCTCAGTCTCAATGCAGCCCCCATGCTCTCAGATTTGAGGGAGCGACTCATCAACTACCTATAAAGATGCATCCAATCTTTGACCTATAGTCACCAACTTAGTTGTGACGCCCTACACCTGAGTTTGTAAGGATTGTACTACAGTTAGTACTGACTGTAAAGTCTGATCTTGTCTCCTGAAAGTCTCCTTCACAGTAGATAATATCTTTAAACTATCATCAAATAAAGGAACCGATGATGGCTTAGTAGTGGCAGTGCAGTGGATGAGGATGTCTTTGGGTTCCCAAATGGCAGAGAAGTAGTCAAAGTGCATGCCTCGAGTTTCAATATGGAGGAAGAGCATTAGAAGTGGATACCTCTGGGTGTCCATATGGTAAAAATCTACTTAACCTCTTAGCTGGTGATCGTTGATGTCTAATTGGTGATCTAGGATGCATTAAAAGAGTGAGCGATATGCCGAAAAGGTCATCTAGGTCAAGCTATATGTCTATCTCATAGTTTGAATCCATACCTCCCTATGGCTTGTGTGGCTCCTCACCCTGGTCATCCTTTTGTGCTGGGTGTGTTAGAGGTGCCTATGGTGTCTAAGGCTGCTGAGCTTGACCCTAATCATCCCCCTCTGCTAATAGATATGGCACTATAAGTGCCAAGTTGTAGTTCTCTATGGTCTCTGGGATAGTTAGCATTTTGTATTGGACCTCTTGCCCTTGTACTGACTCCACCATCCTCATGGAACAAGCGGCTTGTATGTCAACATATATGTCTTCCTAAAGCTGGCATCCAAATGTCCCTTTGTCTGCCCCCAGAGCTAATAATAGCCGAGTCACAACACCTCCTATATAGATTTGAGAGTTAGACTGGGTGGCTACATTGAGCAAGAAAGTGATGATCTCGTGCATGATGTCTACCCTTATATGCTCATGCATTACCAATAAGCTAGTAATCTTGGCTACATTAATCGACCCAAGGCTGCTAGTACGACTTAGATATGACATATATAGCACTCGTTGAATGTATCTGTAGGCCTGAGTAACCAACATAGAGCTCTTTGTCGTGTCCGATTGGTACACAGCTCCTAAAAGCGCGATGATTATCCATCAGGCTCGATCAACTATCCTATCAAAGGTTAAAATATCCAGCCCCAAGATCTATGGCCTCCGTGAATTGTCAATGCGTAATGTTGAAGTGAATAACTCCTGCCTAAAACTGGACTACTCCTTCCTCGGTGTTCGACGTCTAGTAGGCCCCATACTCCAAGGTAACCAAAAACTCTCTAGTCACATCGAGGTATATCTAAAAGGCCGGAGCAAAGAACTTTTTCCATCCTATTATAGCTAGCAATCTATCAATCTCCTCAGTCAACCCTACAGTTTGTAGGAATTATCTGGACATGAAATGGCTAGATCTGAACTGGACTGGTGATAAGGCCCGATACCTGCCGTCATATTGAGGCATTATATATGTTGTATCCTGCAAAAATAAAGTGTTAATCTCCTATGGTTAACTTGGGTCACAAGCAAACCAAAAAAAATTAATTTACTAGAAAATTGAGGCGAAATCCTGGCAGCATGCCAGCTTAAATTGGAGCTAGCCGGCCTGCTAAAAATGTGTGCTAAGTTCCATAAGATAATTTATAACAACCTAAACCCATTATTGGGAAATCTAGCAAATATGCACAATAAACGAGGCAATATACATTTAACAATTTATAGAATTCTAATAAAAAATTCGATAGCATTCCCACTTAGGAATATGCCTGCCCCCTGTATGAGAAAAGCATTTCAACAAATCCACAGGCCATCATTGGTTGCTAAACAGTCCAATTCAAGTTATTAATTTGTTAAACCAAAATTATTCTCAACTATATTAGTGTTATTATTGGTTTAATTTCAATAAATTTCAAAATACAGGTCTAAGTAAAACTATCTACATTGGATACAAAGATATAGTGACTACAAGCAGTGTTATTTACATGCTCATTTTCAAAGGCTTACTTCTAACTAAAATGTCATGCAATAACAAAGTTCACGAGTTCAAGTCTAACTCTTAAAGGCTTGTATAAAGCTAAACGACAAATTATTTTCTAAACAATAATTCATGCAACCTAAACATAGCAAAATTATTATACTACATTTATAGTATGAACAACATAAATAAAGAGTAAAGAGGTGAGTGGACACTTACTTAAAGTAAAGAAGACAGAGAAATAAAAATAAAAAGAAGTGTAGAATGGTCACTACCCTAATGTGCGCATTGATTTCCGAGGAATTTCCATGTGAACAGCACAAAAAAGGGATAAAAATGAGAGAGAAATAGAGCAAAAACGTTAGGAAATCAAAATTGGAAATTACAAAAGAGTGGGGAAGAAGAATAAAAAAAGGTTTTTTATTTTCAAATTTTTGAGCAACAGACAGTCTGGCCATCCATCGCCAGTGACAGACGGCCACCTCATATGTCCTGTCTATCACTCTTTTTTCACACTTTTTATTATTTTTTCTTTCTTTTTTTGTATTTATTTGTTTTAATTTTCATTTCCCATTATTTGTCACAATACACCTCATTTTTATTTTTTTATCTATTATACACTTACACATTATTTACACTTGTATACTCATATTATTTATTATAATTATACATACTTTCTGAAAACTTAGAAACACCCTGAAACTTCAGGTGCCTTTTGAATTTTTGAACTTTTCATGTCTAGAATTGTCTGAAGCTTTTACATTGGCCATAGGTCTTTTGGGTTTCCTATAAAATGAAAATAAGAAAAGATGCAAAAAAAATGTACGTGCAATGCATGAAACATACAGAAGAAATGCATTTGAGTCATCTAGAGGTGACAGATGGGCTGGCCATGGCTCACTCTTCAAGGGACAACCATATGTCTACCCTTTTCTATAAATAGTATAAATTCCTCTTTGGTCTTTGTGCCTTTGACCTCTCCCATTTTCTAAGAAGCTTCATGCTAGGTTTTTTCTATTTTCCCCTTTTTCTTCCTTCTTTTTTTTTTGGTCATTTTTCCTTTTAGTTATTTATTTTTCTTCATTATTTTTTCATTTAGAATATTTGAAAATTTTTGTCCTGACAACCTTTGCACTTGAAAAATTACACCTATTGTTGGACGATATGAGAACTTAAGAGGACCCTCTTTTGGCTCTATATTCCAACCTGAGATTTTTTAAGAGAGTATCTTTTGATAAGAACTTGATTTTTGCTACTATAAGGTACTGAGACCCGAGGTTCCCTATTTTTAGGTTCAAACAACAGAAATTGTGTCCTTTGCCTGAGAAATTTATTAAGATAGTCGGTACGAGGTTTACACCTGGTACCCAACCATGTTTGCCTTCTATTGTGCATAGCTATCCCAGAGAGGTGGCTCATGCCTTGGGCATCCTTCCTTCTGAAGCTAGAGGTTTAATACCTTAAGGGAGGACATTTTTATTAGAACCATTGACTGATGTCCTGGCTAACTTTGATGACGTGTCTACTTTCCAATTTGGCATCATCTTGCTTTGCTGCTTTAGCCAATGCTTGCTAATGCATATAGATGACCTGATGACTGAGGATTATGAATTACTTAGTGTCGTGGATGGCATGTGCAGGGGGTACAACCCATTTTGCCTGATTCTGGCAGACACTATTCTTGGCCTAAATTTTGTTCAAAACAACCCTCTTGCTTACCTTACCGGTAGTCCTATGTTGCTCTAGGTATATCATTGTTTTAAAGGTAGTGCACCCTTTATGAGTTTTCACAATGGATTCTCTTTTTAGAAAATACATCCCTTCAGATTTTCACATATTTACTTGCCTTATTTTCTTTTGAGATGAATCCAACTCACCCAAGCAACTTTATTTTTTTTAGATATGGTTCCGTGAGAAGTTGAAGTTGTGGTTAGAGCCTCCACCTCGGGTCAGGGCAACAGGCACTATCCCTTGAGATATTTTATTCTTAGACATACACGACATGAGTTCCTTTCAATCTAGAAGGGTGTCGACTGGATGAATTAGTTGACTGATGATGACATTATGTTCAAGTGTACCTAGCTACCCATTTCTTCCATAGTTGGAGACGGAGCTTCTGGATATATCCTCTTGTGTGGTATACTTTTTGTTCCTTTCCTGTCAGACTACCATCGGAGGATTTGGACTCATCTCCCTATGAGGATTGCCATTCCTGAGATTGGAGTTTGTGACTTCACCACCTCCACCTCGTACAAGCAATGGGTTACGAGCCCAGCAGCTAACAACAGGCTTTCTCAACTTGGGCACCTAAAAAGATATGTGATATAGATAGACTAGATCAGATATTTTCATGGATTATTTTTTTTTTATTGAAATATTTACATTTTGAACACATAAAAAGACTAGGAACTACTTTTGGATACATTAATAATGTTTTTGAATACATATATGGCATTTCTTTTTTATTTCAGTATATATGATCATCACTTGATATTATCTCAATGACACATATTATTTAAGTTCGAAAGTGAAACTTTAAAAGCATCATAACACCTACCATCGATCAGCCCTCTCAAGTTTTCTTGATTGATTATTTTCTCTCACCTCTAATTTTTTCCCAGGATGCCTTTTTTTTTGTTTTCACCCTGACGAGATGCCCAATTTTAGCAAGGACACCGTTTTTTTATTTTTGACCCACAGGTGTTTATTCTCTTCTTTTTTATTTTTAATCTTAGCCAAGTAATCTTTTCAATCTGTCTATATTTATCGACTCTTGAACTCATTACCATCGCTATCTGACAAAATAACAACTCTTTTGGATAATAGCTTCTTTAGCACAAAAGGTCCTTCCTAAGTAGGCCTAAACTCGCCTCGAATATATGGAATTCTAGGCCTCTTTTGCTTGAACACCATATCTCCCTCATTCAAGGGATGCTTCTTAACCTTTTTCTTGAATGAATGAGCTAGTCTCTTTTAATAAATCTGGTTATAATAGTACACCTTTATCCTATCCCCATTTAGCAAGTTAAGCTATAGCAATCTTTGTTTAGCCCACTCTATTTCTAGTAGTTCAACTTTTAAGACCACCTTTAAGGACTAGTGCTCAATTTCTACTGGCAAAAGTACTTCCATCTCATAGACCAAAGAAAACAGAGTAACCCTTGTTGAAGTTTTAGTTGTGGTCCTGTAACCCCATAATGTAAAAGACAACTTATTGGCCCAATTTTTGTAAGTTCAAACCATCTTAGCCAAAATTCTTTTAACATTCTTGTTGGCCACCTTGACTGCTTCGTTGGCTTGAGGCCGATAAAGAGAAGACTTTTGGTGCTCGACCTCGTATTTGGTGCTCTACCTTCTTAAAGGATTCTGCTTCTACCCATTTGGTGAAATAATCAATAGCCACTATAATAAACCTATGCCCATTCAAAGTTGTCAGATTAATCATACCTATGATGTCTATACCCTATGCAATGAACGACCATGGTGATGTGACTGGCAATTGCTTTAGGTCTGTATACTGTTGGAATAGCTGAGACTCTCTGACATATTTAGAACAATTATTGTCCATTGTGACCCAGAAGAATCCTTGGCATATGATCTTATTTTCTAAGGCCAAACCATTCATATGAGCTTTATACACACCTGCATGTATCTCTTTTATGACCCTTTTTGCCTCTTTCTTGTTTAGGCACCTCAGTTGGATACCATCAGCTTGTCTTTTGTAAAGCACTTCATCTACAGTAATGAAGTAAGTTGATAGCTTACAAATCATCCTTTGGACCTTTTTAGTGGATTCCTTTAGGAATACTGACCTTTCCAAGTAGTTTTTAATGTTATAATACCAAGGTTTCCCATCATCCACTTCAATATAAAAAATCTACTCATTTTCAAAACACGGCTTATCATAACTCAAAATCAATGTAAGCCTCATGCTCATCCCTCTCGGGTTATCCTGCATTGATACCAAGGTGGCTAAGGTATCTGCTAATTGGTTCTCTTCTCTAGGCACATACCCAAAAGTACAAACCTCAAACTAGCTACTCAAAGCTTTCGAACACTTAAGGTAGGGCAGTAGCTGTTCTTCCTTCACAGACCATTCACCCTTCACCTGATAGGCTACCATAGATGAGTCTCTAATTCTACAGATTTTTCCCCTACAGCCAACAAGGCTTCTAACCTAAAGGTGTAACCTTCATATTTGGCTTCATTATTCAAGGCTTTAGACCTCAGTTTCTTGGCTAAAGGTATTTTCTCTCCCTCCGGGGTCACTAAGATTACTCCCACTCTTGCTCCTTTATTATTTATAACTTTGTCGAAGTACATTTACCAACCCTGAACTGTTATGGCTGCAATGTTCTCATCAAGGAACTCATAAGTTATCTCTTCTCCTTTTAACAACTGATCAGCTAGGAACTATGCTATGACCTTTTCCTTAATAGTTTTTCTAGTGATGTATTCTATATCGAACTCTTATAGGAGGATTAACCACCTTTCTATCTTCCCTAGGAGTGAAGGTGCTTCTTGCAAATACCTGAGAGGGTTTTACTTAGCTATAACTTGTATCCTGTAGGAATGAAAGTAATGTCTCAGTTTCTTTAAAGCCC
The DNA here is from genome assembly GCA_037975025.1 of Excoecaria agallocha. NCBI lineage: Eukaryota > Viridiplantae > Streptophyta > Magnoliopsida > Malpighiales > Euphorbiaceae > Excoecaria > Excoecaria agallocha. The sequence goes on from CM075812.1 coordinate 11,577,055, forward strand.
AAATGACTACTAGAAAAATCTTTTCGACCTCTATATACTTCACTTCACAAGGGAGGAACTTTTTGCTGAAGTAGTACACTATACACTTAATCTTGAAATCATCCTATTGAGCCATCATTACCCTTATTAAGCTATCCTTTATAGCCAAATACAAAATTAAAGGCTTACCTGCATGTGGCGGTCTTAGCACTAGTGGATATAGAAGATATTCCCTAATGGTATCGAATGCCTTTTGATAGTTTTTGTTCCAAACCACTGGTTGATCCTTCTTGAGCAACTTGAATATTGGTTCGCAAATCGAAGTTAATTTGGCTATGAACCTACTTATGTACTGAATCCTGCCAAGAAATCCTCTAACCTCTTTTTCCTTATGGGGCACTAGCATTTCTCCGATGGTCCTCACTTTGTCAGGATCTACCTCTATACCTTTTTAGCTCACCACTTGCCCTAAGAGCTTACCTGAAGTGACCCCAAAGATGCACGTCTTCGAGTTGAGGCAAAGGTTATAATTGTTGATCCTCTAAAAGAATTTCTCTAATGCCTCAAAGTGATCCTTTCGGTAGCCAACTTGATCATCATCTCATTCACATATACCTTCACTTCTTGTGAATCAAGTCATCCAATGTCCTAGCTGTCATCCTCTGATAGGTAGCACTTGCATTCTTAAGCCCAAAAGGCATGGCCCAATAGGCATAGGTACCCCATTAGATGATAAAGGTTGTCTTAATCTAATCTACTACCTTATTTAAAATCTTATTATACCTAGCATACCCATCTACAAAGCTACATAGCACAAGCGGTCTCACTAACAACAACACCTCTATATGAGGTAGAGGAAAGTCATCCTTAGGGCAAGCTTTGTTCAAGTTTCTATAGTCCACACAGACTCTAACTCTTCCATTTTTCTTTGCAATAGGAGCTACATTCGCTAACCATGTAGGGTATTGAACTTCCACTAGGAACTTAGCCTCTCTTTGCTTCTTAACCTCATCTTTAACCTTTTTAACCCATTCTGGCTTAAGCCTCCTAAGCTTTTACTTAATTGGTTTATATCCTAAATAAGTTGGGAGGGCATGTTCAACAATTTCTCAATTTATTCCTGGCATATCTTTATAAGTCCAGACAAAGACTTTTTCATATTTTTCAATATTCTTTCAAATTTTTCTCTCTTCAGGAGTTATTTCTGATGCTAATAAAATTTCTTTTGGATTTTATTTCATTTCGAGATTAAATGAACATGTGTTTGTTGAGTTAATGTCAAATATGAATGATTCGTGATCATGATTATGCAAATTGAAATCAGAAGAAGCATCACACAAGTAAGCAAAATTGTTCATCTTATTAATATAATCAAAAGAGTTATCATTGTTCTCACTAAAAAATTTTGGAACATAAAAAATATTAATGAAAGTATCTTCTTCAATCTTGGCGGCAATAGATGTCTCTCTAGCCTCTAGATTAGCCTTAGGTAGATCTTCAGCTTCCATCTTCTCTTTGCATTTCAACTGAACAGCAAGGAACATCTCCTCACACACTTTTTTGTCCCAAGTTGAATGATGCAGGAGGATCTATTTATCTTAGAAACCCTCAATTGGCTTGATAATCCCTTGTTCCCAATCGAAGACATCGTTGAATGATTCAAACCTTAGTACTATCTCACCCTATATTAACTGAGGCTCATTCTTTCCATAGTAAAGGCAGATACTGAAGCTGGCACAAAGCTCTGAGAAATATGAGGAATCCCTTTTGTTGTTTTCTTCTTTTTGTTTTTTTTCTCAGGACCAGTGAACCTAATCCCTTCCTATCCTTCTGACCTTTAGCAGTAATGGCAGTTTGAGGTTGCTGACAATTATTGTTTAAACCATCCCCAGGCAAGAAGTTCATCTTCTTTAGCATATTGATTACTTGTGAGCTATCAGCAAAGTTACCTTCACTTTCATCATCACTGATGATAGATACATGGAACCCATTGAGAGGCTACTTTTCCATCTCTAGGACAAATGCCTGGTTCTTCCTTGTAGCTTTGATGGTTATGACTTGACCATTGTGAGGTATTTTGATCATCTGATGCAACGTAAAGGGCATCCGACCTAACTTAGATAACCATGGTCTTCCCAGTAGCATAGAAAAGTTAGCATAAATTGGCAGCACCATAAATTCAGCTTTGGTTTCAGTAGCTCACATCTTCACTAAAGCTTTGAAGGTCCTAGTAGCTTGCCTCTTTGAGTTGTCATAGGCAGAAATGGCCAAGTCAGACTTGTTTAGCATGTTCTTGTTTAGCCCAAAAGTAGAAATTGCCACCAAAGCACAAACATTGATAGAAGACCTGTCATCCACCATCACGCACATCATGTCCTTAACATTCACCTGAGCATTGATATAGAGAGAGCGATTATGATTTTTGCCTTCAGCAGGTAGATCAACATTAAAGTACACAATGTTCTCTCCTGTCCCTCCTTTTACTAAATCCAATAGCTTAGAGGGTGAAATAGTAATTGCAATAATAGATTCACTCAAAGCTTCGACCAACTTCTGCCTATACAATGGAGATTGCCTCAATAAATCCCAAATGGAAATATAAGCTTATGTTTTCTTCAACTGCTTGATTATCTGGTCCTCTTCAATTTCTTTCTTTGTTGGCACTGTAGTAGGGGCTGACGGCTTCTCAACTTTTGAGGCCACTTTTCCACCTCTAGTAACCGCCTTTACCTTTTTCTTTCCCACATCTTCCTCACTCTTACTAACTGAACTCTAGATATCCATGGGCACCATAGTACCTTCATCCTTACTTTTTAGTAGTGGAATCCCAACAATCAATCATTAAAATTGGTCGATTTTCTTCACTTGGCTCTATTACTTTAAGGGAAAAACCAGTAATGGCCATATACTCATTCCCATACAAGTCTCTCATGACATACCACTCAGGCAGACTAGATCCAATCATTAACACTGGAGGTAGTACAGTATTGTAATCTCCTTTTTTATTTTTATCTCTCCTTTCAAGATCTAAAATCTGTTTGTTGTCTATCAAAATTTTAATTATATTCTTAAGGGTGCGATAATAATCAGTAAGATGCCCAGTATGTTAGTGGTAAGCACAGTACTGATGTTCCCTGTAATGGGGCAATCCCTAACTTTTTGTAGGTCTCGATGGCAATGGTTGCAACTTCCCTTCCTTCCTCAATCGGTCCAACACCTAGGATAGTGACTTACTGAGGTTGGGATAATGCCTCTAATTAGCTTTCGTAGTAGACACTTCGTCTATCTTTCCAATCCTATTCGATCCACTGCTATTTTCAACTACCTTGTTATTGCCAAAATTCCTCTTTGCACACTCATTGTTTGCTGTTCTGGCTGAGTACTCTCCTTCAATTTCTATGATTATATAGTTCAAGAACTCCCAATCCTGTAGACCTTTTATCTTCAGACTATCCCTTAGACAGGGACTTGTATTTCGAATAAAGAATTTAATCTAGTCAGCTATATCAGGCTTCCTCTTCATCTCCATTACTTGATTCCTTTACCTGGTGAGCTATTCGCGAAAAGACTCATCATCTTTTTGTTAAAGCAGTTTAAGGTCTTTCAAGGTAACATCTATCCTGGTACTATAGTTATACTACTTAAGAAATTCTTGAGTTAACAAATTCCAGTTTTCTTTATTGCGCCTGCCCAATCTATGATACTAGTCAAACGGGCCCTGTTAAACTTAAACAAAAATATTCCACCTTCTACTTCTTGGTCAAGATGATCCCCTTCATGATTAGTGTGTACTATTTAACATGTGCAGAAGGATCTAAAGTATCATCAAACCTTGGCAAGTTAGGCATCTTGAATCTCTAGGGCAGTGGCTAATCACCATCCAAATCCCTATCCTTAGGGTTTATTTGATGGAATATGACATGGTATGAATGTGATGATGGCACAGCGGAAAAACAAAAATTTTTATCATACATGCCATACAATTCCATGACAAGAATCGAAACATGCAATTTTAGAGTTTTAAACTTACAACTTTAGATGCCTTTAAAACTTGATTTTGATGATGACCAGCAACCAAGAAGGATATGTCCACCTTAGATCTTCACCACCAATGCCAAGGAATAGCCTTTACGCCACTCCCTCTATTCTCACACACACACTTGCAAAGATGGCTTAAAATCAAGAGTGCTAGCTCTATGATTGTGTATTCGGCAATGGGAATGATTTGAAGCCACAAGATCTGATCTTGTTCTTCCTTTAGGTTACTGTTTCAGCCCGAGAACACAAGAGAACAAGAAAGATTTCTTTCCCCTTGAGTATTTCGGCCAAGAGAGAAAAATAGCAAAACGGCATACCCTTTTATTCATTTAATTCATTAATATATATCACTTAATTTAGGTCAAGTGTGAGTGCCAAAAATTAAGTGTTAATTTCAGCCTCCATCACTTCCTAATTAAGAGATATATCTTAATTTAAATTCTATTAGAATTTAAATTCAAATGGCATTAGTCATTTAATCAAAACAAACTTACTTATTTAAGGTGTTAAGTTGCCGAATTCAACTAGTATTTTAGTTTGAATTTTGGCTACTTTAATTCCCTCTCAAGTATTATATTTTGATTAAATACAAATTAGGATTTAATACTCAATTAACTTAATTATACATAGATAATTAATCAATTGAAATTAAACCTAGCACATGCCAACAAATTTCTCTCGTGACCAACTGTTAACAGATTTGCCTAAAACAGCAAGCTGTTTTAGGCAAAAAGACAGTTCAATATATTTGCTTAAAACAGCTAGCTGTTTTAGGCAAAAAAACTCGTTTCACAGATTTGCCTAAAACAGCTAGCTGTTTTAGGCAAAATCGTGGCTTAACAGATTTGCCTAAAACAGCTAGCTGTTTTAGGCAAAATCGCACCTTGACAGTTTTGCCTAAAACAGCTAGCTGTTTTAGGTAAAAATCTGTTTATCTATTTTATGCATTAATTTGACTTTAAATAAAAGTCCAAATTAATTCCCAATACACAATTTAAATATTTTAAGCCCAATGCTTTGTGTGTGATCTTATAGGTCCATTTAATGTTGGCAATGAATTAATAAATTAATTCAAAGGCTATATATATTCTCTAGCAAGATATTATAGCATTCCAAATTAAATGAAAATACATATGGCATTTAGTGACCTAATGCAATTTTGCATAGTCCCTTACCCATAAATATCAGAATTAATATAAGGTATGGAACCAGTCATCCTTATATATATTAATTCCTTTCTTGATATTCCAGTGACACTGAACTCTCAGATAAATAATGATTACTCATTATTTCATCTCGGTATGGCCATACACTTCTCAGTTCACTGATCAAGTGGCCGATGATATTTTCTCTCTTAATGAGAGGGGTAATCCCTTCACTTCTCTCATGCTCTCTAACATGAATCAATGCATACCCAATCATACCCGTACTTGTCACTCTGTTACGAGTACGTTAGGTGTATGTCAAAGTACACAGTAATTCATAAAGAGTTTCATAGAGATTTCAGGTCTAAGAATTCCGATACAAAACTTGCATATGAAAAACACTTATGACTTGTACCATGTAGTGTTCTCATGAGTGGATCTAATCCAGATACCGTGTTCTAAACATGTATCTATGATCTCTGATTGACACTCTTGTCCTTATGATCCGTAAGACAGAACTCAACTTATCAAAGAGAGCATACTAGTCTTAATTCATTTGTTATTCCCATAACAATGACTGACTAGGGATATTTAGAATGAAGTCTCATTTGTTTCAAGGTCTTACAACCATGTGCCTCACACATGATAACTTAAACTAAAACAACATTCTTGGATAGTTCTATCAATTGATATGCACAACAATACAATAGATAAACACAAATGCCTCATTTTATTAATTTCAAGTGTTTCGTTACAATGCATTGGGGCTAGGGCTTACACTAACATTATTCCCCTACCAGCAAACAACAACCTAGACATAGCTTCGACCTTCTCTTCCATTTTCCTAAAAGTTGCATCCTCAATATTAGGATCTCTACTTCTCATGTTCATCGCAGGAGGAATATAGTCCTCATCTTCCTTTTCAAAATAATCATTCTCCATGTCATGCCTTCTCTCCCTTTTTGGTAGGTCTCAAAGTACGGTAGTTGTAACACCCTATACCTGATCATTTAAATATCTGAATATTGAATGTCACACTCGAATTTAGGTTTCTTTAAGAGGGCCAATACAAACTTATCAATTTAAATACCTTATTGCCTTAACAATTATTATATATTTTATAAAAATTTGAGCAGAGTTTCCCCTTAAACCTCCTATAAGAAAATTTTTCAAAATACTTCTATTTTGGTCTATCCTACCATCCAACTCCAATTCAAACGCCCATACACAATAGTTTGCCCATCCACCAACATTTCACAACTCCACATAAATCAAATTATAACATGGCATATATACATATTTTACTTGTTCTCAAACATAATTTACATAACCGGTTCCATAACCATTTTAATTTACAATGTTAATGTCCATGAATATTTACATAGAATTTACATCTCTATAATACTGTGTACATGCCAAAATATCTTAAAAGATAACAAAAAGAATTGAGTTGTGCATACACCTCAAAATCCTTTCACACTTTTCAATGTGACTCAGATTTTGTTGTAGATCTACCTCACCTAACTTCAAATTTCTTCCAAACCTACGCATGAAAAGAAAACCATGCGCTAAGCATTTTGCTTAGTGATGTTCAAACAGTTTTATTTTTCTATAAATAAGATACTTAACTAAAATATAATTAAAACTCATGAATTCTCAAATAAAAATACTTTTATTCACATTCAACCATACAACAATAAATTCATTCTATAAAACTTTAAACTTATATAACCCATGTATTGATTCATATTTTGCTAAAGAAACATTTAATAAGTGCTTTAATTCAATAAATAATTAACTAATTATCTTTAATTAAAAATATTGATTTATTCACTTAGCAAACATCATTTATTTTTTTCATTTGTACCAAGTAAAATCTAGCGAAATTGCATCATGCTGGATAAATGAGATTTAAATATGAGACCGAGTTCTCGGAACCATTCAGTCCATTCAAATTTCTCATTTTTTACATTCATATTTTTACCATTAACTATATATATATGTGTGTGTGTGTGTGTGTGTGGATCGAGCTCTCAAAGCCATTTAGCCCACAACTCAGATTAATTACATTCACCGAAAGAGCTCTCGAAGCCATTCAATTCGGTAATTACATTAAGACGCAGTACCGCTAAATTTTCCTAATTAGTATGCTAACCTTATCCTATTATTTCAATTTCTTTCTAGTTTTACTAAGGGCAAATATAATATAATAAATTTTATATATTTGTTTCAAAACATAATCCCATAACATATCAAAAATTATCTTCATTCTTTTCTCTAAATAAAATTCAATTCACATTATTTTTCTTAGTCATTCTCAATTCATGACTTAAGATCAATTACAAACATTTTTCAAAAATCACAATAATTATTCCATATTGTCAAATTTTAACTTAAATAGCAAATTCGCTTCTCATGGTCAAAGTTGGGTTCTATAATATAAAGTCATTAAACTTACCTATTAAAACATAAATTAATACTTAAATAAAGAATTCATTTTTATACAAAATCTCATTATTTGTTTTTTGTAACATACACATCAAATTCCCAAGTTTAAATATAATGGGTGTCATTTTTGCTAACCTCAAATTATAAGTTCCAAATTAAAATTGACTACATGTTATTTCTTAATTGGCATTCAATTAAATATTTTTAACGCTAATTGCATCAAAATCTAGCTTAAGCTCAAAAATCCAAAACTTACATAATATATAATTTTAAATAAAAATAAATTTTCTTGAACACATACCGAAATTGTTGTCAATTTCTCCAATTCCAACCTCCAAAAATTTTAATTCATCACTTTCCTTCCGCTTCTTTTCCCTTTCTACTCATCTCACTTTCTTTCTCTACACAACCCATAAATTTAACTTAAATCTTCAACTAAAAATATATAAAATCAATAATTAAAGTGATTTTAATTGCTTATGTACTCTAATTTCTTAATTAATTTAAATAATAACTAAACCCCTAAATTTTTCCCAATTTTTGAAATCCCTCGATCTAAATCTCCTCACTTTTCCTTTAATTTTCCATCACAAAACAACAATTAATAGGGATAATAAAGCTTACCTAATGATTAATGGAGGAGAAGCAGTAAGTATGGTGCGAAAATAGAGAAGAATCAAGCAAGAAAGAAGGAGGCAGCAAGGAGGACGTGTGAGCTGCTGCCACGTGATATAGAGAGGGAGGAAGAAATTAGCAATGACATCGAAGCTGTAGCAGTGGTGGAGGACGATGACTAGCAAGTGATGATGCTGTCGTGACCAAAGAGGGAAGGGGAAAAGAAAAAAAAAAGAAAGGGAAAGGCGGTGGAGGAGGAGATCGATCTCCTCCTAGAAATTAAGGCAACCAAAATTAAATCTGACCCTAAAATAACGTAGTTTTGGGGGTGGAGGTGGAAAATTCCAATTTAGCCCTTCAAATTTTCTTGATTTAGTATTCAAACCCTAAAGTAACTATAACCTTACAAATAATTCTTTTCTTTTTCATTTACATTATTTCATTTCATCTCTATAAAACTCATTTATTTAATCTCTATTTTATTTTTGGGTCTAGACAAACATCAGGTTTGACGAACAATTATTCGGATAATTAGAGTATAAGGTGTTACAGTAGCATATGTTGTGGCGACACCCCCAACATGCATCAACTTCGCTGTCTCATGAACAAGCATTACGAGTCGAGTTTTAGCATTTGGTTTTGTAAAAGCCACCAATCCGTCGATCATAGCTATCATTCTTTCTTTAAACTCTTGAAAATGTCTATCCAACCTCCTATCTAACTCATCCCTTATTATTGAAGGCCCTACAATAGACGTAGCCAACCTTTCCCTTAAAGATGGATACCTCCCTGCCCCATCAATAACTCTCCCAGTCTCATTCAATTGCTCGTCATCCATTTTTTATCTTATTTCTTAACTACTTACGCTCAACTTTGAATTGACTTTTGAACCCAACCCTCAACTTAAGCTTGATTTTGGCAACTCAAATGTCGATGTCCGAATGAGGCAACCATCTAAGCCTCTGGACCACCTAGATAAATCTATAATGGCTATAAGAATCAAATGTTAGGAGTGATGTATTATGATGCGCATGGTGCACGACAAAAAATCGGCAGCATATCCTCTTTAAATTGAAATGCAGGCGTATGGATTTTAACCGTTATGTATTTTGACCTACTCATACAAATTGGGAAGGGTCTGCCGGGGTATGGCAGCCTTTGATTGGTACCCTTCTAACTTGTTTAAGCTTGGTCAATACATAAGGTCCACATAGCAGGCAAAGATTATTATGGCTATACAACCTAGGAAAAGTTGTTGTTGTCATTACATGGGCTTAAGTAGGGGTATTCATAGGACGGGTTCGCGTCAACTGAATCGGAACAAATCGAAACCCGAAAAACACTATAAATCTCAACCTTACCTTATTAATAGTTCGGGCCCCTACCCAAACAACCCACAGTTATTTAGGGCCCACCCGAATAACCCGAAATATATTTTTAAAATAAAAAAAATTATATTAAAATCCAAATAAAATAAAAATTATAATAAATAAAATATTTATAAATTCTTCAAGCACACATCATATAATAAATAACAAATGACAATGTAAACATTTTTCAAACACACATTATATAATATTTAACAACTAATAATTTAAGAATTGTTCAAACACACATTATATAATAATTCAAAAATAATTATCCAAATGCAAATAATAAAATATGTCATAAAGGAACACCATCATCTTCGATCTTCAATTACTTCATGTCCACCTAACATATAAATTATACATGAAAAATAATAAAATATGAAATTAATAACAAATAGCAAACAAAATGAAATCTAAATTGTGCTTAAATTAAATTTACCTTACTATTAATGACTCAATCATCCAGATTAATACTCTCTAAATTTGGTAAAGTTGATGTTCTTTGGTTAACGCTTGATGATGTTTCTTGATTAACACTTGATGAGGCCTCTTGATTAGATTTAAGTTGAATCTCATTAAATTTCTCCAACTCTATAAATTGGATAAATAATTATAAAATCAATAATCAACAAACAATAATATAATATATTAAATAAAAATAAATAAAAAAAATACATACCATCCTCAAGCCTTTCAATAACATCCAAATCTTCTTCGATCTTTATGTGTTCATTAGATCCTCGGAGCCAATCTTGCATACATATCAAAGTTTTAACAATTTTAGGAGTCAATAAACTCCTAAATGGATCAAGCACTCTCCCACTAGTGCTAAATACTGACTCCAAAGCTACTGTAGAAATTGGAACTACCATAACATCTCTAGCCATGTGAGAAAGGATGGGAAATCGCTCTGAATTTAGCTTCCACCACTTCAGCAAATCAAAATCCCCCTTATCATCTTCATACACTGCTTCATTTAAATACAAATCCAACTCACTTTTTCTATCCCCTGCAACACCACTTTCTACCCTTGCACGCTTGATTCTCTCTTTTAAAATTCCTCTTTCCCCAATATCAATTCGACTTGAAATTGATCTTGTTTGAATTCCAACTTCTTAGTTACAATCAGGTTGCATTTTTTTCTTATATTCCTCAAACAACTTGTATATGGTAATTTTCACACCATCAAATAGATATTTTCCCCTCTGATCACCATAAATCATAACAAGTACATCCTCTATATACTCAAATTTTTCTCTTGAATCCAGGATAAAAGCCATATAAATGATTTTATTCATTTTATCATATTCTCCCCAATACTTGTCAAATTTAATTTGCATTTTCTATCCCATTTCCTTCAACTCAACATCAGTGCTACTTTCCAATCACATAACTTAGCATATAAATCACTAATTTCAGTCCAGTCTGTGTTAGATGTGACATACAATGAACCAGAAATGTGCAAAGTAGCTACATAAAATTATTTCAACATTGATGAAATTCTTTCTACAATCTTCCAATCAACCCAAATAGGCACACCACCCAAATCATTATTTGCACCCAAATCCTTTTTTATCCATGCATCTAATTAAATTTTAAAGTATGGATCCACGGTCTCAAAATATTAAAAAACCCTTTGATATTCAAGTGCAGTGGTTAACATTAAATATGTAGAGTTCCATCTAGTTGGCACATCTAAACATAATGATTTTGAACATCGCACTCCCTCAGCCACACAACGTTCTTTAAATTTTTTTAATCTAGCAGGTGATGATCTAACATATTTACAAGAACTTCTAACCCTTTTCACAAAAAAGTTGAACATCTTTCAATCCTTTTTGGACAACAATATTTATTATGTGAGCAATGCATCTAACATGAATATATTTCCCCTCTGACATAGCAATTCCCTTTGCAACAAACTTATGTTTCAAAGTGTCAACCATCTTATCATTTTTTTTTGCATTATCTACTATTATGCAAAACACTTTATCAAAAATTCCCCACTCCTTAAAACACTTTTCAAGGTCCTGTATAAGCATCTCATAGGACTACCGACTGGACAAAAGTTTAAGATTTTTTTTTGCAATATCCAATTATTGTCAATGAAATGAACTGTCATACACATGTAATTGATATTCTGTATGGAAGTCCAAGTATCGATAGTTATACAAACAGAATAAGCATGCTCTTAAACTCTTTTTCTCATCAATATACAATTAATTAACATCATGTGTCACAGTTGATCTAGATGGCATTTTGAACCAAGGACACAAACTAGCAACAAATTTCTTAAAACCTGTTAGTGTAAGTCCTAGCCCCAATAAATTTTTATAAAGCATTTAATTTAATAAATGAGGTATTTATTTTATCTATTGTATTCCTGTGCATATCAATTGATAGAACTATCCAAGAATATTGTTTCAGTTTAAGTTATCATGTGCGAGGCACATGGTTGTAAGACCTTGAAACAATAGAGACTTCATTCTAAATCAGTCATTGTTATGGGAGTAACAAATGAATTAAGACTAGTATGCTCTCTCTGATAAGTTGAGTTCTGTCTTACGGATCATAAGGACAAGAGTGTCAATCAAAGATCATAGATACATGTTTAGAACATGGTATCTGAATTCGATCCGTTCATGAGAACACTATATGGTACAAGTCATAAGTGTTTCTCATATGCACGTTTTGCATCGGAGTTCTTTGACCTAAAATCTCTATGAAACTCTTTATGAATTACTATGTACTTTGACATACACCTAACATGCTCGTATCAGAGTGACAAGTATGGGTATGCTTGGGTATACATTGATTCATGTTAGAGAGCACGAGAGAAGTGAAGGGATTACCCCTCTCAATGAGAGAGAAAATATCATCGGCCACTTGATCAGTGAACTGAGAAGTATATGGCCATACCGAAATGAAATAATGAGTAATCATTATTTATCTGAGAGTTCAGTGTCACTGAAATATCAAGAAAGAAATTAATATATATAAGGATGACTAGTTCCATGCCTTATATTAATTCTAATATTTAAGGGTAAGGGACAATGCAAAATTGCATTAGGTAACTAAATGCCATTTACATTTTCATTTAATTTGGAATGCTATAATATCTTGCTAGAGAGTATATATAGCCTTTGAATTAATTTATTAATTCATTGCCAATATTAAATAGACCTATAGGATCGCACACAAAGCATGAGGCTTAAAACATGTAATTAAAGTATTGGACATTAATTTGGGCTTTTAATTAAAGACAAATTAATGTATGTAATGGGTATTAAAATTTCTAAATGGACCTTGGTCCATTAGAGAGAGAGATTCGGCCCACAAGGTTTAATTTCAATTAATTAATTATCTTGTATTAATTAAGTTAATTGAGTATTAAAGCCTAAAAGCATTTGAATCAAATTAAAACACTTAAATAGGAGATGAAGTGACCGAAATTCTAAGATAAAAATCAATGTGAATTTTGGCACATGCATATTTCCTAATTAAGTGGTAGTTTTTGATTAAATGTCTTATGCCATTTAAATTAATTTGAATTTAAAACCTAAAAGGAACTTAAATTAATTTGAATCACTTAATTAGGAAGTGATGGAGGGTGAATATACTACCTAATTAAAGGGGATTTTGGCATCTTTGAGTTTTCCTAAACCTAGTGGTATAAATTAATGAAATAAAATTTTCCAAGTTAGGTTTTTTCTCTCTCTAAGCCACCACTCTCAAGGGAAAAGGACTCTTCTTTCTTCTCTTGGTTTTTGGGCAGCCATTGGTGAACTTTAGGAAGAACAAGATCAGGTCTTGTGTCTTTAGTTCAATACCCATTCTCGAATATACATACATAGAGCTAGCACTCTCGATTTTAAGCATTGCTTACAAGTGTGTGTGTGAGAATAGAGAGGAGTGGGGCAAAGGGTGTTTCTTTTGGCATTGGTGATCGAGATCTAAGGCTGATAATTTTATCCTAATTGCTGGTCATCCTCAAAATCAAGTCTTAAAGTGCATCTAAAGTTGTAAGTTTTAAAACCCTAAAATTGCATGTTTTTGATTCTTGTTTACGGATTGCATGGTATGTATGATCAATTTTATTATTTTTCCACTGCGTGATCATCATATATATGCCATGTCTTATTCCATCAAAACCTTCTCCCTCGATAAAACTAAAAGGAAGTTCATCACGTATGATCATCAAAGCAAGACACTTTCTGCTATAATCTTGATCAAATTTCCAATTAGTTAATGATCCAGTAGAGCTTCCATCAATAGAAGAAGTTGGTTGTAAAGACAGTTCTATTTGTCTTATTTCTACACTATGTGGATGCATTTTACAATTATTGATATGATTCTTAAATGTAGTAGTGCCATGCTTTCTAAGGTCACAATAAAATGCTTTAGCACAATGTTTACACTTGCCTTTTCTGACGCCATTATCATATAGTTGCGTGAAATACTCCCAAATAATAGATCTTGATGGGGTGGCTTTCATTTTTTTGCGCCTACTACAAAAGTGCTTGTCACATCAGGCGTATTGCTTTGTTGCTCGGGTGCAACAGGTGTCTTGAATTGTGTTGCTGAGGGATTGTCTCCATGAGATTGAGACATCTACAAATTTAAAACATAAAAAAATTATAATTATTTATGGAGTATTGAAAAATAATTAGCTAATAAATTAATAATTCAGGTTTTAAAACATTCAGGCCTTGAAATGAACTAAGGCAGCACATCTAAACCACAAGCAGAATATTGTTGTTATTGGGATTGATTGTTAGTTTTAATTATGTTTTTTACAATAATGACTAAATTAACAAAATAATAATAATAATAATAATAATAATAATAACAACAACAACAACAACAACATTGCAGAGAAGTTTCGTGCGAAAGCTTTCAAAGAATCACATGCATAACAAGACTTGCTTTTTCATCAGCATAAAAGAATCGGAATTGACAAAATCTAAATGAATATACAAATCAAGTGTCTCAACCCCACCAAAAAATAAAACAAATTACCTTCAATATTGACTAAACATATTACTATAATGTCCAAATTAGATCATCTATGAGACTAGACTTCTATAAGAACGAGGAATAAAATCTGTGAAGCTTTGAAGAATCTCATGTAACACTATTGACTAATTTTATACCAACCAATGTAGAAGAACCTGCAATTTAAGGAGATCAATAATAAGATGCCATGCTTAAGTTCATTTGCCTTGAGAAGCTGCCATTCTATTTGATGATAAAATATAGTTCAATTGATGTTGATGTTGATGTTGGACATGGTGATTAATTTTGGATTGATGAAATATAGTTCATTATGTTCAAAGAAGGTTGCAACCACACATACCAAACAAATTTGATTTGAATAAAGACAAGCTGACACTAACCTTCTGCAGAATTTATGAAGTTATATCTTCATGTCTACATATACAAGTAATGCATTTTCTTTTTATAAGTTGTAGAATATTATTGAATAAAATCTGGAAACCAAATAGCTACACCAGAATAAGGAGGTCAACATTAAACCTAATTACAAAATATAGAACCAAAAACTTCGCCTAGAACCAAGATTGCAATAGAAATCAACCCAAAGAAATAGGACCAATTGCAACCCAAAAAAAATAGATGAATCTAGCAAAAGTCCTAAAAACCAAATACTGAGCAGATCAACCAAAACAAAGAACACAAAAACCCCTAAACAACTTCCTGAATTGGAAAAAAAATAAAACAGGAGCACCATAACTCACAATGCTAAGAGATTGAAAAAAGAATGAGAGAACAAGCACCAAACCACCCCTATAAAAATTATCAACCATAAAATGGAACATCAATTCATCATTGTAGCTCATAAAAGCAAGAGGATCTGAACGCCAACAAAAATCATGCCAACAAAATAAATTTCAATACTCCATCATTCAAAATTAAAAATAAAGAACAATTAAAATTTAAAGCGTAGGAAATCATAACTTGTTTAGAGAAGCAAATGAAGAAATCGGCACTACACATACAAAAAATCATACCTCTACTTCTCATCGCCGGTGACGAGAATGGGGTGGCGATGAAGCGAGGGGTGAGATGAGAAATTAGGGATTTACGATTTTGGTTTTTGGTTGTGGAAGAGAAGAGGAGAGGAACTATGGAAGGCAGAAAATGGGACTATTTAATCCCCTCACAAAACGGTGAGTTTTGAGGGATTTGTTAATCGGGCGGGTCGAGTTCATCAAGGTTTTCACCCAAACCCAAATTACACCTAAACCCTCAACCCTACCCTACCCTAATAACCCTAACAACCCTACCCGAATAGCTTGTTTGGTTGGGGATGTTCGGGTTATTCGGGTAGGTTCGAGTTTTGAACACCCTTAGGCTTAAGTCAATGATGATGAAACTTTAGGGTTACCCAAGCATGGTCCTTGCCAATAGGTCTAGCTCATTACAAGCATAATGATCGATGGGTCACCATTTTATATACCATTTTATAACGTAGGGAATGCTTTGGGATAGCACCAGGGCTAAAAAGGGATGCCTAACTTAATTTTAAGGCTTTAAGATGTATGCAATTTTGAAATAAAATAGGATTAATAGAAAAATAACCCAATTATAAATAATTTAACCAAGGCACTTTTGGAAGCAATGCCTCTTTAGTCCTCGGTGGAATCGCCACTGTGACCCACGTCGAAGCTATGCTCAATCCCTGGTTTATTTCATAGGCCCACTTTTAAGGTCTAAGATCGGATGAGGCTCACTATAACTCAAAAATTGGCTGCTTTACAATAAAAAAAAGGGTTTAGGCCCAATCTATTGTTGATAGTCAACTCTTAAAGGCATCTACTAGCGAGCTCAAAAAGATATGTGTCTTAGAGTCGCCACCCAACAAGACGTTGGAAAATGAATCTCTACCTTTTTTGATGTCCAACTAGAGATTGGTGTTCTGGACATCACTCTTACTTGGTACCTTGGTTAAATGTTGTTTTATAATTGGGTTTTAAGTATCAATCCACTCTTTTCTCTCACACGATGTATTAGCAATAAAATTAAATAAACATCCCAATAAAATAAAGAAAAATGGTAAATAAAAACCTTAAACAAGATAAATCCTACTTAAATTATTACAAAGGCAAATCATCCGACAAAGAAATAAACTACATACATAAATCGGAATATTCACTTAGTTGGTTCCCCTATGTACATTTTACAAAAAAAAACTCTTTTCTTTTTTACATGATTTGTGGATTGAAAATTTGTACATTAGTCCATATTTTAAGGAAGATTCCCAATTAATTAGTAGACATGATTTTAAATATCTTTTCCATTTAAGCGTGCAGAAAAATCATTTTTTACTATCTATTACATTTAAAAAAAACAAATATATCCAAAATAAATAAAATAAAGCCAATTAATAAATAAAATGATAAATAAAGCTGATGCAAATAAAGCAAAAGTAGACAAATAGGGAGAGGAACCAATTAGGGCATGACTCCCAATGCTTGATTGTCCCATAAGATTCTTCAAAGGCATATCAGATCAATTACTCACAAAAAACCAAAAATAGATAAATTAGCATTATAGGAGAATATACAATACAAAACAAATTAAAATAAAATACTTGAAGATATCATAAAATTAAAAAAGCGTGTAAAAGCAAAATAAATGTAGAATGACGTAGAAAATGAATTAATACATTAAATATTGATAAAAATAACATAAAGAATAGTAAAAAGACATAAAAATATTAAACTAAGTACAAAATTAGCCACGGATGCCCCTGGGCAAGTGACAGACATCCACAGCCAAGAAAGGGATGGGATGAGAAGAAATCACCTCGACATCCCGTCTATCGCGCTGACAAATGATTGTCTATGTGGTTTCTTCCAGTCTATCACTTGAGGACAAATACAGAGAACTAAAAATCCACATAAAATTCTTTAAAATCTCAAACCAACCCTAGATATATGAATAAATGGATTTAAAGCATGCCACACCTAAAATACTAACCCTAAATTATGTTTCAACTAACAATGACAAAATTAACATAAAAAACATCATCTAAAAAACAAAGTTAAAATCGTACATTTGTAGAGGAAATTATACCAAAACAACATTTTATCATGCATATAAGTTTATACTAACATGGCATTCGGTTGAATATGTAGATCTAAATAAATAACACACAAGGACACATTTATTTTTATATTAAACAGAATGTACAAATGTGATGAATCTAGAGAGAGAAAAAAGGAGGGAAGCTTAGAATATTACCCTCAGGAGAAATTCTAATTCTGTACGCCTTGAATTCTAGATCTCTGCTTCGACCTTGGCTTTTGTATTCAAGAAAACAAAATGATTTTGTGTGTGTTTTTGCTAGATCAAAAGAGTGTCTAAAACTTATGCCCTAGAGAGAGAAGAATTGATTTTTTCTTCTCCAAGGACATGTTCTCTTTTTCCAAGAATGATCCTCCCTGACAATCCTAAATTGCTTATGTTTTATACCTAGGGAGTCCAACTTTAACTCTCCAAGTATGGAGAGATTAATCCCTCAAAATTTAGACCAAAATCCCAAAAAAACCCTATATTTTTATTTTTTTAAAACCAAAAATGTGAAAAATCTGAAAATGCAACCACAAACAACTGTCCCTCAAACAAAAAGCTTGAATTTATAAAAATTTCTCTGATATGACTTGGACAGGAGAGAAGGGGTTATAGACGACCATCCATCACATGATAAACGACTGTCTGTCATCCCTAATAGCCAAAATTAAGGTTTTTTAGTGCTCTTTCATTAAAACCTCCAAAAACCACTTGGAAAATCATAAAATTCTCATGAAAAATGTGAAAATCCATATTAGAGATTCGAGATCCATACTCTTTATCAGAAATATACTATTTCCTCATTATCAGGTAACCTTGATCTAAGTTGCCTCGGGTTACGGTGTCTAAAAGAAAAATATCAAATTTGATCTTAAATGGTGCCCTCTTACCTTTTCTTTTAGAGAAAATATAACTATGCCATCAAATCTTAAACCCAAAATCAACTCAAGAAGCCTATCATTGACACTCAATCAAAGCTCTTTTTCCCTTTTCTCCTATTATCTTTCTATTTTTTAGTCCAACTTATACTGTAAGAATGTACTAATACAAATTTTCTAATCACCATTATGGAGACAATAAGCATAGAAGCAATCAAATATTTTATTTAAGCTAAGCAATTTATAGTTCACGTACAAAGTTGTATAGGGAAATAAACAAATCTCATATATTTTGGATTTTTCAATATTAGACTTTTAAGACTTGAATTTTTCTTTCAAACCCAGCTTTCTCAATTTTAAACAATTAACGATTTGAAGGATTTTTTTAACATTCTACCATTAACTAAGCAAAATCTAAGATTCCCCTCTCTCTATTTAAGAAATTAAAACCTCAACCTCCCACCTCAAAAAAACTTATGGCCTCTAATGTAATACACACCCTTCATGCACAACAAAACCACACAAGCCCACCATCTACTACTGAATGTACAAATGTGATGAATCTAGAGAGAAAAAGAGGGAGGGAAGTTTAAAATATTACCCTCAGGAGAAATTTTAATTATGTATGCCTTGAATTCTAGATCTCTGCTCCAACCTTGGATTTTGTATTCAAGAAAGCAAAACAATTTTGTGTGTGTTTTTGCTAGATCAAAAGAGCGTCTAAAACTTTTTCCCTGGAAAGAGAAGAATCGATTTTTTCTTCTCCAAGGACCTGTCTCTTTTTCCAAGAATGATCCTCCCTGAAAATCTTAAATTGCTTATGTTTTATACCTAGGGAGTCCAACTCTAACTCTCCAAGTATGGAGAGATTAATCCCTCGAAATTTGGAACAAAATCCCAAAAAAAACCCTATATTTTTATTTTTAAAACCAAAAATGTGAAAAATATGGAAATGCAACCACAAACAACTGTCCCTCAGACAAAAAGCTTGAATTTATAAAAATTTCTCTGATCTGACTTGGACAGGAGAGAAGGGGTTATAGACGACCATCCCTCACATGATAAACGACTATTTGTCATCACTAATAGCCAAAATTTAGGTTTTTTAGTACTCTTTTGTTAAAATCTCCAAAAACCACTTGGAAAATCATAAAATTCTCATGAAAATGTGAAAAATCCAAATTGGAGATTCGAGATCCGTACTCTTTATCAAAAATATACTATTTCCTCATTATCAGGTAACCCTAATCTAGGTTGCCTTGGGTTACGGTGTCTAAAAGGTAAATATCAAATTTGATCTTAAATGGCGCCCTCTTACCTTTTCTTTTAGAGAAAATATAACTATGCCATCAAATCTTAAACCGAAAATCAACTCAAGAAGCCTATCATTGACACTCAATCAAAGCTCCTTTTTGCCCTTTTCTCCTATCATCTTTCTATTTTTTTAGTCCAACTTATACTGTAAGAATGTACGAATACAAATTTTCTAATTACCATTCTGGAGACAATAAGCATAGAAGCAATCAAATATTTTATTTAAGCTGAGCAATTTATAGTTCATGTACAAAGTTGTATAGGGAAAGAAACAAATCTCATATATTTTGGATTTTTCAATATCAGACTTTTAAGACTTGAATTTTTCTTTCAAACCCAGCTTTCTCAATTATAAAACAATTAACGATTTGAAGGATTTTTTTAACATTCTACCATTAACTAAGCAAAATTTAAGATTCCCCTCTCTCTATTTAAGAATTGAAACCTAAACCTCCCACCTCAAAAAAACTTATGGCCTTCAATTTAATACACGTCCTTCATGCACAACCAAACCACACAAGCCCACCATATACTACTGAAAATTGTCTCATATGCATCCTTATCTACTAGCTTCCACAGATAACAGCATTTTTTGGGAAGTTCCTTCGGGATCACCCACCCAATAAGAATGAAGTTATAACATTTTGTTTTAGAATTTTGTGTAACACCCGAGCCTTAATTTACTTAATTTTCTTTTTAATTGCTATAATATTCTTACTTAATTGTAAAATTATGATTAGATCCCTAAACTTTTTATTTACCCCATTTGATTTCGTTTGACTTTCGTTTTAACTCCTTTGACTTTTTTTTGACATTTAATTTATTCCAAGTGGAAATTTACCTTTTTAGTCCTCATGGTGTCCATTAAGTGAAAAATTATATTTTAGTCCCTAAACTTTTCATTAATTATAGTTTTGCCCTTTTTGCTTTATTTGACCTTTTTAATTCTTTTAACTCCCTCTTTAGGTCAAATTCTTATTTTACCCCCAATTTATCACGTAATTACCATTTTACCCTTTTTGAACATATAAATCTCATTTTTCATATTATTTTCATTTAGGACTTCTTTTATGTAAAATTTACCATTTAGTCCCTATTTTCTTATATAATTACCATTTTTCCCCTAGTAGTCACCAGTGAAAATCTTCAAACTGAATATGTAAGACGAGGACTATATGAGATCACTATATGACTGTATGAGTGAGGTGACCACTAAATCGTGGTCATTCCTCGATAATAAGTTACTGTATGATTTTATCATAGTAAATAGGTCCCTATAGCTAGCCATTATCTTAGGGTCCTAAATCAACCACTATATACTAAAGGTAACTATATTTTATGCTTTGTTTTGTGTTTCTATTACGTTTCTCAAGGTACTCTCATTATGTATCATCTCATACATCATCATCTTTGTTGCCATCATGTATAATATACATGAAATCATAATGTATGTGAAAAGTAATAATTAAACATGATGAAATTATCATTCTCATTAGGTATCCCATTCGGCCTCTTATAGACAACCATCATACCATGTATTTTCTTACTTCATTTTATGCCATTTATGTTTGTAAGGTTAAACCATACATGAATATATTAATTAGTATATACTTTACCTTAGTATCATTATGCTACCTATGTAATTACCATTATGTATACATTACAACAATTAGGTACACACATTAATTCAAGCATAAATCAATCATAGCATGTTTAATCATCATTAAATTAGCCAAATTATGTTTAATATCTCAAATAACATCAAAATAATTCATGGCATCCTTTAGGGTACCATTAGGCCACTATTGAAACACCACATATATGTTTGTTTTCCTTATGACTTCTTACTTATTTTATGTTATTTCATTATCCTACAAGGTTCTTTTAATTTATTTCCCATTAGTTTCCATTAGTTACATAATGTAAATTTTATGAGAAAATCCAAAATTAAATGAAATTAAGTGTAGAGGAGGTATCCACTAACCTTTATGTTGTTTGCAATAACTGAATCTTGCCTCCTTTGGTCTTACTCCTCTTTGTTTCTTTCCTCTTCTTGTGTTCCACCTTTAGGATGAATTTTAGGGAGAGAAATTCATGAATTTATGCTTTAACTTACAGCATCTAAATACCACTACATGATCATGCTAGAGATGCTCTACAATCCCATATAAAAATCCCCAATTAAAACCCACTAAAATATCATGACTTAGGTAGGTTTACTTTCTCTCACTTAAATTCTTAGTTTTTCAAGATTTTTTTTATCCAATCAAACTTCTAAGATGAAGAGGATGTCTTGTAATGTATTTGGGTGGAATTAGGGCTTAGAATTTGGTGGGAGGAGAGAGAATGGAAGAAAAATCGTAACGAAAGGAAAAGAAAAGTGGTTCAGATTTTTGAGGGAAGAAGGGAGACTATGGCATATTTTTTGGGAGATTTTTAGATCATTCTAGACCTCTCTATTGAGCTTTAATTTCAACCAAATCAATGGCCCAAATTCACCCAAATACTATTTCATCTAATGGCTTATTTTTAAGCCACTTGTCATGGTGTCATGGGTTCCTACCCTTCTTTCTACCATACTAATTCATGTAGGTGATTAAGACTATTTTTATAATTACCATTATACCCTTAAATGAATTAAATATGGCTTTCAAACCCTTTAACTAATTTAGCCTCAATTTTTTACTATTTTTCTGAAATTGATGTTCTCATTGTCAGAATAACATGAAAATTTTTCCCATGTGCACATACATATGAAGTAGCACGTGGTTAAAATTTCACATTATTCCAACATTGTTTCAATATATTTTTAGTTCTTGAGGTAAAATCAGCCGGTCCGAAACCTAAAATTTTGAAACTGTTAGAAAATTTATTTTTTAGTTCTATAAGTTAATTTAAGTCATATATAACATGTCTATGTGATAAAAAAAATTGGAGGTCTTTAGAATATTTTATAACTCTGTCAAACTTTTGGTCAATCGAGTTTACGATATCAGGTAAAACTTCTCTGTTTGATTTGAGGGCCTATTTAAGCTCAATTTCTTCTCAGATTATACCACTAGACTCCATTTAATACATATTTTTATATTCCAATGTTAGGTCAAACTGCCCACCAAGTCACCCATCCTTGAATTTCCTTAGCTTGAGCATGTTTAACCTCTATATACTTCTGATTTTTGCTGTCTTATTCTACTTTGATTACCCCCAAAAACTTTCATAGGGTTATTGTTCATACTCTAAAACATGTCATGCATGTCAGATGCAAATTTTGGGGTGTTACATTTTGGCTCATAATTGATTAGACTTTATGCCATGCAGCAAAAGTAACATTTTTATTTTTATTTTCAAATACCCACATCACAAAGATAAAGTGCTTGATGGCTGCCCTTGGTGTGTAAAGGAGCAACTAATGATTATTCAAGAATGGCGAAGGAACCAAACTGTTAATCACATTGATTTTAGCTTATCACATTTCTGGGTCTACATGCATAGCCTTGAGCCCTAGGATATAAACATTTTCAATAAAGATAAGATTGTGTGATACGCGTCCTACCTTGAAGATTTTAGCTCTTTTGTTTTTTGAATCATCGACACCCGATTTCATCCCCAAAACCAAGGGATCATCAAGCTCGAGTGAGAAAACCTCTAACCTTTACCAGTTTGATCCCACTTTTAGGGTCAGAACCAGATTGAGATTCCCCGTCCAGGCTGACGGTCGCTTTGTGATAGGAAGAGACTCAACTCGACTTGCCACAATCATCAGCCTCAAAAGGTATGACATGGCACGTCAAGGTGTCCTTATCTTATTACTAACACTTGATGATCGGGATGCATCTAGTTGGGCACCACAAGGCTTAAATAGTAACAATTTTCCACCCAATAGAATATTGGGAAAGAGGGTTCCAACCTCGTGAGGCCAAAAACCCTAGAGAGGGTTCGAAATTCCACTCTTATTTTTACCTTTGACAAATGTGACATAACGGCTTTCAAATTAATCGTGTTATCCCTTTTCTTTCATGCATGAGTATAGCAAATATAGAAATTAAAGGCACACTCAATCAAGTAAGAAAGCAGTAAATCATAGCATAGAGTAAGGCTGTAAAGATATCCATAAATCGAGCAATTTATTGTACCCCGTTAAGGTGAGGACTTTGGTCCTTGCATGTAGATTATTGAAGAAGCATTTCATTGCGAGATCTTAAAGACAGGACTTGTCAGCCTAAGTTTTATTTAAGAAACGTCCCGTGTTATTTAATTATATACAAAATCGTTTACATTATTAAAAATTAATTTTTACATGTGAATTTCTTAGGCAAAAAGGTGGACATTGATCCGATTTTATTAATAAAAAATCCCAATTAATTACTATAACTATTTTTTGATGGAATTTCTCCATTTGCAGTCAAAAAAGTATTTTTATAATAAAGAGAAATGATAGTGGACTTACCTAGAGTGCTTTTCCAGTCATATCCACGAAAGACTTTATTCCCCGGGAGTAGTGATAATAACAATAACAATGACAATAACAATGATAATGATAATAGAAAACACAAAGGAAACATGCATAAAACTAATTTGAATCAAGAGGTATGAAAAAGATGAAAGAATAAGGATCTGGCACACATGTCAAAAAATACACGAGGGCACATTTGACAACATGCGGTTGATTCATTTACCCTAAAAGCAAGAAAATACGTTGTGGGTCATGCACTGTTTGCCATCTGAGTGCACATCAAACAATGCACGGCCGTATCAACCTAATAATGGTGAGTTTTCTTTCTTTTTAAGATAGAGTCCGCGTCAATAGCAGATCCAAAAGGGAGCAAAAAAGAAAAGTTAAATACAAAGATGACCTTCTTAAATCAGGTTTTATTTTGATAAAAATGATTTTGAAAGAGATGGACAAAATAGAAATTACAGGAGATAACCTAATAATTTCTATCACATGGCAATATACCCCTTTTAAAGGGTTTCACAATCTAATTATAACAGAGATTAATATATAATAGAAACTAACAGATGAGAAGAACAAAAAATTTATTATAGTTATAAAAATATCGAGAAAGGCCTTTTATATTACCTTCAGTGTACTTACTCAATTAGACTGTCGAATATCGAATTCGTAGACCCTTTATAGTGTTGAAATAGTTGAAAAATCAAGAACTAAATGCCAAAAATCTCCTTTTTGCTTAAAAACCTTTGAAAGCTTTTGGAAGCTTTCTATAATCCCTTTTTGGAAGCAATCTAACTCTTTTTTTATGAATTTTCAAAACTTACCAATCTTCTCCAACCCTTTTTACAATTATCCGGGCAAAACTTTATATAATGGGTAGTGTACGGGTATACATTAAAGTATGTACGGGTTTACACTTAAAAGGTGCTCCACTTTACCACTTGCTTTATGGAAAAATCCACCCACTTTTGAGTGTACGGGTGTACACTCAAAAGGTGCTCCACTTTCCCACTTAATTTATAGGAAAATCCACCCACTTTTGAGTGTACAGGTGTACATATAGGTATGTATAGGTGTACACTCAGAATGAACGGCTGTACCTTATGAGTGTATAGGTGTACACTCAAAAAGTAGGACAAATTTGCCTGAAAAGGCAAGATTCTTGCAGTGCACGAGTGTACACTCCTTGTACAAGGCCTTACATTGCCAAAAATAAGAAAAAGATGACATTTAGGTCGAATGATGAGATTCTTTTTTAGTGTACGAGTGTATAAGCCATAAATGCATGATGTGCAAGGCTTAAAAACCTACGTAACTCAATTTTGAGTCCTCAGTTAAGGGTATTTGTCATCATTATTGCCATTATTGCTTATGAATGTGTAGTTTTGAGGTTAATTTACACTTAACATTTTGCTTTCATATTAATTCCTTTTGCCTCTTTGGATGATTATGAGTATTACATACATGTTATAGATGCTTGGTATGCAATTGGGTAATGAACAATCTTCGTTATGATCTTTAAATTAATGCTCAAAATTATGCCCATAACGTGCTCAATGAAAAGTCC
The DNA here is from genome assembly GCA_037975025.1 of Excoecaria agallocha. Classification (NCBI taxonomy): domain Eukaryota; kingdom Viridiplantae; phylum Streptophyta; class Magnoliopsida; order Malpighiales; family Euphorbiaceae; genus Excoecaria; species Excoecaria agallocha. The sequence goes on from CM075812.1 coordinate 11,602,956, forward strand.
TAATGAGTTTTTCTTTCAAATCATTTAACTTTCAATCTTTGGTTGGCATGTTCATGATTTGCATTGATGCAGTACAACCTAATTCACCTCTTGAAAGATTGGTTCATGACTCTATTCATGCATGTTAGGCATTATTTTTGACATATTCTTTATGCCTAACTTTTTAATCCATATTATGCCTAACATTTTGATCTCCACTCATATATGGTGCATTTATGCTATCAACATTTTTCATTTCATCCAATTGTACGTCATTTCATTCAATACATGTTCATTTCATCCAATTACACCTTCGTATATTTTGGTTTATGAGTTGACACTTACATTATGTTTTTCTTTCTTTTTAATGGCACCTCGAAGGACCAAATATCCTGATGTAGCAAGCTCTTTCGGTATACACATCCCATCATATGTGGATAGGGCTAAGGTCAATAAGTTTGATTATTTTAGTAAGTGTATATATGTTCGACCTGCTTATTTAAGTCAATACTTCCTCAATAGTCCGACTGGAAATCTGTGGGATCATGAGATAAAACCGTTACTTCAAAATATTGGATGGATAAAATTCATTAAAAAGAAGTCTAAGGTATATCCGGATATGACACGGGACTTTCCATTCTCTTTTGAATGCTACTTTAAGAGAGATGCGGAGGACGAACAGTCGATTGCAAGTTTGGCAAGAAAGGTTACTCCTTGACTTTTAGTTAGTTTTCAGAAATTTTAGGATTTGTGCCCAGTGCCCCAACGGAATTAGAGGATGCATCTCCTATGGAAAATTTGGAAAGAATCAAAGATCTTGAGCTAGATGAGCCATGGGTAAGAGGACAATGTAAGGTATATGCTTTAAGAAATCATGCTTTAAGGATCATTCATCGTTTTTTGGCTAAGAGCATGTATAACAATTTGAAAAATTCAAGCACTATTAGTGTTTCTCAAGCTATTGTCCTCCGATGCATGATGGAGGGCATAACAATCAATGGAACAGGAATTATAGCAGCTTGGATTAAGGAATTGCAGAAAATGCCAGGACATATTGATAATATTTCCATTGGGTGGAGACCCATTTCTAGAAGATTTACCTTGAATTGATAATAACATGCCCAAGCGGATGAAAATTCTGATTCCTAGGCCTCGTGGTCATTGGGCACTCGAGAGAAATACTTAAGAGAGAACAACATTCGGATTGAGGAGCAGGAGGATGAGCCAAATGAGGAATATGTTGCACCAGTTGCACCTTCTCAATTATGAGCCTGCAACACCTGAATGGGAAGGTCGGTTTAATCAGTTAAGTAGTCGTTTGGATGCTCAGCGAATTCGACTAGATCAAATGCAAGGACGACTAGATACATTACGGGATACGATGATGGAAGGTAATAGGACTGTTGAGCGCTTTATACTCCAGTTTTGGCAGCGGTATCCTCCACCTCCGCCTCCACCTAAATAGATCTTCATTTGTTGTGGATAGCAAAATTTTGAGGAGGGGGTAGCCTCCTTTCAGGGAGATTGTTTTTTGCCTTTCCTTATCTTTTTCATGAATCGGTTTTTGTTATTTTGTGTTTTGTGTTCTTTTTTCTGTTGTTTTGTTTTGTTTTTGTTTTGTTTGCTTTCTTAAGTTTGTAAAACATGTTGAATACTTATGTAATTCACTTTTTCATTCAGTTTGAATGAGAACTTAGTTTGCCTCGATTTCTTTCAAAACTTTGAACAAATTGAACTTGGATATAGGAATATGAATGTTTAAAGCCTTTGCTTAGCAAGAAAACAAATATGTTGTTTGATAAATCTTTAGATAGTTTAATCTTCAGCTTGATAAATATTTGTTAGTTTCCAAATCCTTGAAAGCATTTAGACCAGTTTTAACTTAGAAAAAATCAATACAATGAAGTAGTGAAGTAAGGAAATTTAGAGCACTAGAACCTTCCTTATCACCCTTCAAAGCATATGAACAACTCAAACAACCTAGAAAATGATCTAGGAAACAATTTTCTTGATAAACTTTCTTAAAGACTTTTTATCCTACCTTGATGAAATTATCCTTTGTTAAGCCATTTTGAGCCTATAGGGTATTCTTAATGCATACCATTAATATTTTCTTGTTACACCTAATGTTTTAACCATATAACCTAAAAATCCTTTATCTCACCATATGGAATTGGCCACTTTAGGATTAAATGGATTTGTAAAAAGATTAAAGTTCTATTGGGTTTAGTAAGAAAATCTTATCAAGAGTCATTGATAAAGTTAAAGTGAGAAATCTACCTTGTATACCTTGAGATCATTCAAATTAACTTGTGAATGCTAGTTTTCTTAAAAAAAAAAGAGAGCTAGCAAAATATGAAAAAATATAAGTGTGGGGTAGTATAAGGAGAAACAAAAATTGTGATGACTTCTTGGAAAAAGGCATAATTTCTCTTAGAAAAAAGTTTGAAAGTGAAGCACGAATGAGCAAAACATACATTGTTTAAGTTATTGGGATTAGTAATTTATTTTTTCTTAGAGTGGCTATTCGTTTTGATTATCTTTTATCCATTCTATGATAACCATATCCTTAGCCCCATTACAACCATTAAAAGAACTATGTGATTTTAAGTTTGTTTTTAGTTGTTTAGCAGAGATGACCTTCGGGTTTCGGTGCTAAAGGAAAGACCTATTGTGTTTCTAGAGTTTCAAGCGCGAAACCGAGTGTATGCTTATGCATTCATTTATTCTATACTTCATTATCTAGTTGTATTGATGTTTTGATTTTCAAAATTGCTTAAAATGATTTGTTCTTACACACACTCAAGGAAATTAACCTATATTATCTTGTTCGAAGTTGATCTATTTGGGTATTATATTGAGTGCTTTTGTTAAAATGCTAAGTTTGGTTTTGAGATTGTATATCTTTGTACAAGTTTGATGGTTTTGAAGGTAGGATTGTTCTAAATTGCTTGAGGGCAAGCAAAGTTTAACTATGGGGTATTTGATAAGTGTGAATTATATATAGTTTTTAATATGTTTTAAGTTTTGTTATTTAGTTATTTTGGTATTATTTAGGTTAAAACAGAGTTAAATTGTAATTTATATGTTTTAAGGTTAATCCAATGTTTTGTTTGGTTTTCAAGTTGAAATTGTTAACAAAGGGCTTAAATTGCAAAAAAGGCAAAGATTTGGGCCAAAATTGCAAATATGAGAAATTTATGCAAGAAAGTGATCGTTCAGTCCAGAAGCTTTTCACGTGACCACGTGAAATCAATGAAGAAATCTACTCGTGGCCACGTGAAGGGTTAAAGCTAAAAGACTCATGGCCACGTGAAAGACAAATTGATGAAAGCCAAGAGAAACACGTGACCACGTGTGAAACAAAGGAAGACCACACGTGACCACGTGTGAGGAAGAACAAAGGCCACACATGACCACGTGTAGAAATGCACTAGGATACACGTGGCGACTTGTCTAGTCTCCCACTCCGCGAAGGATTTTCATCGAGCTTCCTATTTTGGGTAGAGTTTGCTTCCTATTTGATCTTGGAGTTTGAGAGGGGATCCACGACATATTTGGCCTATAAATAGCAGTCTAAAACACAAAAGAAGGGAGAGGAACCTTAGAATTAAGCTTTACTTTCGTTAGTTTATTTTTACGTTGCTTTATTTTCACTGTTTTTCTTCAACACTTTGTCTTAATTTTAAGTATTTCTTGTGAGTAGTTTTCTTTAACTTTTGCTAAAGGATACTTGAATCCTTAACTTGTATTGTTATGACTTAAGTTTGATCTTCAATTCAATACAAGTTGATTATTTCTTAGTTCTTAATCATAATCTTGTCTTTACTCAATTTTAAGTTAATTGTTAACTTGATTAAACATTGGTCAATTAATTGGTTTAAATTGATTAATGACTTGCATGTTCCTAGGTTAATTTATTTGAATTAATGCATGATTATAATCTGAATAAGCTATAATTTTGTGTTAATTTAAGTAAGTTAAGATTGAGAAAAGTGTAACTAAGAATAGGAGGAAGTTAAAACTGTTGAGAAAGGCTTTAATAGACATATAGGAGAGTTAAATCAGTTCTTTATGCTAAGTATTGAGTTTATCTGAATAAGAAAATTTGATGCTTGAAATGATAATCTTGAATAAAATTATCTAGGCTTATTAAACTGAATTCTCCATAATCACTTGTGTGTTTTCTTTTGATTAAGTCATAGCAATATTGGTTAAGGTGGATAGTCCTTTAGTGAAAGTTGCTTTTAATATTGATTTTTACCTCACTCAATTTACTTGCTTTCATTAGATCTTTATTTATTTTAACTCTTTGTTTTGTTTTAGTTTGTTTTTAGTTTTAAATCCTCAATCATCACAACTTTGGGATTTCTTTTCTTTCTTTTACACACAAAATTGATTTTGAAATTGAAATAGCACATACAAGCACAAGTTTCCCTTGGGTTCGATATTTTGGGTCATAATTATATTTTCCTATATTACTTAGCCGATCTAGTACACTTGCTAGCATCCGGTCATGCAGCTATACCTTGACTTGATGGCGATCCCATTATGTGGCTATATCTTGAGGTGATCCCACTATACAGCTATACCTTAAGGCGATCCCACTCTGTGGCTATACCTTGACTTAAAGGCGATCCCACTATGTGGCTATACCTTGAGGCGATCCCACTCTGTGGCTATAACTTGAGGCAATCCCACTATGTGGCTATACCTTGAGGCGATCCCACTATGTGGCTATACCTTAAGGCGATCCCATTTTGTTGTTATACCTTAAGGCAATCCCACTATGTGCCTATACCTTGACTTAAAGGCGATCCCACTATATGGCTATACCTTGAGACAATCTCACTATATGGCTATACCTTAAGGTGATCCCACTATATGGCTATACCTTGGCTTGAAGACGATCCCACTCTGTGGCTATACCTTGATTTGCCAAAATTTTGTGAGAATGTTGGGGTGGCTTAGATCTGAAGTTGACTCACATTACCACTTGCCCTCTACAGCAAAAGTAGTGCCATCATAGGCGGTGCTCGTGAGCCTTCACTGGTCGATTATATGTAGCTGGCCATATCTTGCTTAACTACATTTGAAGTGTAAAAAAAGGTTATATGGGTTTCTTGCCCCCTGTGTAGCTTGACAAGATAACCAATTATGATTCATTACTTGTTAAGTTATGTGTGGTCGTGTTAAGTTCGTTCATATTTTTCATGGTATCGTGATTTGGTTTTATTAAACATACATGATTTAATTTATTTGGATGCAATTTTGAGTGATCAAATTGATGAATTTAGAAAACTCCCTGAATATTTGATACTCTCTAGATGATCAAGATCGATTGTTATTGGTGCAAATTTTGACTCCTTTTTTCTTGGTTGCCCCCAGCAAGTGTGCATGCTAGCAGCCTAACTCCTCATAGGGTTTTTTTTGTATGATCTCCACTATTTTTGTCTTGATCTAATTGTTCAACATGTGGTAATGTTGAGCTAGAGTCAACCTTTTATCTATCTTTGCTTGTAGAGTCTGTTTTTTCCTTATGAGGTTATATACGGCAGAATATACATAAAATAATGTGTGTGCATATAAACTATATACATGTATTTATGTGCAATTATGTGCAAGAAGGATTGTGTATATGCAGATATTATACGTGAGGCATGCACAAAAAGAACAATCGCACATGAGGTATACACATGAAGAATTATGTATGTTGGAATGCGAACATGCGAAGGCATGCAAAAATGCATAGGCCACGTCCAGGTGGTCTAGAGACTCATTGAAAATGCGCCTCTATTGTTGTTCTCTTGCCTTTTTTTGAGCTTTCCTACTATTTGTAGGGGAAATAGTTTGTCACTCTCAAGCTTCGCCAAAGATAATCTAATAGTCCCTAGCTTATTCATACCATCTAATGCCCCCTGGACTTTGTCTCATGCCTTAAATTGCAAACTCTCCCTCCGATAGGAATGTTATTCTGGGCCTTCTCTTTGTTAGCAACCCCTTGTTTTTCCAAACACCTATAGTCATTATTTGAAGGTAGTGATCCCCTTGTGGATTTTCACACTAGCTTTTCTTTGCGGGACATGTGTCTTGTATAGATTTTCACATGACCCTGTGCTTAATTTTTGCCTGAAACGAATGTCAAACCTTTCCAGTGGCTTTATGCTTATCTCTTTTTTTTCTTTTTATTCTTTTTTTCTCTTCTCTTTTTATATCAATTTTTTATATCATATATTTTTTTCTCTCTCTCTCTCTTTAGATATGGTTGCAAGAAAAACTCAGGATGCTGGCTAAACCTTCCCCTCATGCCATTAATGTATACTCCCTGAGGTTCTTTAAAGCACGCATACATTGGTGTTGGATTGCCTCTTTGGAGGAGGGTATTATATGGCTGAGCTCCATGGCAGAGTGGAGAGTAAGCTTCATGTGCCCATGGATCCGAGTGGAGTACGTGACTCGCGATGGGAGCTCTAGATGTGTGCCCCTTGGTGGTCTCCATCGGGCGACCTTCTGCATTACAGCTCGTTGTACCCGCCAGTTTGGTCTTCGATAAAAAGTAGCGCGAGTATGCCTAAACTTTGGAGGTGGAGACTTGAATGATGCCTTTGTTACTAGATATCACTATATTTAGAGGCGTTTACCTATGAGGACCAATATTCAACCCGTGAATACTTACGACTTTGAGACTAGTGTGGAATACCGTTCGTAGGTTATGGAGGCACCGAACACAAAAGCCTTCTTATTGAGATGTCTAGAGTGAGGAAGACCATAGTGGGGGTTGCAGTGATTGGAGGGTCCCATATTGGTTGTTGTTGTCCCTTCACCTCTTTTATTTTGCCCAGTAATATATGGTAGCATCGTCTGCTTGAATAGTGTTTTTGCTTCCTTTTTCTTGCTTGTGATGCTAGTCAATTATGGTGCATAACTTAAATTATTGATGCATGCTCATATGACCACATTATTGCAATGATGACAATCACGACATGACAATTAATACAAAACACAAATTTCATTAAATCTCAGGTAATTACATCTTGAATACATCCAACTCTTATAACCAATTAGCCCTCACGGGTTTTCTTAATTGGCTATGTTCCCTCAACCTTTAATTTTTTACTAAAGTGCCTTTTTTAGGTTTTCACCTTAGTAGGGTACCCCATTTTAGCAAGCCTGCCTTTTTTGGTTTTTGACCTACAGGCTGATTATTTCTTTCTCTTTTTTTTCCTTTCTTTTTTTTTAGCCATAGAACCTCTTTATCCTTTCAATGTTAAACGGCTCTTTAAACTCATTCCCTTCGCTATTTGTAAGAATAGCAACTCCTTTAGAAGGGGCCCTCCCAATTTGTTCTAAATTTTCCTCTATAGTCGGGTAAGCCAGGTCTCATTTGTTTAAATACTAAGTCCCCTTCTTTTAAGTGAAGACCTTTGACCTTCTTCCTAAATGATCGAGCTAGCCTTTTCTGATACAGTTGATTATGGTAGTAAGCCCTCATTTGATTCTCGTCCAACAGGTTCAGCTGCGCCATCCTGTGTTCTACCCATTCCATCTTAGCAGCTTGGCTTCTAGAACGACCCTTCGTGATTGCAATTCAATCTCCACCAGGAGTAGTTATGTACCCCCAGAGTGCAAATGGTAACTTCTCAGCCTAACCTTTATATGTTTGCACAATCTTAGATAGTATTTTCTTCAGGTTCTTGTTTGCGACTTCAACTGCCCCGTTTGCTTGTGGACGATAGAGAGATGACTTGTGGTGTTGAAGTCTGTACTTTTAAAGTATATGACTAGTCTCTGCTTGGAACTAGATCCCATTGTCTCACACTATATGGTCAGGTACCCCATATCTGCATACCAGATTCCTTTCAATGAATCAGGCCATTTCCCATGCTCCCAATCTTTTAAAGGATTCAGCTTCTACCCACTTCATAAAATAGTTGTGGCAACTACTATGTACCTATGACTGTTGGAAGTTGTAAGAAGAATTTCCCCAATAATAGTTATTTCCCAAGCTAAAAAGGGTCAAGGTGAGGAAAGGTTGCATAACTCTGAGACAAGTAGGTGACTTAAATTAGCATATTGTTGGCATTGGTGACACATATTCACATACTTGGAGTAGTTAGCGTCCATGGTTAACAAGAAGAATCCCTGTCACATGATCTTCCTGGCCAATGTTAATATGTTAATATGCACCGCACATATTGCTGCATCCATTTCTTCCATGACTTTCTTCACCTCCCTCTCGTCTAGACATCTCAGCTAAATACCGTCAACTTGTCTTTTATACAAGACCCCATTTACGCTAATGAATTGATTAGACAACTTCCAAATTATTCAATAATCTTTCTCCATTGCTTCCTCAGGGAACTTTGAAGTTTCCAAGTAGTTCTGCATGTTGTAATACCAGGGTTTACCATCAGATCCATCTAAACTCATAAGGTTTTTACCTTTGAAGCATGGCTTGGTCGAGCTTGTGACTATCATAGGTCTCATGATCACCCCTTCAGGATTGTCCAACATAGACACCAAAGTTGCTAGGGTATTTGCTAACTGGTTCTCATCTTGGGGCACATCTTGGAAGGTGTAGGTCTCGAATTGTCTGCTCAGTCTCCTAAGGCATTCTACATAAGTTATTAGTCTCTCCTCCCTAATAGACCATTCGCCTTTTCCTTGATGAATCACTAAAGATGAATCCTCGAAAACTTCGATTGTCCTTGCCCCTAGTGCTATCAAGGCTTCCACTCTGTGTAGGCAGGCTTCGTATTCTACTTAATTATTGGTTACTTTGAATCCTAGTTTCTTGGTTAAAGGAAGCTTCTCACCATCAGGTGTGATGAGAATGACTCCTACTCTAGGTCCTTTGTTATTAGTAGCCCCATCGAAATACATTTGCCAGCCTTGAACTGTTATGGCACTAATACTATCATCTGAGAATTCATACTCAACTCGGTCTCCTAACTGGTGATCGGCCAGAAACTCTGCAATCGCCCTCCTTTTGATTGTCTTCCTAGTTACAAATTCTACCTTGAAATCCTACAAAAGCAATAGCCACCTTTCTATTTTTTCGATCAAAGAGGGTGTTGACTAGAGATATCTGAGTGGGTTGTGCTTAGCCATTGTTTGGATCTTGTAAAAGTACAAATAGTGCCTTAACTTCTTCGAGGCCCATATCACTACCAAGCAAATCTCTTCCACGTCTGTGTATTTGGTCTCATATGGCAAAAACTTCTTGCTCAGGTAGTACATGACAAACTCAGTTTTGGCATCATCTTCTTGAGACAGCATGGCCCCTACTGAACTTTGCTCTACTACTATGTACAGGATTAAAGGCTTCGACAGTCTAGGCAGTTGGAGGACCAGAGGATGTAACAAATACTGCTTGATGGTGTAAAAGGCCTTCTGACAGTCGTCGTTCCACTTGATCAGTTGACCTTTTCTTAAAAGCTTGAAAATTGGCTCGCATATAGAAATGAGTCTGGCGATGAATCAGGTAATGTATTAAATCTGCCCTAAGAACCCTAGGATCTCCTTCTCCTTATTTACTATCGACATCTCATGAATGGCTTTTACCTTGTCTGGATCCACCTCTATCCCCTTTTGACTGACGACATGCCCTAACAACTTGCCAAAGGTCACTCCAAACACATACTTCTTTGGGTTGAGACAAAGGTCATACTTGTCGATCTGTTGGAAAAACTTTTATAAAGCCTCAAAATGTCCTTCCCTTGTAGCTGACTTGATCATTATGTCATCGACATACACCTCAACTTCCTTGTATATCAAATTGCCAAGAATCTTAGTAGCCATTCGTTATTAGGTAACCCCCACATACTTTAATCCAAATAGCATGACCTTGTATGCGTAGGTTCCCCCCCATTCGGTAATGAAAGCAGTCTTCACCCTGTCCACTATATTATTTAAGATCTAATTGTACCCTGCATATCCATCAACAAAACTGTACATCATGCATTTTGCCACACTATCGACCAACATATTTATATAAGGGAGCAGAAAATCATCCTTTAGGCAAGTTTTATTCAGATCCCAATAATCCACACACATTCGCACTTTCCCATCCTTCTTAGCAACAGGGACAACATTGGCTAACCAGGTAGGGTACTGGACTTCGACTAGGAACTTTGCTTCAATCTATCTTTTCACTTCCTCTTTCACCTTTTCTGCCCATTCTGGCCTGAGTCTTCAAAGCTTTTGCTTTACTGGTTTACTATTCAAATACATTGGAATGGCATGTTCTGCAACATTCCTATCAATCCCAGGCATATCTTTGTAGGTCTAGGCAAATACTTTTTCATATTTTTTCAATATTGTTTTGAATTTCATCCTCTCTTTAGGAGTTACGTCAGATGCAATCAATATCTCTTTAGGATTATCTTGTGTTCTGAGATTAAATGAAGTAATGTTTGTTAAATTAATGTCAAATATGAATGAGTCATGATTATGATCATGCATGACGTAATCAGATGAGACATTGCATAAATAAACAAAGTTATTCATCTTATTAACTTGAGTAGAAAAGGGCACATCATTACAAAACAATTTAGGAACAAAAATTACATCACCAACATAATCATTCTCCAAATTAGGGACGGCAGATGCAACAGCGGATGCCTCTCCTTTCTTTGGTGTTGTTTCCTTCTCATGGGGCGTAGCTTCATTTTCAACCTTTTCTTTACCTTTAGCTTTAGTGACCAATGACTCTGGTGTCAGTACCTCCTCAGGCCAACCTAATCCAAATCAATGAGCTTGGCCATAACCTTTTCATCCCAAAACTCCAATACAGGCTTGATGGTTCTAGCTAACCAGTCAAAGACGTCATCAAAGATCTCAAATTCAGGAACTTGCATTCCTTGAATGCTGGCACAAAGCTTTCAAGTATATGAGGGATCTTTTTTGTTTGTACCTCGTATTACTTCTTGACATTATTCTTATAATAACCTAAGCCCTTCCTGTCTTTCTAACCAATGGGAGTAAGAAGCATAGGAATTCCCTGAGAATTCTTTCCTAATCCAGCACCTGGCAACTAATTCATTTTCTTCATCATGTTAACAGCCTGTGAGCTTACAGAACTTATCTCTTCCCCTCCAATACCAATTCTAGCCATATGGAACCCGTTGAAAGGTTGATTGGCTATACTCAAAGCAAAAACATAATTCTCTTTCATTGCTTTAATAGTAACCATGCCTCCATCATGTGGGACTTGAACCATTTGGTGTAGGGTGGAAGGAACCCCTCCCAACTTGTGGAACCAATGTTGTCCTAACAATAAAGAGAAATTGGTCAGTATCTATATCACTATAAATTCTGCCTCAGTCTCGATAGGCCCTATCTTTACTACTGCTTAAAAAGTGCCAGTAACCTGCCACTCTGAGTTATCATAGGCCATTATGGTAAGTCGAGATTGAGTGAGCATTGTCTCATCAAAATCATATGTCGCCATTGCCGAAAAAGAACACACATTGATGAAGGAATCATCATCCACCATTACACATGCAGTGTGCTTGCCATTTACCTCAGCCCTAATGTATAAAGGGCGATTATGCTCACGTCCTTCTAACGGGAGGTCCATATTAGTGAACACAATCTATTCTTCAGAATCCCCTTTCACCATTTCTAACAACTCGAAAGGAGATATGGCGATAGCAATAGTAGATTCACATAAAGCCTCAACCAATTTTTGGCAGTGAGAAGGTGACAGCCTAAGCCAGTCCCAGATCAAAATTTGAGTAGGAGTTTTCTTGAGTTATTTCAGGACCAAGTTATCCTCCGTAAGAGCAGCGGGTTCCTATGGCCTCTCAACTTCTAGTATGACTCTCCTATTTTTGGTGACTGCCCGAATCATCTTTTCATCTATCACTTTCTTATCATCTTAATCAGTTTTTCATTCGAACCCAACCATGAAGACCAATGGCAGCACGATATTATAAGCTTATTTCTTCTTAGCACTCTTTTCTAGATCAAGAATCTATCGAGAATCAATCAAATCCTGGATACGATTCCTCAAAGTGCGACAGTAATCAGTCTCATACCCCGTATATTGGTGAAAGGAAAAATACCAATCAGATATATGCCCAGGCTAACCCTGACTCCTTACAGGCTTAAAGAGCATCAATTGCAACTTACCTTCCTTCATTAAATGGCTAAGACACCAAGACAGTGACTTGCCTAGTTCAGAGTAACGACATTGATTGACTCCCGTAACTGATACCTCGACATTTCTTCCACTGTTACCTCCACTACCACTATTGTTATTAGTATTCTTACCAAATTCCGAGTTTCCAAAACCCCTCTTGTTATTGCTATATCCCCCATTATTCAAACTTGCAGCACTAGCCTTATTTGCCAAATATTGCCCTCAGCTTCAATTGCTATGTCCTTCAAAGACTCCCAATCCTTCAATCCTTTCATCTTGAGACCTTCTTTCAGATAAGGACTGGAATTTTGAATGAACAGGTGGATCTGATCCTGTGTGTCAAGCTTCCTCTTTATCTTCATTACTCTATTCCTCCATCGAGTGAGGTACTCGTGGAACGACTCTTCAGGTTTCTATTGTAATAACGCTAAATCCTTCAGGGTGACTTCCATGCATGTGCTGCAATCATACCTCCTAAAGAATTCCTCTGTCAATCTCTCCCAATCCTTTTTTGTCTTCATATCCAAACTATGATACCAGTCAACAACGAGGCCCACTAGGCTAAGGCTAAAGAGATCCACCTTTTGCCTCTTAGTAAGGGCAGTCCTTTTAATAAGCAGGACATACTACTTTATATGGGCCAGGGGATTAGATATTCCATCAAACTTTATCAAGTCAGGCATTTTAAATTGACTAGGCAAAGCATATTCGCCATCTAAATCGATAGCCTCAAGACTGACTCCCTTTCCTATAAATAACATCCTAATCAAAGCCTCCATTTTTTTCACAACGGGACTTTCCTCTTTAGGAACAAGGTTCTTCAGCATTTGAGGGGCCCATAACTCATCCTCTTCATCAGTTATAAAATCACATTCAGGACCCGCTCAAGTGACATCCCTTTCTCCTTCTCGGGAAGTAATATTCCTGACATCTACTATAGGTGGGGGTGTCACGATAAGAGCTGCTGGGGTCTCCCCGATAGGGGTCAGTTTAACTCGAGCAGCCACCACTGCGATAGGTTGAGCAGCTAAGAAGGAGGCCAAACTAGCTGTGAAGCTTGCAAACATTGACATCATCTTTATCTCAAGATCATTCATCCTCTTTTTAGTGTCTTGGAAACCAAAGGAACTAACTAGAGAAGTGAGCTCCGCCATAACTTTCCTTTGTAACTACTCTAAAAATCCATCCAAATATTCTTTCGAGACACTGTCTAACCCTGACTCAAACTCTAATTCTGAACTCTGTCCTAATACCAACTCTTTTGTCTATTTTGTAAAACACTTCTTAACTAGATGGCTGTTTGAACCCTAAAACCATATGGGAAATGATGGCTTTATTATGGCTATCAAAATGGGGTTTTCAGCGTGATGCATAATCATGAGATGCAGCATCAATAACCACACGCAGGGATCCTCTCCACCTTATTCCTCCCACACACGTGGTCAAAGTCCTCTTTTCTAGGTGGGCTTAATTCATGGGTTAATAGGGGACCCTAATGAACGAGTATGGTGCACGAAATAAAAATCCAACAACACAATGTTTGTCACGAAGGCACACAAGAAGGTGTTGATCGGTGCATATTCGGGCGACTTAAACAAATTAGAATGGGCTTACCGGGGCATGGTAGCCTTTGATAAGCAAACACCCGAATTTGTCTAGGCATGCCTAATACACAAGGATCCATATCACAAGCAATGCAAAATTACTATGGACATCCTAATGGAGATTTTTATGTCATTAGATGGGCTTTTGGTCCAGGTACTCAATTACAAGGCTACCTGAGCATGGTCCCTACCAATGAGTCTAGCTCATCACAAGCATAATAACCAATCGGGTCACCATTTAATATACCATCGGGTACTAGACTTAAACTGGTGATTATCCCTAATACTATCCTCAGTTGAGTGAAAGATAAGGGAGTGCTTTGGGAATGCATCGGGGTCAAAAAACTGGGATGCCTAACTTATTCTAAGGCTCTAGCATGATTTTAATGCAATTTTAAAAAGAAATAAAATTTCTTAATCAAATGCCTTTTATGTCACATAAGTCAAAAGTGGTTTCAGAGTGAAATCTCGAGCTTCCCTAGTGGAGTTGCCACTATGACACGCACCCTACCTTGAAGCTTTTAGCTCTTTTGTTTTTTGAGTCATCAACACCTAATTTCACCCCTAGAACCGAGGGATCATTGAGCTCGAGTGAGAAAACCTTTGACCTTTAGCAATTCGATCCCACTTTTAGGGTCAAAACCAAGTTGAGATTTCGCATCCAAGTCGACGGTTGCTTTATGATAGGAAAAGACTTAACTCAACTTGCCATAATCATAAGCCTTGAAAGGTGTGATATGGCACATTAAGGTGTCCCTATATTATCACTAACAATTGATGATTGGGAGATGTCTAGTTGGACACCACAAGGCTTAAATAGTAAGGAGTCGCCACCCAATAGAACATTGGAAAAGAGGGTTCCGACCTTGTGAGGCCAAAAAACCCAAAGAGGGTTCGAAATTCCACTCTTATTTTTACCTTTGACAAATGTGACATAACGGCTTTCAAATTAATCGTGTTATCCCGTGTTTCATGCACGAGTAGAGTAAATATAGAAATTAAAGGCGCACTTAATCAAGTAAGAAAGTGGTAAATCATGACATAGAGTAAGGCTGTAAAGACATCCATAAATTGAGCAGTTCATTATACCCCGTTTAGGTGAGGACTTTGGTCCTTGCATGTAAATTATTGAAGAAGCATTTCATTGTAAAATCTTGAAGACAGGGACTTGTCAGTCCAAGTTTTATTTAAGAAATGTCCCGTGTTAATTAATTATATACAAAATCATTTACATTATTAAAAGCTAATTTTTACATGTGAATTTCTTAGGCAAAAAGGTGGACATTGATCCGATTTTATTAATAAAAAATCCCGATTAATTACTATAATTGTTTTTTAATGGAGTTTTTCCATTTGTGGTCGAAAAAGTATTTTTATAGTAAAAAGAAATGATAATGGACTTACCTAGAGCACTTTTCCAGTCATATCCATGAAAGACTTTATTCCCTAGGAGCAGTGATAATAACAATAACAATGACAATAAAAATAATAATGATAATGATAATAGAAAACACAAAGGAAACATACATAAAACTAATTTGAATCAAGAGGTATGAAAAAGATGAAAGAATAAGAATCCGGCACACATGTCGAAAAATGCACGAGGGCGCATTTGATGACATGCGATCGACTCATTTACTCTAAAAGCAAGAAAACACATTGTGGTACGTGCACCATTTGCCACGCTAGTGCACATCGAACAATGCACGGTCGTATCAACCTGATAACGATGAGTTTTCTTTCCTTTTAAAACATAATCCTAATCAGCAGTATATCCAAAAGGGAGCAAAAAGGAAAAGTTAAATACAAAGATGACCTTCTTAAATCGGGTTTTATTTTGATAAAAAATGATTTTGAAAGAGATGGACAAAATAGAAATTATAGAAGACAACCTAATAATTTCTATCACATGGCAATATACCTCTTTTAAAGGGTTTCACAACCTAAGTCTAATAGAGATTAACATATAATAGAAACTAATAGATGAGAAGAATAAAAAATTTATTATAGTTATAAAAATACAAAAGGTCTTTTATATTACCTTCAGTGTACTTACTCGATTAGACTATCGAATAATGAATTTGTGGACCCTTTATAGTGTTGAAACAGTTGAAAATCAAGAACTAAATGCCAAAAATCTCCTTTTTGCTTAAAAAACTTTGAAAGCTTTTGGAAGCTTTCTATAATCCCTTTTTGGAAGCAATCTAACTCTTTCTTTATGAATTTTCAAAACTCACCAATCTTCTCCAAACCTTTTTGCAAGTATCTGGGCAAAACTTTATATAATGGGCAGTGTACGAGTGTACATTGGAGAATGTATGGGTGCACACTCAAAAGGTGCTCCACTTTGCCACTTGCTTTATGGAAAAATCCACCCACTTTTGAGTGTACGGGTGTACACTCAAAAGGTGCTCCACTTTCCCACTTGCTTTATAGGAAAATCCGCCTACTTTTAAGTGTACGGGTGTACATATAGGTATGCACGGATGTACACTCAAAATGCACGGCCATACCTTATGAGTGTACGGGTGTAAGCTTAAAAAGTAGGATAACTTTGCCTGAAAATGCAAGATTCTTGCAATGCACGGGTGTACACTCCTTGTGCAAGGCCATACATTGCCAAAAAAGGAAAAATATGACATTTAGGTCAAATGATGAGATTCTTTTTGAGTGTACGAGTGTATAAGCCATAAATGTATGGTGTGCAAGGCTCATAAACCTACTTAACTCAATTTTGAGTCCCCGATTAAAGAAATTTCTCATCATTTGACCTTCTGTGCTACTCGACTACCCAGATTAAGCACAAAATATTTTAAAGCACTTTTTTCAAAAAATATTTTCAACACAAAAAGGGTTCACTGTTCTCGATTCGCTATCTTTAAAGGAGAAATTTTTCTCATTAGGTAACCCTGACAAAAACCTCTTCAGGATCCAGTGCTTACAGATTGTTAATAATCTCTATGAAAGGGTTGAGTTTGACTATGGTGATCCAAAATGGATTAGTTGGGAACCATATTTAAGGTTAAGATTAGGGGTGTGCAAAATAAAATCGAGAACCGAACTGAACCAAATTGATTTTGGTTTATTTGGTTTGGTTTTCGATTCATTTAGTTCTGAACCAAAATAGAAAATCGATTTAATTGGTTCGGTTCGATTTTTGAAATTGAAAAATCGAAGGAATCAAACCCAATCGAACCTATCAAAACACACTGTTTTGGCTATATATATATTTCCTTTCTTTCCTTACGATTCATCCTTCAACATTCAAATCCCTAGCAGCAGCCAACACCTCTTTTCTTTTGTAATTCTTCAATTTTTCCCTAGCAGTCCCTTCTTTGATTCTTCGATTGTTCCTGCCATGGTAAGTAACAGCCCCTTCTTTGATTTCCTTATTTTATTTATTTTATTTGTTATGCTTCTGTAATGGTGATTGGATTTCCATGCGCTGTTATTCCCATCCAGTGTTCTTGCAATCTTTTATCTCTGGAAACCTTTCTTGGTGGTGATTGCAAAGTTAAATCCATTGATTGAAGGGCAGTAGAGGCAAAAGGATTAGGAGGCATTGCTGAATCATTTCCTTCTCCTTCCAAAATTTGAACAACTCTTGTCATCGATAGATGCTCCAACGGAGACCATTGAATGCACCATAACCCAACAATTATGAGTTTTCTCACTATTTTAGCATCACCTTCTTCTATAATTCTGATTCGTAACTCTTCTCCTCTATCCAAATCATCATATATAGATTCCTAAAAGAATACTTGATTCGTTTGATCTGCATTCGTACTCATGTTCTTCCTTCCTCCAACCATTTCTAGCAACAAAATTCCAAAACTATAAACATCGGACTTATATGAAACATTTCCAAAGTTCCTGGATCTTCACAGCCACAAGGATCTCATTGGAAATCTTTCCCTTAAAAACTTATCCATAAGCTCCTTTGCCCAATGTGTCTTTAAATTGATTTGTAATTCTTTTAAAATCAGCGCATGAGTATCTTGTGGGTGTAAGAGCTTCCTAGTCTTCCAAAAACTCTTTAAGGAATGAACAACGGAAAACTAGAATTTGTTGATAGCAAGCTTGAAAATTTAGAGAAGGGATTGCCACAAGCAGAGGCATAACCTCTCTTGGACAAGCTTGTCTTCGAAAAGGTCGGTAGTTAGCTTATGCTTTTATTTAATTCAGAATTTCTGTTTTTTAATCTAAAATGGGTCATTTTGGCAGACAAAACAAACATTGGGTGGTCGAGTTCGTATCATGTTATCTGGTGTTGCACGGTTGCCTAAACATTATTAAGGAGTTTCTAAGAGTCACCTCTTATTCTACCTTGTCTTAAGGATATGGTATGAAAGAACTAATTTATCTGCTTAAGTCTTGATTATGAACTTTGTGACATTACTGACTCCCAATTATTTGTGGGGCTTTTTAATCGGTATTAGGTTTGGCATAAAGTTATGGAGGTTATTTAACATCAATTGGTGATGTGTATCCAATGATTGGAACTGTCGGAGTCCCCATGACAACCATTGAAGTAAGGCTCGAGTCTGTGCCAGAGATGGGGTATGATGCACTATCCAGTATCCCTCAGGGAGAAATATGCCTTGGGAAATACATTGTTCTCTAGTTATCACAAGCGTGAAGATCTAACAAGAGAAGTCCTTATAGATGGATGGTTTCATACAGGTGAAATAGCACTTTCATTTTTTTCCATCCTTCAGCTACAATGTTATAATTTAATGATTTGTAGTTAATTATATTGGTAATTTTGATAACATTGCAGGTGACATTGGTGAGCTGCAACCAAGTGGCACAATGAAGATCATTGACAGGAAAAAGAACATATTCAAGTTGTCTCAAGGTGAATATGTTGCAGTGGAGAGCCTCGAGAACACATATATGCGATGCCCTCTTGTATCATCGGTATGTCAAATTGATTGTTTGCACAAGTTTTTAGAATTCTACGACGTAGCAGTTGCTTTAACTCTCACTGTTGTGTAAATTTGTGTCTACGGGAATAACTTCGAGTCATTTCTTGTTGTTGTGGCTGTCCCTGAGAAACAGGCTCTTGAGGATTGGGCAACAAAGCATAATGTCACTGGAGATTTCGAATCTTTGTGTGAAAACTCAAAGGCTAGGAACTATATTTTAGATGAGCTCATTAGCACTGGTTAAAAAAATAAAGTATGCAGATTACTTTTACTGCTTCATTAATCTGAATCTACATGTTCTGTTTTTGCTACTGAATTGAGATGAAAAAACATTGTGCAGCTTCAAGGATTTTGAGATGTTAAAAGCAGTTTCTTTTGAATCTCATCCATTCGATATGGAGAGAGACCCGGTAACTCCAACATTTAAGCTAAAGAGGCCACAGTTACTCAAACATTACAAGGTATTTTCAGGTGAAACCTTGTCAAATTATCATAGTGTGAGATTTGATAACGTTGATTTTGAATCTGATATGTTAAATTATATAAATATTTTATTAATATCATTTAATATGGCAATGATCAATTTTCATATTGAATCTAAATATCATTTTTAAATATAATTTAAAAATAAATTATATTTAGATTGTTCTTTTATAAGGATGCAGGTTTAAAAGGTTGATTTTGTGAGAAATATGTATCAACAATTATGTTGTATTAATTTAAATGCATGCTTTTTTTTAATTGGAGGAAATTAAATGTATTTTTAAATTTTAATTATGGGTTGTAAAATTTTTTAATTTATATTTCTTAGTGTAATTTTTAAGCTATGTTGTATGTATTTTATATTTACATATTATGGACAAAATTTATGTATCTAATTGCCTTTATTTTGTTGGATAAGTTTATTTTGCTGGAAATTTGAGATTGAACCGAAACCGAATCGAATTGAACCGATCGAAATTATTTCGGTCTATTCAATTTTCGGTTCTATAAAGTTCAATTTCGGTTCGGTTCTCATATTTTCTAAAATTTGATTTTTGGTTCTATTGGTTCGGTCTAAAATTGAACCGAACCAACCATTTGCACACCCCTAGTTAAGATCATGTTTCATGTTACCAATTCCATTCCTTTGAGGATGATGTTCAAAGATAAAGATGGTATCTTAAGGTGGCTTGAGTTCAAATATGAGGGACTACCATCTATTTGTAAGTTATGTGGATGCATAGACCACAGAATAGACTCATGTCTTATTAAACAACATGCAGATCGTAAAGGGAGAATTATTGAGGAAAGCCAATATCTTTATGGTGATTTTATTCGTATTGAGGTCTTTAATTGAGATGAGATATTGTGGTCATTGAAGGATCACAATCCCAAGTTGTACATGTTGAAAATAATGAGACTAGCAATGAAGTAGTTCCTCAATAGTTTCAAGGGGCGCTTCAGTTTTTTTCTGTAGGACCATTAACTCATCAGGTGAGGTCATATGATATAGGTGTACAAGATGCATATAGAGCTACAATTTTTTTTTGGAGAGCATCAGCATGTCACTAATAGAGATGGCTCATAGCTCACTTTGAAGATGGCCTGCAATCCACATAATTCTCATGCTATGATACAAAGCCCAGATCTCTAAGGTAATTAGTTTTAATTATAATTACAATTTATTATATTCTTAAATATCATTAAAAAAACTAATTCATTATGAATCATTATGCAGAAACTATGGTTGATTACAACACACCTTCCTCGTCTTTAAAAATGAAAGAAAAACTACATGAAGGGGTAACTACACCAAATCCCGCTTCCAACTGGCTAGTTCCATTATCTAAAGCAACTAATAAAGGCAAAAACCCAATGCCTTTGATAATATCTGAGGGGGAAGATCATATTTCTCATAAAAGAGGATTTGATAGCATGCAACTTGATAAAATGTCATAAAACAAACTTCTAAAGCTTGCAATAGATTTCTACTACCCTAGTAATGGGTCTAACAGCTGTTCCACTCTAAAGGATTCATTAGATAGAGCCTTTGTATCTGTTGAAACTAAGGGTTCTTGCCCCTCAATTTTTAACCCTATTATGAATCCTGATCCTACTATTATGGGCTAAAGCTGTAGATTTTGGCAATGGCTCAACTCCTCATTTTCATAATGCTTCCAACCTCACTTTCAATAAGCATCACCAAGGGTAGCTTCATTTTGCTCGTTCGGTTTCCCCTTGCTATATCCTGGTTCTTAGTAGTTAGCTATGCTTGTTATGTCTACAATGCAGGGATTATGCTAATTAATGTTACTTTGTTTTTTTTTGGATATAGAGTATTAAAATTTGATGAGCCCACACACATACATACATATGTCACATGGGTGACTATCCTTTTGTCATCCTATGGAATATTATATACTTGGTATTACAATATTATATAAGTTGGTCACTTGATTTTTATGTATAAAATAAATATTCCTAGATGACAGTTGCACAAAAAAAAGTTGCATGTAACTCAACCCCCAAAAAATTCACTGGGTTTAGCAACTAACTATAACTGCATACTGTGACCATTAACCATCCAAGGGAAGCTAATATTTGAAACCACCGATAGGAAGATAACTAAATCCCCAAAATTTCTCCAAGGTTGAAGCACCAATAAGTGAAACCAAAGTCTAAAAATTTGAAAGCAATCCCTAAAACGCACATTCCAATTATAATCATCTTTTCATAATGTTTGTTTATGCTAGCAACCATAACAACATTGATAAAAATAACAAAACAATAGTATCATATGAGATGAAATAACTACAACACACTAATAATCAAGTTAATGTAATATTAGGTAAAAGCTAAATAGCCATAACGGGAATCAGCTACCTAACTCTTGTATGCAACCATATTAATGATGCTAACATAACATCATTTTGTATCACATTTTTCCCATTTTTTGGGACTTGTTTGGAAAAAAAAACAGATGCAATTCCAGACATCAGTAATGTGCTTAAGCTTGAAACTACATATATCGATTTAAAAAGGTCTAGAACAATAAAATTTTATTAAGGAATTAGTGATTTGAAAGAAATGAGTTGGTTTTAAATACAATATAACAATTAATGTTGTACTCTATTTTTACTTTAAAACACTCCATGTTATATTACTTTAAAAGAAAATAATTTAGACCTAACATTACGACCTAAAAATATATACATCTGGGACACAAGCATGCACAGGACTGTATGCAAACACGTATATCTAAGTACAAAGGATAAGACACTTACTGGGCATATTCTGTAAGTTTTCCAAGATCACCAAAATCAACTTTTTGTTTTCATTAAGATACTGCTTCAAGCATTAAGAAAATGAATCAAACATCAATATTATGTAAATCATCATATAATATAGCCAAGAGTTCAAATAGCAACAAGTGGAGAGAAACTTATTCTAAAATGGTTCAATAATACTTATAGCAAGCCTCCTAAAACATTCACAGATATAACCCTATTAGCACTTTTAAATGCTCAAAAAATTGACATCAATAATCATATGGACTGCTAGACCTAGCAAAATTGGCCCCAACCCAAAACCCCATCCAAATTGGCCTAAAAAAATTATCCAAACCCAACCCAACCTTAAAATATGCCCATTAGGCCAACCCAAAAATTATCCATCATATTCTTTAACCCAGTGGGCCTGTATCAGGTGCCTAATGGGTTTATTCTAAGGAGTTTTACAAAACTACCCAAAAATACGGTGTAAAACTTAAATATACCTCCTCCTTTATTTCTCTTTCAAAAATACATTTTTTTAAATTTTTATTTTTAAAAATAACACTTTTTTAATTTAACAATTCCCCTCTTTTCACACCTCCTTCTCCTTCTCAGCCTCCTCCTCCTCCTCCTCCTTCTTCTTCTTCTTCTTCTTCTTCTTCTTCTTCTTCTTCTTAACTTAAAACTCTAAATGTTTTGGTTTCTATGAGACATGTTTTCCATTGAGATACCTTCAACAATCCAAATCAAAGGTTTTCTTCAATTGAAAAAATTTCAAGATTTTCTTCCTATGAATACATATGCAGTTGTACATTGTTGGGGTACCTGTTGATGCTGCTAAGAAAAGAACGAGAGTAATCGGAGACAACTGGGCGCCTGATTGGAACGATGAGTTCACCTTCCCCTTGACCGTGCCAGAGCTAGCTCTGCTTCGGGTTGAAGTACGAGAGTATGACATGTCTGAGAAGGATGATTTCATCTAGTAGGCACAATCATACTCTAATACGCCAATTTGGCAAGGTTAGCTTTTTCTAATTTTTTTTGTTTTTAAAAATACCCCTTTTTATTTTAGGTTACCATCTCCCATTTCTTTAGAGCTTGGCCATATATTCATCAAATGAACTGTGGAGAAGAAGACGATGGCTTCAATTACAGCAACAGATACATAATAAGCAACCATGGCTACCTGCATCAGCATCTCATGTCCTCTGCTCCTATTTTGAAAAAGTACTTCGTTTATTCCATCTCCGCTTCCCCATTCTATTATACCCATTACCCATTTATTTCAGGTTTTAAATTATACTGCTTAATGTGCATGTGTGTTAATTAACCCATTGCTGAAAAAGAATTATAAAAAATAAATCAAATTCAAAATTAAGTTGATTGAAGTAGAGCGAGAATGACTTTACTGTTTTAGATTATGGTATTTCCTCACAGCACGTATAAGTGAAAAGGTTAAAAAGCGAAAGAAAAAAAGAGGAACCAAATAAATAAGAAAAAAAAAAACAAAATATCAAATTATAAAAATGGAGAAATATGGTGGGCGTGGGAAGTAAAGCTTAACTAAATACCGAATGGGTTTGGGGGTTTCCAATTTTCATCAAGGTATACTTTTGATTCCAACTCTTCGCTTTTCTCTTTGCTATTTTTGCTTGATTTCTTTTACCAGTTTTCACTTCTGTTAAGTAATTGAGTGTTTTGATTGCCTCTAAAGTTTCCATTAATTTATGCTTATGATCCGTTAGTTTTTTTGTTTCATAATTTTCTGGTTTTGTCTTGCTCAATGTTTGGAAGATCACTGGTTCCCAGTTCATGATTACTGATAAGCATTATCTTTTCAGTTGCTCTTTTGGTTTCATTTGGTGGTTTTTGAGTGTGGGAGTTGAGGAATTGATTTGGAGCACAAGGATTACAATTTTGGGTTAGGTGATCTCAGGAAAACCTGAATTGATGTAGATGATGCCTATTTGCATGGAGAAAATGGAAATTAATGCATATGTTTGTGTAATGCATATATTGAATCGCTCCTCCTTGTGTGTTGTATTGTATCTCATGTTAACCTTGAAATTTCTTTTTCTCTGAGACCATCCACTTTACATTTTTTCCATATCCATAAACCCTTGTGTGTACATGTAAATGCTTGTGCAGGTGTCTAATGTGTCTTCTACTTGAGATGCCAAACAAATTGCATTTTTCAATGTTTTTTCTTGCAAAAATTTTACACCACATTACATGCAAGCATGAAACATTTCTTTTTCTCAAAGGTAGTAGAGTTTGGTAGTTTTGGGAAAATTAAAGTTGATTAGTCAACTTGTTTTTCTCTTGTAATCTCTTGGAAGCCATGATAGTTCATAACCATAGGAACTGTGATTCCTGAGATTGCACATGTTCTCTCCTTGGTGTAATTTTAGAAGTATTTTATAGCAAATACTATATAATTTTAACATTCTAAAGAATTTTCATATACGAATAATAATTTAGGTAGCTAAAGTATTCACCTTCTCTTCATGGATCTTAGCTTTTCAAGTTTTTAGTTCAACGATTTGATTTCTCCTGCAACCAGATCATTGAGCTCTGAAGGCTTTCTATAGCAATGAGGATTCAAAAGATTTGCCTTAGGAATCCAAGACATGGTAAATGTTTTTTCTTGTTCAAAGGAAAGCATAAAGAAATTGATGATAACCCTATCGCAGGGGCAGACTTGGGTGATGATGATTACGATGATTGCCAGCTAGCTGAGTTGCATTTTGAGCTTGGCATGGTGCAAGGTCAGCTTTGCAGCATACCATATGAACTGTATGATCTGCCAGATTTAAAGGAAATACTATATTTAGGCACATGGAATTCTTGTTTAACAGAGGAAGAAAGGTTATGTCTGTCAGCTTACCTTCAGATATGAACCAGCAAACTTTTTATTTGACTATGAAAGAGAGATTTTATGGTAGTGATCTATATTTTGGAAATCCTTTGGATGTGTTCTTCAAAAGACTAAAAGGTGTTTTCCATCCTCCAAAAGTGGCTCCTTTTAGAGGAGGTTTACATTTTCTACAGAGGAAAAAGTATTATCATTTATTAAGATCTTACCATGACAGTATGGCTTAAATGTTCATAAACATGACACGGTTGTGGGATTAGTGTGAAGTTTGGTCCAGTGTTGAGGAAAGGTTAACCATCTGGAAAAAAAAAAGAAAACAGAGAGCCATGAATTTGTTTGATCATAACAAATTTCCCAAGGATGATCACCAGTTAAGCGAGGAGATTAGCTTAGATACAAAGGGAATGAAATCGGTGGGAAGCAAAAGAGCAAAGGACATGATATCCTCTTCAACAGCAAATGGAATGAAATTTGTTGTGCCAAGGGGTAAGGCGGTTCTGAAGACAAAGGCATCTGGGAATGGCTTATTCCCAAATTGCAATAAAAAAATGGTTGGGAGTGAAATTTCAAAGAGATGTCGATCTAAAATGTAATATACTTTTTTTAGCTTTAAATAATAGTTAAAAAATCTATTATTAATATTTAATTTAGTATTTTCAAATGTATAACATAATTTTAATTTTTTTAAATCGGTATACCATCGGTATACCGGGTATACCTCTGATATACCACCCGATATACCGGTGATATACCTTTAATTCTGAATTTAGGTATATCAATGGTATACCTGGTATACTTGGTATACCTGATATACCAGTGGTATACCAAAATCTAGAATACAATTTTCAATTCTGGATTTTGATATACCTGGTATACCGTTGGTATACAAAAATCCAGAATACAATCTCAATTTTAGATTTTGGTATACTGGTGGTATACCAAAATATGTCATTACAAAGACGTTGACTAAACCTCATAAAGCCTACCCTAATGCCAAAAATCAACCTCATGCATTACTTTAAGAACAAAATTTATTGCAAAGAATTTGTATACTATAATAAAAACTGGGCTTGAAACTGCAAAGCATCATCCGTAAACATAAAATCAAACTGGAAAAAACTAAAATTATATTCTGGATTTTGGTATACCAGACGGTATACCGTGGTATACCAAATTCAAGAACTAAAACTGTATTCTAAATTTTGGTATAACATACGGTATACTAGTATACCACTTGATATACCGAATTCCAAAACTAAAAATATATTTTGGATTTTGGTATACCATACGGTATACCACCTGATATACCAAATTTCAGAACTAAAATTTTATTCAATATTACCAACTTCCATAACTAAAATTTTAAACAAGTAATTTTACTATTTTTGGTTCGGTACCTGAACATGATAAAATAACACTACAGAAATGTCTCTTGATTAAGCTTGAATATATATATATATATACACACACACACACACACACACACACAAAAACTGATAAAGGACATTAAAAGGAAGTATACGCTCTCATTTATATATATTTTCAAACTACAATAACTTTTCCTTTTCCTTCATACTTGATGAACCCTGAGGAGTTGACTCCATACTATTTTTTTTGTTCAGGTTTCTTCAATTTACGCAAAATATTAGATGTACGTCCCATCTACAATAATTATGGAAAAAAATAATATACAATCTAACATAAAATGTACAATGGAAGTAATATATGGCTAACATATATAATTAACTTAACAAAATGATTGAATAACCTATTTAACTTGAGCTCAATATCTAAATGCAAGACCAATCAAACATTGACAAAAAAAACCATCAACATATATATTCATTAGTACTCTATCTATTCATAAATAACACATTTACATAATATCATCAATGAATAATGAATAATGAATAATAAAAGAAAAATAAAAGAATTGGTAGCAAATTATTTATAATAAATTAATCCTTCATGATTTCAACTCAATCTACCTCAATCATTATGTCTTTCTATTAAAATCCCCTAAAAGGATAACTTCATTTTATGAATACTAACCATAAAAACAGAACCCATGTACGAATATACATACATCTAAGGGAAAAACAAAGCCCATTACAAGACCTATTTTTTAATGTGTTACAAAATCATTACTTTCAAAGAACTCTTAAATGATTCTTCCAGTTCCATGAGCAGAGATACAAAAGTTGCATGATTCTAGTAAAACATAATGCTTTCAAAAAAATACAAGCCATGTAATCCGACACTATAAGATTACTGACAGATGTCATTATCAAAAATTAAAACCATTCACACCTACTCAGCCTTTACAACTTGAGCTAAAGCCTAAGCATACTACCATCGAGGACATTTAGCATGAGGAAGGTTAAATTTATTAGGTGCTTTCCAGGCCTGAGAAGTTTGCTCAGTTGAGATACTCTTGCCCCACTGATAATCAAGGCCATTGTAAGAAGGACCAGCCCAGCTTCATGGGTAGGGCTGACTGCTGATCTTTATCATAGAACCTAATTTTGGATAATAATGCTAATTTAGGATAATGATATGCAATGGCTATCCCTAAAATTGTCCATTTGAGGTGAAATAATAAAAATGAAATTACCTCAAGAACTCCTCCTGTGGAATATTTTAAGACACGGAGAAATGTTTTAGTCCGTGTAGCCTTTGATTTTGCTGCACAAACCAAATGCTATTACTGACTGTGCAATATGAATGAGATGATCCAACATGATCCAAGAAAAAATTTTCAACCAGGTCACAAATTGAAGGAGAGGATAATCACTTGTCTCTGTGTTCAATTTTTGGCCAGTACAGCTGCTAGGATATAGTCGAGGGCATCAATCAATGGACCTTTGAGATCCATGTCATAATATGCCCTAATAATTCTAAAAATAAATTGACTGGCAACTTATCCCAAGATTCTTAATCTTTTTCATTCTGTAAATCTTAAAAATTAACAGTAAGCACTTGGAGCATTCAAACAAACAGAAAGAATCAATCGTCAAACCTAGCTAACTCTTGTATTCATTCGACACAAATACCAAGCTCCAAGCTGCATTTTAACAGTAGCTGTGAATGCCCCAATGGACTTGACTCTAATTCTTTGGTAGCTTAGTGACCATAATAATTAAAAAAAAAAGAAAAGAAAAAAAGAAATAAATCAGGAAGATCATGTGCAAGCAAAAATGCGAAAAGATGAATAGGAAAGCAAAACGAGAAAAGATGAATTAACGTACTAGACAGAGCGAGAAACCTAGGCTTAGCCATTTGGCGGCCCAATTTTTCAGATTTTCCTCAGACTCCTCTGCTCTTGGCCACGCAGATCGACATAACGATCTTCTACTTGGTTCCTTCAATTGCTACCTCGCAGGCTCTCCGAAGCTCCTCATCGTCGGCGCTCGATTTCGCCATTGCCCTTGTGGTTTCAATTCCTTGGCTAATAGAGATTGAGAAATGGAGATGGAAAAGATCAGCAAGCGTGTCCAATTTTGGTTGTTGCTTTTTCTAATTCATTACTGCTAGTTTAATTTTCTTATTTGGGATAAGAAAATGGCATTTTTAAAAATAAAAAATTAAAATAAGGTATTTTTAAATATTTTAAAATTTTGGCTGCATTTTTTAAAATGAAAGTTAAAAAAGTGATAAAACGTGTAATTTTCTCTTTATTCTAAATTATCATTATTGTTACTTTAGGTTATTGATGTCATTCAAAATTTGGAAGTTCTTGATGTCCTTGATAATACCATAATTTTGATTTAGAACCTTTTCGTATACGGATTTCGCTGCTTAATATCGAATCTTACCATTGTCTCTAAATTCCTTCCACTTTTGATTTCCAAGTTTCATCTCCAGTGACTATTTTTAACTCAATGCCCAGTCCCTGCAGTGATGTTGTTCATCAATAATAGAAATGGGGGATAGGTATCTGTGAAAAGAATCAAAATGAAGCATATGCATAGATCAAGCCTGATTGGCAAATCCTGATGCGTTGTGAATGTGTCGGTCAAAATTGTTCTCTCTTTATTAATTTTTTATTCCAACTTTTTTGAGTTAATTGATAGGTTTAGGTTTTGGGTATGTTTCTCCATTATTGAAATTGGGATGGTTCTAATTAGAAAAAGTTTTTAATACATTTCAGAACACAGGCACTCAATGCTCTAGGTTCATACATAATACTGTTTATATAATGCTCTGAGCAATCAAAAAGTATAAGAAGACTATGGACAAATAACGGATTAATGGATTAGATAACTCATGAATCCAAAGAAGAATGGGTTGGGTAACAGGTGGAAAATGGGTTTTATAGGTATCCACTTCTCGTAAATAGTTAATTCCATTTAGCCATCTTATAAAGTTATTCTAGATTAATATAAATAATTGAAAAATATTAAATTTTCAAAATCAAATCTAAGTGTGGACTTATCATCATTTGAAAGCTAAAAATAAATTAACATATTATTATTATTTTGTTAGACTAATTTTTACTATTTGTATATTCAATATTTATATAGAATTTTATTTTTTGGAGTAAAATTAAATTATTAATGAAATATCTTATTTTTCTCTATTATCAACTTATTATTTATATTATGTTTTCAATTTGATCATATATAATATTAAATTGAATATCATTATCATCGAATCCATTAATTTATTAATAAAAAATTTCTAATAACTTGCAATAAACCCATGAGTTAATTCAAATCATCCAACTCATTTGAGTATTAATTCATTTATGACACATACTGTTTAATTAATTTATAGTCTAATTCAAATTCACTCAATCCGTCCATTTGCCACCTCTAGGACTGCTATATACTTAAAATTCATTTACAAGCTATATGGTTTGACGGAGACATACAACCTAGAATGGCAGGCTAGCAAAGGATTATTCGCATTGTGAATTTTAGCTATGCACCCAGAATGGCTGGAAAAGTCAAGACATGAAGTGCTATAAGTTTGCAGGAAGAGATAGAGTTTGGATTAAATTTTGATTCCATTAGCCCAAATTTTTTTAGCCCACTATCCTAAATTTTTTAAGCCGAAAATGGCTAGGGACTAGTTGTTGTAAGTTCTTATTGTAACAATGTTCATTAACCCAAATTAGTTAGGTCAATGAAAAAAACCCATCAAAAAACACTACCGATGCATTTACTTACAAAAATAAGTTTTATGTTTTTTATTTTCTTAAAAAATTGAAATATTTATTTTCTTTAAAAAATTTAAAAATATATTTATTTATCAATAAATGAAAAATTAAAATATTTATTTTCTGTATATACGCATGTGTTTGTGTGTGTATGTGTGTGTGTCTATATATATGTGTGTGTGTGCATATATACATATGTATATGTATATGCATATGTATGTGAATATATACACATACATACATATGTATGTATACATACATACACATATATGTATATATATTACATATGTACATGTGTATATGTATGTATGTACATACATACATTCTGTATGTATGTATGTGCATACATATATATGTATGTGCATGTATATGTGTATGTATATATATGCACATATATATACATACATATATATGTATGTATACATATACATATGCATATGTATGTGTATGTATGTACATACATATATATATACATATGTATGCATGTACTATATATCCATGCACATGCATGTACTTATATATGGATGCACATACAAACACATGCATATACATGTATGTATGTATGTATGCACATATAAACACATACATACATATGTTTGTATGGATTAAAATTATTCAAAAAATTTGAAAAATATTTTTTATTAGTTTTTTAATATCTTTTTTATTTTGAAAAACTGAAAATTTTATTTATTATTTTTTATTTTAAAAAATTGATAAAAATAAACATAATTTTTATTTTCTATAAAAAATTTTTTTTAAAAATTAGATCAATTTTTTATGAGCGAACAGTCACTACCTTTTTAATTTATTTTTTAAAAGAAAGTATTGCCCGCATAACCTGTTTTACTTTTCATCCAAAGGGCAAGAAAGTTGCGTATTGGTGTTGTGGATGTTCCTATGTATCAAAAGACTACCCCCGATTTGATAACTCTTAATTAAAAAAAAAATTTATTGTAAATATTGCATTTTTAAAACTTTTTTTTTAATGCATCTATTCTAAAAATCATGTATTGTACAGATTTTTTTTTACTCAAAATTTCTAAAATGATGTTCACAATTTCTAAACTTTTTTTACATCCATATATATATATATATATATATATATATATATATATATATATATATATATATATATATATCTTTCCATCTGTTTTCACCCTCTTCTCCATTTTGCCTTTCAATTTGAAAAAAGAAAATAAATAAATAAATAAAGAAGAAGGGGAAATCAAATGCATATTGACTTTTACGAAATTTCAAAACGATTAAATACCGTAAAACTTCGAAATCCATGACCACGAAACACGATCTTGTTCCAAACAAAAAAATATGAAATCAGAAAAAACTAGAACGGAGGCAAAATTTATGGCAGGAAGATGAACTTATGTGGATGAAAAAGATGAATAGAATTTTTTTATGTGAACAAAGAATAGAAAATGGAAATGGAGGGTGCAGGAGAAATAAAAATATGGAAAGATAGGGATGTAAAAGAAATTTAAAAATTGCAAGTCATTTTAGGAATTATTTTAACAATTTCAAGAGTCAGTCAACAAACTACAAAATACAGAATTTTCTAAAATAAGTGCATTTTTAAAATATGGAAGCTTAATATATATATATATATATATAAATTGGGACAGAGTATATAATTTCCTCAATTTAATTTATAGCTTTGCCTGATTACATGCCACCAACGACTCACATTGAGGTATAATTTTGATAAAAGCTGAACCAAAGTCTGAACTGAAAGCTGAACCACCGTGGGTGCGAATGACACACTACCAATAATAAATCAAAAGGAAGCTAAAGATTAATTAAGCGAAATGCATATTCCCAAACAGAAAGAACCCACGATTTGTGAATCAGAATTAAATAAACTCATAATTCGATGACATTCTTCCCATCAAACCTTGCAAAAGATGTTCTAATTTTTTTATGAAGTTGCGCATCGTAGGCAGTAGATATTTTGATGAGGAACTAAAATCTAAAAGAACATTGTAAAATTATCAGGAAAATGATTAATGATTATGAAATACAAATGTAATCTGAATAATAAACTTCAGTACCAAAAGCAATGGATACTATTATCTTAAATTGGCAAGGGGAACGATTCCATTATCAGCATCTAACTCTGAAATCATTGCTAGCCACAGACATGCTCTTTAAAAGAGAATAGATACTTTATCATCAATATTACAGTCAACTATAACCTTACCTGGTTTACAATTAACAGTTAAAGATTATTCTATTCTATTCTTGTACAACATCTTAAAGAGCTATTATTCTTGAGAAAACTAAACTGATCAACTCTAGACATGACAATCTATTAGAAAAGAAAGGCGAAGCATATAAATGCAGTTGATTATCTAAATGCAGCTGTTAGAATTAGAAGACAATCTATCTATTTGATTGGTAATGAAGGACAAATTCTTATTCTGCACTTAATTAGAAGTTTATTACTTTATATTGTTTGACACAGTCAGAATATAATTCTAATTTTATGCTTGGTAGACCATTAGAATCTATCCATGTGAAAAGATGCATCTGGGCAAAACTAAAACTAATAACCAGGAATGCAACATCTTAGAAATGGCGAGGTCCACCCACAAGGCAAGTGAAACACAGCCATCTTCCAACCAATAGCCTCTTCACAACAACAACTAGCACCGCACTCGCATTCGCACTCCATCCAAATTTTGACCACAAGATGCCATGAGGCTTAACTACAAACAACAAAATTGCGGTCAACAAAAGACTAATTCACAGAATTCCCTCTAACAAACGTATCTACAAAGTCCTATCAGAATGCAGAACAACCATGGCACGTGCATCGCTATAATATAAAATCTGGTTCAACACACGTCAACTTTGTTGAAAAAGAGTATGAATCAACCAACTAATTTACTGACTGATTCAAGGGATTCATTGGTTAATTTGTCATGTAAACCAACAATATGTTTTCAAAGAGAAAATGACATCAAGACCCCACAAACATGATTTTGAGAATCTTGATATTGTATATATAGCTTTTTCCAGAGAAGACGTTCAGACATGCCATTTGCCTTTTTCTTTATTTCCCCCACCCAACACAGGCCCTACTCAAGATTAAACTCATAAGTAACCAAAGAAAAAGCAAGCAACCAAATTCAAACCTCAAAGAATATGCAGAGAGTAGATAAATAAACAAAAAAGATCTAGTAAAGAGACGGGTAACAAGATCCCGAATTTGCAAAAGGAGTCAACCATCCGGGTTTCACCACAAAAATGCATAAAAGACTGCATTTTTCTGATCTCAGATAAATGGAAATTGAGAATGGACATTAACAAGAAATAAAAATAACAAGAAAGTTTTGTTAAACATGACCACCTCTAGCAAAGACCCAACTACATAATCAAAATAAAGTAAATCTCAAGCATAGCAATAGGACCACTGCTCCTCATCGGCAGCAGCAGAATCGGCAGCATCTTCATTGCAATAGTAGAAACCACCATTATTCAAAGCAGTCAATGAACATGAAGCAGCCACCAAATAAGGCATATTGTGAAAGGATCGAGCAAGTCTGTTGGCTAAACCACTATCACAATCTCCATCATTACTGTTCTCATCATGGTGGCAAAATTCTTCAGCTCGATGCTTGAGGGTTTGAAACATGAGCTCAGGCTCGTGCTGCATCACCCGGAGGACATCACCACAAGACGGGCCCGGAACTGCGCGAGTCACCGCAAAGCTGTGCGGTCCATCACTCTGCGAAACCCGCACAACGCTGGGGCCACCGAACAGGTTGTGAACTCCACCGAGCGCCTCCTCATAAGCCCCGCCCAGAAACATACCCAAGTAGTACCGTCCACCGCCATCAATCTCATGGAGCGGCAAACAAGACTCACCCCCTATGAATTTGTCAATCTTCCCATCACTGTCACATGTTAAATCCGACAAAATCCCTCTCACCATTGGCCTCTCTTCTAGCCGATGGATGGGAACTATAGGGAACAGCTGCCCAATCCCCCAGAAATCAGGAATCGATGTGAAAACAGATAAATTCACATGGTAAGTACGAGTTGGTTCTGATAATCCAATTGCTTTACCAACAAATTCACATAACCCATCAACAGCAGCTAGTTGTTCCATACCAATGCTACCTTCTTTGAACTGATCAACACACCTTTGTTTCAATTGGTCAGCATAAAGCAAGCAGGTTTCATACTCACCTCTCATAGCTGCAGCGTATAAATTCCGGTAATCCGAAACAGCATCCTCCGTGAACCCTTCAATAAGATACTGAAACCCAGCGTTGTTCATTGTCAGTGCACTTGACATGCTCGCAGATACGGCCTCAAACACCAAAACAGAGTGGTGAGACACAATAGCCCGGCCACTCTCGCTGCAAATCACAGGGTGTTTAATGTTCTTGCGGTCACATATGACCTTAACAGCTTGAACAACAGCTAAAGCATACTCTTCTAGCCCGTATCCAACCGAGAGATCCGAATTACTCGATTTGGATCCATCATAATCAATACCCAATCCGCCTCCTATGTCGATGACTTGCATATTTGCACCGAGGCGGACTAATTCACAATAGATCTGAGCAGCCTCACCAACGCCATCTGCGAGCAAGGCAGTAGAGGGAATCTGAGATCCAATATGGAAATGCAGCAATTGGAGGCAATCAAGCATTCCTTCATCTTGAAGCTTCCTCACCACCCGTAATATCTGGGTCGTGTTCAACCCGAATTTCCCTTTCTCGCCTGAGGTGGATCCGAAATGGCCAGAGTGCTTTGTCCTCAGCTTGGCTCGCATTCCAATCACAGGCCTAACATTCATTTTCTTGCTCAAACAAATAACTAAATCGAGCTCTTCTTCTTGCTCAAGAACAACCACCGTCTTCAATGCGAGTTTCCTAGCCAGCAACGCGAGGGAAATGTACTCACCATCTTTGAATCCATTGCAAACAAGGAAAGCATCTGGGTTTCCCTTGCACAAACAGCTCATGGCCAAGAGGAGCTCCGGTTTTGACCCCGCCTCCAATCCGAACCGGAATGGAGATCCGAATCTCACGATATCTTCAACAACAAAACGGTCCTGGTTACATTTCACCGGATAAACACCTTGATAGTGAGCCTCATAGCCATGAGACTGAATCGCGAAATTGAAAGCTGATTGCAGAGACTCAAGCCGGTTCTTGAGCACATCAGGCAAGCGAACAATAAGGGGAAGCTGCAAGCCGAGCCCGCCAACAGATTTCGGATCCGAAACTTTCTTCACGATTTTCAAAAGATCAATTTCCTGATGGATCAGGGTGTCGGTGCCGTACGGACGGACGGCTACGTTTCCGGAGGAGTTGACGGAGAAATAAGGAGCGCCCCATCCGTCAATTTTGTAGAGGGCTGCGGAGAAGGAAGGTGACCAATGGGAAGTAGGAGAGTTTTCGGCGGTGGAAGTAGCTGGTGCCGGAGGTTCGCCGGAAAATTGGGCGACCGGCGACGGAAGGGAGCTATCCCCGGCATGAATAGCGTAGCCGGGAGGAGCAAGGGCAGCATCTACGCAACAAGCCAGGGCCGGCATCCTCTTCCGGCGACGATCTCTTGTGTGTTAAAAAAAAGTTAAGGTTAAAGTTATAATTTTTTCCTCAGTTTGTGAAGGTGGGGGCTTTAAAACCCGCCGAGGCCGGAGCCCCGGCTACCCCCTCAAAAGAAGCAGTAGAGGATCTATTGAAACGGGAACCAAAGCCCTCTCTTTACCCTACAATTCTCTCTAATCCCCACACCGACCACTCAGAAGAATTTATACCCAATTTCACAACCCAAATTTAGCTCTTTAACAATGAAATCGATCAAAATTTGCACACCCAATAACCCAACACCATGCAGATCTACGGAATTTGGAAACTACAGAAAAGAAAAAAGAATTTCCCGGAAAATGAGGGAAAAACGAAGGAATAACAGAGAAAAATTAGGGTTTAGAGAGAATTTACAGATTGCCGTCTAACGAAGGCAGAACTTGGCGAGAATTGCATGAATGGCGAGGTTGCGTTTTATAGGGGAAGATGAGGTCTGCTAGTTGGGCTGGTGGGCCCCTTTTTTGGCCCACCTTAAATATCTTTTTCAACTTCTCGTATTATTATTTATTTTCTTTATTTGCTCTTCAAGGAAATAAAATATTTTTATTTTGTTTAGGGCCTGAGATTCGCTTATTAACGATGAATCAGCATCGAGTTGCCGCGTGGCGTGGTTGATGTGGGACCCATATTTCTCTCCCTCCCGAGGCTTCTTCGGCTCCGGTTGCCACCTTTGCTAACTCGGCGATAAAATGGGGATTAGGTTAAAATTAAAATATCGCGATATTTTTATTTTTATTTTTATTATAGGAAAGTAAGAGGAAGTTTCTTTGTTTCTGTAAACGGATGAGATGTGGCCACGTGGAAAAGGATTAGTTGCAGGTGCTCTATTCGCCGTTCAGATTCTGCTATACAGGTGTGCATTTCCTTGAAAAGAAGGAAAATTTTAATTTGAACACTTTCTGACCGAAATTAGATAAAGTACACCTTCAATCAAATTTTTTATTAGAAAAATAATACTAAAATATCCTTCATATTATTTAAAAATAATTAAAATGCTTCTAAAATTTTTTTGAACAAAAATACTTTTTATATTTTAAGATCGGTACTAACATATCTTTTCATCAATTTCGAATTAATAACGCTGATATAATATTAATACATAGCAAAATATATTATGTCAATATTATATATATTTTTAATCAAAATATAATCAGAATATTTTAATATTTTGAACAAGACATTAAAAATATTATAGTATCCTAATAAAAAATATTAAAAATTAATATTTATTATATTAGATATTAATCAATATTTATTATATTAATTAATAAATAATTTTTACATAAATATACGAATAAAGAAAAATTATAAATAAATTATATAAATCAAAAATATTTATTAATTATTTTTTAATGAATTTTATATTCAAATTATGTTTATTAATTAATTTTTTAATAAATTTTATATTCAAATTATAGCGAATTAAAAACATTCAGATAATTCAATTGTTTTGACAACATATAACTTTTTATATTGTTCTATTAATCATTGACTATTTTACAAATACAAAAATTAGTGGCAGATATTAAATTTTCTATTGATATTAAATTATTGGGTTTTGTAAAAATTTTCCTAAATAAAAGGAGCAACACTTGAGAAAATTACCTTTTTTTCTCTATATTATATTAAACTAATGTTATACCCATATTAAAGTTTTTTTTTTCAAAATATTCATGCTCAATTTCACTATTTCTCTATTATTTCTTAATTTTACTATAAATTTCTCTATTATTTCTTAAATTTACTAACTTTGAATCCAATTTTATTCAGTAATTTAGATTTTATGAAGTGTATAAATTGGTTGTAAAGTGAACTAAATTTAAATTAATTTTTTAATAAAAAAACAGTAGACGATAATTCTAATTTAAAACTTCAATATGTCGAATCGATTTTATAGCTAAAATAGTTTCAAAAATAGATTAAATATAGGTAATGAATATTTTTTAGCTATTAATTTATTTATATTTATTTTCTTATTTGTACATTTATGTAAAAAGTATTTATTCATTAATGTAACAAATATTGATTAATATATAATGTAATAAATATTAATTTTTAATTGTTTTATTATGGTACTATAATACCGTTAATGTTTTGCTCAAAGTATTAAAATGTTCCTAAATTTTTTCTCACGGTACTAAAATGCCCCAATTATATTTTGATAAGAAAATACATGTGGCACTAATGTAATATATTTTATCACGTATCAATGCCATGTCAATACTATTAACTCAGAATTGACGATAAATTGATAAAAAAATATTTTAGAACCGATTTTAAAGTATCAGGAGTATTTGTTCCAAAAAAATTTAAAGGGTATTTTAGCCCTTTTAAGATAATATGGAAGGCATTATAGTGCCTTTTCCCTTCTTATTATTATACGTGGATGCTAAAAAAAATAATTTCGGTGGTGGGTTTTCTCAATTATTTTATGATGCCAATAAAATTCAAAATTAAAATTCTTTGATAGTTTTATCAATGGAGCCTTTCCTATGTAGAGTGGAAACACTTGGATTTTAATTCAACATAATCCGTTCGGTTTTAATTAATAAAATATGTAAAAATCGATTTCGTTCCATTAATCACCGGAAATTCAACATTTCAAATTTTTTAAAACAAATTCATGTAGCTTAATCAAAATTTACAAATGTTAATCGATTCGGTTTTTATCGATGGTATAAAAGAAGCTCAATTACCAATTTGATTTGTGAGTGTAAAATTTTAATTTGAATTATTGATTTAGGCTGTTGTCATATCGGATCATTTTTAAACCACATCAAGTTAAACTCTCATATTAAATTCATCACGTTTACTTAAAATCTTTAAAATAAAAACACGTTTAAAATGAAAACAACGTTTTGAAATATGTGTGTGCATGTTTACGTACAATTGGATCAATTGAGAGTGTTGAATTTAATGGTGCGTACTCGTGTCCACGCACACACCGTTTAATTATATATATATATATATATAATATATATATATATATATAATGAATTATCATAAGTAATTGTTTTAATTTATTTTATCTGTTTCGATATGATTATTTTAACTCAATAAACTCTCAACATTTAACTACTTATCAAATTTAGATTCATTTATCCAAAGTAATTTGGATAATTGTGTGATTTTGTTAGACATATCCAAATTAACCATTTGCATTCAAATATGTTTTAAAACTCACATGTTCCAGAAAATAAAATGAATTTAAAAAAGTGCATGACAAAAACAAAAAGTATTCTTTATTTTTTTTAAAAAAAATGCTAAAAATACATACAATGATACTGAATGAGGATTGGATATATGGCATGGTTTATTTTCAATTGTTGCGTATATGATTATAGAAATTGTCACAATCACCTTATTTAGAGATGTAATTATGTCTTAAAAATATAAGAAACTTAAATTAGTAATAAATCATTTTTTTTTCCAAAGTAATAAATCATTTGATAATTGAACCAAAAATTTCACCAGAATTTAAGTGAGAAAAAGAAAGGTAGGAGAAGAGTTGCGGAGGCGGCGAGTGAGGCTCCATAGCTAACCTTATCCAATCACACAATCTTTGATGGGCTTACATATAATGTAATCCAATAAAATTACATAATCTAACCATATAAATGTGGGAACTTTTTTAAATTTAGGGTGGTTTGAATTTTTTTTTGAAAAAATTTAGCTATTTTTTTTACTATTTGGACAAATAAAATTTGTCAATCCATTTCTGGAGATAATTTCATTGGTGGTCACTAAAATTTTACAGTTGTAACAATGTGGTCACTTATTTTCTATTTGTAACCAAAAAATCACTTAAATTTTATTTTGTAACTTAAAAGTCAAAATGACCGAAAATTTTCAAAGCAGGTGATCGGAGCATGTAATGCACGCGTGATTCTTTAACACATCAGTAGAAATTGAAGCTTCAGCATATGAGTCAACATAAAATTACATCTAAGCATATGAGTCAGCATATAAAAAAGAAATTAAAAAACTCAGCAAAAATCCCTTTCTTTCTCCTCTACCCCTCTCCCTCTCCTGGCCCACGATCGACAGTGTACTAGTCGCTGTCGATCTCCAGCCGCTCCTGGTCCGTGTCGATCTTCAACCAGTGGTTCTCCTTGGTCGTCCCCTCTCTCTCGTCAGTCCTTGTCTGTCATCGACGTCCCCCACTGGCTCCCTCGCCCCCTCACCCCATCTCCCACTCGCTCCCTCACCCCCTCACCCACTCGCTCCCTCACCCCCTCGTTGAACGTCGGCTCGCAGCTCGATCTCCTTCTCCGATTTGTGGCCTAGATCTATCATTTGGAGTGAAAAGTCCCTTGTCTCTTAGATCCAATTGCGTTGGATATTGTTTGGTATGTCTTTCTCTCTCTCATTTTTATATGGAGTTTGAAATGCTAAAAATACAGAGTTGGGAGTTGGAGGAAGAATTTCCCGCTTAATATATTGCTTTATCTTGTGTGAACAGAACCCCGAAAAGAGGAAAAGCATTAACTTTGTGGGAACAAAAGCATTAATTTAAAGCATTAACGAAGATGGTCCTTCCTGTTAGAAGAAGTGAAGACAGGGGACCACCAATATATGGTATTTAATGCTGTAAATGTGTTTATTTAAATGGTATTTTTTTGTTTTATATGAATAGTTTAAGGAATGGCAGTTGGTGTTTTGTGTAATTTCCTTTGATGTTCGAAATTTAGAGCTGTGATATGTATGAATGATTAATTTAATTGGCATGTGTTGTCATTGTTAACTTGTGTCCTTTGGCCAAATGTGTAATTGATGTTGTATGAATGATTAATTTAATTGTATGCTTCTAACATTGAATTGACTTTAGTTTTTAGTTTTCATGGAATCATGAAAAGGGTTCCAGCTGTATTTTATTTGATTAATAAACTAGATGTAACTGTTATTTCATGTTTTGTTTTGTTTAAAACATATATGTAGTTAAACTAAAATGTACAGAATAAGAGGTGTAGTGCATAATTAGTGTATAATTGCTTATTATGGGATAATTAGTGTACAAATTGAAGGAGCTATTATGTGATAATTAGTGTAGATATTTTGCACTTTCAAGTATATTTTGAACTTTCAAGTATGACATCCAATGTCACTCGTGTTAATTGCACGGTATTGACCATTATTTATGCAGAAAATCACTTGTAAGGGTACATCTGTGATTGTGTCTCAAGCCGTCTTATAGAAAATATCTAGGACAATCTATTCATTTATTTTATGTTTAAGAAACCATAAATTTTTTCCAGTCTGTTTGTGACTAAGTTGCTTGATATTACTTTTTGCTAATCTGACGGACAAAAAGAAATGTTTTGTTACTTTAGACATGTTTTCTAAAGGCTGAACATATGAAAAAATTCAAATAGCCTATGCTTTCATTTGCAATACTTGTACTTGAGCTAAATTGTGTCTCAGATGTTTCATTGAGTTTTTTATGTGAACACAGATGGTGGTAAACAATACTTTACAGTGAATTTTCACTATAATGTAGCTATGGGTAAGGATGGATATTATGGTGGTGAAGTTTGTTTTTTTTACTGGTGTGATAAGAGTTCAGTTACTCTGAGTTTATTTGATGAATGGTTGCAATCATTAAGGGCTGATGGATATGTGAGGTACTATTATATGCCTCCTGGAAATTGGTTTGGGGGATCGCTTAAGACTTTAGATAGTTACAGTGATATTTTTCAGATGTTTTTGACTGTTGAGGTATTGCAAAAAACAGAAGTAGATGTCTATGTCAACCATTTCTCAGAGGATATGTTGTCAGATTTAGCGGAGGAATGTATTCCTTATAGGAAATGTCTCATTACTCCAAGGCCAGAAATGAAAGAGCAGGTTGATGATGTTCATGAAGTTGAAGTTGAGCAGCCAAAAGTGGAAGTGGATAAATCGGTGGGAGGAGGTGAGCAATTTGAAATTGAAGTTGAAGTTGATAATGATGCACGAGTTGGAGAGCAAGATCAGAGTGAAATGGAAGTTGATAATGCTACAGGAGCTGATGAGCAGCCTGAAAATATCATGTTTAATGACCCTGATTATAACATTCCAGCTGACGATGATGACTTTCTAGAAGTTATTTTTTCAGAAGGTGATGACAGTAAGAAAGGTAAGCCAAGTGGTAGTGCAAGCAGTCAACATACACCTGAAATTCTCATAGGCGAGTTAGATTCCGAAGATGAATCTGAATACTACGACTCAGAAGAGTTGGATTCAGGAATAGAAAGTGATGAGGCAGATGTTGGCAAGGTTAAATTTCCTGAATTTGACGAAGATCAACATATGGATAAGCCAATTTTGCTTCACGAAATGAAGTTCAGAAATTTTGACTAATTCAAGAAGGCTTGCAAGAATTGGGGCATTATTAATAGGTGGGATTTATGGTTTCCCACAAATGATAAGTTGAGATGTATATGCAGGTGCAAGGATGCCTCATGTAATTTCAGGTTGTATGCTTCACGGATTAGTAAAGATGATCCCACAGTACAAATCAAGACATCTGATTTTTCTCACTCATGCTCTAAGATATTCAAAAATAGAAATCTTACATCACAGTGGATTGCAAACAAGTATTATGATAGATTCAGGGCTGATCCATCTTGGAGTTTGAATGGTATTAGAAAATGTGTTAATGATGATTTGGGATATACGATTTCTAGAATGAAAGCATGGAGAGCGAAGGACATGGCTTTGAAATGGGTTTATGGTGATGAGAATTTACAATACACTTACCTTTTGAGTTATAGAGCTGAACTTATGGAGTCTAACCCTGATACTACTGCTGTCTTATGGAGGAAAGAGAAAAAATTTAAGGACTTTTATGTTTGTTTGGGCCCGTTGAAAAAGGCATTCAAAGATGGTTGTAGGCCTATTATTAGCATTGATGCATGTTGGCTTAAGGGCACGTATGAAGGGAACTTAATGACAGCTATTGGGATAGATCCGGATGACTGCATTTTTTCACTAGCTTATGCTGTCATATATGATGTTGAATCAACAGAGACATGGAGTTGGTTCTTATGCACACTTTCTTATGACTTG
The DNA here is from genome assembly GCA_037975025.1 of Excoecaria agallocha. Lineage (NCBI taxonomy): Eukaryota > Viridiplantae > Streptophyta > Magnoliopsida > Malpighiales > Euphorbiaceae > Excoecaria > Excoecaria agallocha. The sequence goes on from CM075812.1 coordinate 11,645,567, forward strand.
GATATAATTAACAGTGCTAGGATTACTTGGATGTCTGACCAGCAAAAGATAAATTTTTATTCATACTTTAATTATTACATATTTTCATATAATATTTTTGATGCTGTCCTGATCCATGTTGAATGACAATGTAGGGTTTAATCAATGCCGTCCAAGATCTTTTCCTAGATTCTGAACATAGAAATTATGTCTGACACATGTATCAAAATTTCAGAGAAAAGTTCAAAGGAAAAGCTTTTAAAGGATATGATATGGAAAGCTGACGGGGCTAGCAATGAAGCACAATTTCAGAGGGCAATGACTTGTATAAAAAATGAAAATCCAGATGCGTTTAATTGGCTGGAGCACCCTAATAGGCCATATCACAGCTAGACACGGTCATTGTTCAGGACACAGAGCAAGTGTGATATGCTATTGAACAATCTTTGTGAGTGCTTTAATAGGTAAGCATTTTTTGTATCACTTGCCTTTCTAATGTTCAATGCTTTTTCCTAATTTTTATTAATGAGTTATAATTTAATTTTGAGTATTTATTTATGAAGGTATATATTAGAAGAGAGGGAGATGCCAATTATAACAATGTTGGAAATGATAAAAACTAAGTTGATGAAGAGGTTGTATAAGAAGAGTGAATGGATAAAAAACTATAATGGTAGAATCTGTCCAAAGATTCAAAAGAAGTTTAACAAAATAAGAGAAGTTGCTGCTTATTATGAGGTTGTAAAATCAGGTGGTGCGAAGGTCCAAGTGAATGGTCTTGGGGGGCCTTATGTTTTTTATTTACTTGCTATGAGTTGTACTTGTAGGAGATGGGAGTTGACAGGATTGCCATGTGCTCATGCAATAGCTAGTCTCATTGCAAATAATGATGACCCTTATAATTATGTCAGCAAGTACTATAGCGTTGACATATTCAAAAAGGTATACTCCAATTTTATTAACCCAACTAATCCTAAAGACTTATGGCCTCAAGTGACTAATGAAGACGATGTAATTCCCCCTAAGTCTAAGAAAAAAAAGAGGGAGAAAGCCTAAGTGTAGGAGGAAGCAGCCGAATGAACTGGAGAAAATTAGAAAGAAAATAGCCAAGACTAGAAAATGTGTTTCCACATCTGAATCTGGTGGAACCCAAAAATTATCCAAAAGGGGATACATAAAATCAAAGTGTAGGGTATGTGGGGAGATTGGACATAATGCTAGAAGACATGGTTCTCAAACTACTAGCTCAGTGGATGATTAACATAAACAGCCTCAATCCAATGTTAGTACTCAGGTAATTATGTTCATATGTTTCTTCAATGATCAATTAAATTATTTATTATATGATGTGCAACTTCTTATAACCAAGTTATTTTATTTTGTTTGTTGTAGGAAACTCAGCCTCAGCCAACACAATCAAGTGTTGTTATAAACGCATCCAGTGAACCTGCCAACAAGAGGAAATTAAAACCAATTAAACCCAAGCAATTGAAGAAGGCTAGAGTTGTTCCATCAAGATACAAAGGACAAAGTTCAACTAATCAATAGAATTTGGGACATGAAGAATAGAGAACATGAATTTTTCTTTTGTCATTTTGTTTTGACTGAGCTGCAATAAATGTGTTGCCAGCCTTGATTATAGACTTGATCTATTCCTTTTTGAGCTGTTGTAAATGTGTTGCACAGCCATGATCATTTTGTAAAACTTGACCTATGCAGTCATGATCATTTTGTAGATCTTGAATTATGCAGTTTGTCATTTTGCTATGCTATTAGATAGTTGATTTTTTGATGTAAAAAAAATACACATCATTTGTCATTTTGCTATAAAAATTATGTAGCAATGCTGCTATTTATGTCAATTTGTTGTTAAAATTACAATGAGATTTTTTGATGTAGAAATTGCAGCTGTATTTTGTTTATGTCCTCTTGCTGTTCATGTAAATAATGCAGCAGTGGTATAATTTATAGCAATGTGGTATAATTTATTCATCATCTGATATACAATGTCAACAGCACAATGGATTATCTTCAGTCTTTGATGTACTCATAGAATCAGGCAAGCATCCAAATAGTAAATACCTAAATAAAAAGCAGGCATATCACTATGAGCAGGCAAGCTAAGAAAATAAAATAAAAGCCATGACTTTCATTACCACCGTTCCACAAGTGCATTACAAAAGGATATGTTTCAGAAGAATCTACTAATTCCTGCACTAGTTTAGCAACAATATTACAACAAAAAAACAAACTTATAACAATACAGCTCCAGAAAATTAAATAGCATATCCCATTTTGCCTCCGATTGTTTGTAGCCAACCCTGACTCCCATCCCCTCTGATCCTTTGAAGCTAAATCCCTTTCCAATCTTGCGATTTTTTTAAGCAAACCATTTATGATATGATTTGCCCTAATAGATAATGGTGCATCATACCATCTAAAAAACCCATATCCTCCATTTTCTTAAAATAGAAAAAACCCATTTAAATTAACTTGTGAGTGAAAACTCAATTTTAAATCTAAGATTAAATCTTACCCGAGAAAGATAACAAGTGAAAAACCTTCTCATTGGATTATCTTTAGTCATTGATGTCTTCATTACGGCTTGAACTTGGCACTCACAGTTGGGAATAACAAGTCTTCTACCTTCATTGTTACTATAATGGCATCTACTTGAAGATGAAGAGGAATAACAAGCCATGCAGGAACATAAATAGATGACATCAAAGTAGATCTGAATAGATTAAGACTTCTTGAGACACTGAGAGAAGGAAGAGAAGGAAATCGTAGAGATGACTTTTTTTGGATTTGCAGATCTGGGAAAGAACGTTAAGGAGGGAGAGACGGTGAGGAGGGGAAGAGTGAAGTAAAAATCCATTATTTTTAATTATTTTTTCATTAACACATAGAACGCTAATGTGTCAAAAATTGCTGATGTGTCAATAATGACATGTCAAAAATGGCTGATGTGTACATAAGGCTCGCGTGGATACACACGTCGGTGGCCGGAAGAGCAGTTTTTCGTTCATTGTGATTTCTTAGTTATGAAATAAAAGTTGGATGATTTTTTCGTTACAAATAAAAGTTTAGTGACCACATCGTTACAACTTATAAACTTTAGTGACCATATAGGTAATTAACCCTCAATTTCTGCAACCATCCATTACGAAAATAGAATGATGGGGCCGGCAAGATAATGGAAGCTGATGAAGGTGGGGCTCATTTCAATTCTCGCAACACAGTGTTACGGGAATCAACAAAGTAACACATGAAAAACGTATAAAGTGATCAATTAGTATTTTTATTTTCTGTTCAAGAAAAGAAAAAGGAAATTACTCAAGTATTTATCGAAATTATTTGTAATTTTTATTATGGTCATAAACTTTTTTTTTTCTTTACTTTCCACAAATAATTTTAAATGCAAGTTCACGGTAAAATAAGAGAAGAAAATCTCTGAGAAGATAAAGATGATAGAATCGGATGTTTAAAAGTTAATTTTTAATTGACTTGATGTGATCATCAAATTAGGTTTATCATAAACTTTTATTTTTCATTTTTCTATCATATATATATATATATATATATATATATATTGCTCATGGCTCACTCTGCGTCATTTGACTTTAATACGAAAGTTGTAAATTTTCCTGTTTGTAATATTATTAAGAAAAGTTATTGAATAAATCATTCTATAATGCATCATTTTATTTTTTTTTCATTATTGTTTTGAAAATATAAAATCATTTTAAACATTGGATTCTATCATCTTTATCTTCTCGGAGATTTTCTTCTCTTATTTTACCGTGAACTTGCACTTAAAATTATTTGTGGAAAGCAAATGAAAAAAAGTTTATGACCATAATAAATAGTAAACCCTAAAATGGTTTATCTGTGAGAGAGGGATCAGTGGCTGAGGCGGCATATTGGATAATTGAAGTGTCTGTAAAAGGAGAGCTTGCGGTTCATCCAGCCGGTCGAACAGCAAGACCTATAAAAAAGGAAGAGCCCGGTCGGAACCGGACTTTAGCATTCCGAAGCTCAAGTTAGTAGCTTTTGGAGAAAGAATATTTGGAGAGAGAAATTCTCAGATATTTCATACCTGGTGCCATCGTGTTTTGAGCTATTTATAAGAGTTGTTTGGGGAGGTACTTAAGTACCTTGGGGAATAATATATGGCAGTCAGAGTAGGTGAGCGGCGATGTGACAGGAGGTAGATGGAGAGCATGGGCGTTGGCTTGTTCTAGTGGGCTGGCAGGATAGGTTATCCCATCAGTCCGATCGGACACTTTACTTCCTTGCGTTATCTTCCAGCTCACGCTTTGTCCTTTTGTTATTTGGACTTAGACTGCCTCAAATGCTATTAGGCCAGACTAACTGGGCTTTTAAGAATGTTTTTTCTGTAGTTATCACTTGTCCCCCCTTCGAGGGGTCCGATCGGAAGATTTTTCAATTTTTTTGTGGGACTTTTGCATGGGCTTGAATTTGATGAGTCATGTATGTTCATTTTGGGTGGCCGCTATGCATTTATTGCTAGCATGTGTGTTAAAGGCGACGCTTTGCTCTTCGTAACTGCCATTGATGAGTTGAAGGCACGTGGTGATTATCCAATGGATGGGTTTCTGGAGCATTCTAGAAGCATTTCGCCTAAAAATGGGCATTCTTATGGCAGTTTTTCTTATTTTTCAATGATTCTTAGCAAGACTCTGCCAAATTTTCTATGTGAAACTTTGCTGTTTCAACGACTCGGACTTTTTCTTTTCATCAACTCCAAAATTTCTGTAAGAACATCCAAGTAAGTAAGCGACCCTTGCCTTTGATTCCTCTTCCTTACTCATAACTTCACAACGCCATTTTTTGCTTCGCCCCTTTCATTGAGGCGACTTAAACAGCCTTTAGATAGGATTTTTCTTGAAGCCTATAAAGATTGTAAGGTCGTGGCTCATCCTTCAAAACTTATATAGGAGACGTCGACTAAGCCTTCTTTTGTTTTAAAACAGTCTTGCCATAAAAGTCTCTGTGATGGCTTGGGCTTTTAGTTGTGAGAATAATGAGTGGCTCATTTGCCATTTATAGAGCTTGGGCGCCGGGTTGAGATTTCCCTTTGATGCACTTGGGATTGCAACCTTCAAAAATTATGGAATTGCCTTTAATTAGTTTTGTCTGGACAAATGGAGAACAACATCCTGTTCCAAGATCCTTCGTGAGATGAAGAAAGTGGCGCCAATCCTGGATTTTGCTTATTTGTTGTTGTTGTTTTTTTAGTCAACCATAGATAAAGCTATTTAATGTGCCATCATCTATGAAAGATTTGATAGAGGCTTGAAAGGTCGAACAGCCGATCGGTCTGCTTAGGAAACTTTCAGGCAATCCGATCGTAGGCCTGAGCCTCGATGCTACCATTAACATGGAACGGGATCATTGTAATTGGAGTGTTGGAGAGGCATACACATATATAATTATGAATTACAAATTTAAAATAATATATCAATCGAAGAAATACTTATCTTTCATTTTCGTAATGCAGCTACAAATGCAATGGCTAAGGGAGACAATGTCACCAAGCAATTAGCCGATCGGGCCAAGGTGAGAATTGAAGCCAATCATGCTACCAAGGAAGAGAGGAGGGCTAAAAAGAGAAAACTCGTGTCCTCTTCAGAAGCTCAGGCTTCCCATCCTTCTGTGAACACTTCCCCTGCTGTCTCGAGTGATGTCGTAATTCCTGCTGCCTGCCCTTCTCATATCCTTCTAGGGTCCTCTTCCGATCGGCCATTGTCTGAGGATCATTCTCATAGGCGTTTACTTAAAGATGAAACTGACTCTGAAAGGGAGCGAATAGCCCAGGATCGGGGAAAATCAGTCCAGGCAATTATGGCCGCAATGGACGAAGATGACCAAAGGAGGATCAAAAAAGCGACGAGGAAGAAAGTTGATGACCTGATAGCCGCAGTAGATGCAAAGGTTGCCGCCAGGGATAAGGTGGGCGTCCAAAATATGATTGCAAGGATCGCGAAGGTCGGGCCTCATCATTAGAATAGGTTTTGAAAAGTCGATTCGGTGATGGTTGGTCTATTGACAATAAAGCCGTATCAAATTATTTATGCCGGGTATGCTTCAAGAGGGTGATTACAAGGCGATGGGGAATCCTAATATATTATCCCGAGAGTGCGGCCTTTTTCAGCAGCAAGGTCTGGAGGTACCTTTTCCATATTTAAATAATGTTCATTAACTTCGCTTCATCCGACCGTTATTTCTTCAGCTAACTGGCCCTTCTGCCTTCCCCCTTTTGTCTTTTAGTTAATAAAAAGGGGTTTACGCCTACATGGTATGACCAATATCTGCAAAAAGAAATTTGAAAATTTCGAGCGGGTAAGAAGAGAGGCAGAAGATAAATATGAAGCTGCTAAGAAAGAATCCTCTCGTGCCCGATCGAAGATCGAAAGATTAAAGGAGGAGGCCAATCGCCTTTCCGGAGACCTGCAAGTTCAACAGAGAGAGGTTGATCACCTTAAAGGGGACGTGGCCCGTCTGACTGCCGAAAACTCCTTAATACATAAATTCGAAGAAAAGGCAACCGGACTAAGGGAGGAATATGTACGTCTGTCTACCGATTACTCAAAGGTCAAAAAGGAGCGTGACCTTCTGCAGGGTGAGCAGGAATCATTAAAATCCACCTTGATCGAAAAAGAAATTGCGTGGGGTAAAAAGCTTGAAAACGAGCTTGTTACTCAAAGAGAAAAGCTAATGAACCAGGTGGGAGAGGCTCAAGGGTGGTTATTGACTCAGTTGATTTATGCAGCCGAGCAACGCTTTCCTGAAGCTAACCTTAGCTGGATGGAGGACCCAGAGATCTTGCCCGACCCCCCTTCCAGCGACGGTGAAGAGGAAAACTCCCATGATTCCCAGTCACCACAAGTTACCTCGTCGGAACCGGTCGGTCCTAGCACAGCTATTTCAGCACCAGCAGATCCTGTTCCTACAGATACCCCAGAGTCTTCATGACCTTTGGCCGACACAAATGTACCCTTTACAATTGTGGAGATTATAGATATAGACATGTAGATTTTTCTTTTTGTAACGAGGGTATTCTTGTAAAAAAGCTTTATATATGAAATATCCAATGCATCAAAGCGCTCTCTTTGCATTGTCTTCATACTGCAAATTTACTTCAGGCGGGATCTATCATGAAATTATTAAAGGAAGAATAAACAGTTATCAACCATGGAGATTTTCACGGACAATGTGTAAATTTGAATAAGGAGAATACTTCTTGAACATGAATGTGCTTTGCTAACATTTAAAATATGGAGAATGTACAAATTTGAATAAGGAGAGTACTTCCTGAACGTTAACATGCTTTGCTAACATTTACGGTTTATAACTCTTTGTGACATATTTAATCCGATCGGATTAAACTTGTTATTCAAACGCGAGTTATTGCTTAAATTTATCGCGCCAAACGCGCTAGATGACATCGTTGGTTTTAAATAGAGTATCAGCCGATCGGCTGTTAGGAGAGTTATCCGTGGCGAATGATCTTTTCAATCTATGGTGGGAGATAAAACTCCATTCTCACTCCCAACTGAGTACTTTAGTAGCTTAGTGGTAGAGCACCATTTATATCTCTAATGATCTTTTCAATCAATGGTAGGAGACAAAACTCTATTCTCACTCTCAACTGAGTACTTTAGTAGCTCAGTGGTAGAGCACCATTTATTGCTTTCAGTTTCAAGTAATTTTTCTTTAATGGAGAAGGCATATAGCCTTTAACCTCATTCTAAAGATTTGCCTAATTGAATAGTGCGTGTAATAATATTAGCTGGAAGTTTAGCAGCCTGAGATTTTTGTAATTCTATGCTAAAAAATAATAATTAAAAAAATTAAAATAAATTGAATGTGTGTGGCACGCGTATCAAAAAAAATTAAAATAAATCCATGAAAATGAATACATAAAAAAAGAGCTGGTTGTGGGATTTGAACCCACAACCTCCAATAAGGAGACAAAGAATGCGTACCAGTTGGTCTACAAATGACAATTGGTAGATTTTTTTCATTATTATTTATTACTTTATTAATTAAAAAATAAAAAATGACACTTCTAAAACCGCTACAGACAACAGCGATCTTAGAAGAAAAAATCAGAATTTGCATGTGGGTCTCACGTCTGAAATCGCTACATTTGGTAGCGATTTCAGACTCCACCCCAGTTTCGTAAATATTTTCTGATACATCCCACTTTTGTAAATATTTTTTAAAAACACATTATTTAAAAAAATGTCCTGATGAAATGGTACGCGTGCATTCCATTGCATGCCTTGTATATCTCTTTCTCTTTCCTATGGGCTAAATTCAACTGTCCAATTATTTTATGAAAGGACTAATAAATGCTACTTATTACTTGCTCTTGGGGGTGAGCATTTGGTCTGTTTGGTTCAGTTTTGGACCCAACCGAAAATCGAACTTCAGAAAATTTAAGAATCAAATCGAAATCGAAGTATATAGAACCAAAAATCGAATGGGTCGAAATAATTTCGATCGGTTCGGTTAGGTTCTAACGATTTTGGGTCAATATAGGCTTTTTTTAATTGAACTTTTAACGTATATAGGTCTATAAATTAAATTAATTTATATTCAACAAAATAAATTCATTTAAAATAACTAAAATTAAAATAATATACATAAATTTATTATATTATATCTATAATAAATTTCTCAATAATTTATCAATTTGAATTTCATTTTTTTATTTATCAATTTCTCAATAATTTATCAATTTGAATTCAATTTTTTGTTTATATATTATTATGTATTTTTTTAAGCTACACATATATTATTTCTAACATGAAAAAGATAGTAACTAAAAAAACACGAAGAAAATAATTAAAAATGGTGATATAATTAATCAGAAATATAGGTAAAATTCATAATTTGAATTATATTAAATATATAATTCATATAAAAACTTGCATCTCTGAATAATCATTTATAACTAAAATCTGATTTTTTACAATTTTAGGATATTCTGTTTTTCTTTTTGTAGTAAGACTGTTAGAAATGTAGAAATCAGAAATAAATTTTCTTTTCGAATAATAATTTATAACTAAAATCTGATTTCTTGCAATTTTAGGGTATTTTATTTATTTTTTTTGTAGAAAGATTGTTAGAAATGTAGAAGTCAGAAATAAATTTCCTCTTCTCTCAAATTTTTAAATTGAATTTTTTTTCAAATACTACTAACTATATTTTTTAAAATAGCAATTAACATTTTCCATTTTTTAATAATTTATATTAAATTGATTTATAAATGAATATATTTCAAATATATGTTGGTAAAATATTTGTAGTCCCAATTAACTAATTAAGAATTAGAAAAAAAAAACGAGATCAGGGAAACTATTAAAGTTCTTGGTGAAATTTGAATATAGGAAGTTACAGATTCATTTGTTAATTTTGCTACTGGCTGGTTCAAATATTAAGTAATGATAATTATTTGGTCCAATTCTTAATTTTTTTAAAAAAAATCTTAATAATTTAAATATTTTTAGATAAATATAGTCATTTCGAAAACTTAAATTTTTATTTTAATATATACTGAATTTAAATAAAAATTGATATTATTTTATCTGAATTTAATAGCTCTAAATTCAATATAATAATTAAATAAAAATCTGAATTTAAATAAAAATTGATATTATTTTATCTGAATTTAATAGCTCTAAATTCAATATAATAATTAAATAAAAATTTAAAAATATAACGTGAGTCACCATTATGCAATTTCCCAAAATTGAACCTGGGATCTCGTGGCATTCTTAATGCTTTCACACCACCAAGCCAAGCTGTGCTATCTAGTATCTTAACACCATAAAATATATATAAACTTCGGTTGGTTCGGTTTCTTTAATTTTTCAATTTTAAGAATCGAATCGAATAAACCGATCTTTTATTTCGGTTCAAAATCGAATGAACCGAAAATTGAAATAACTTAACCAAATAGACCAAAATCCATTCGGTTCGATTTTTGATTCCGGTTCGATTTTGCTCAGCCCTACTTGCTCTGTTTCAAAATAGATGGGGTTTAAGAAAAAAAATTTTGTTTCATAATACATTACGCTTTGATATAATCAAGACATATTAATTAATTTTTATCAAATATACCCTTAACTAATTTTGAAAAAAGACAATTTTATTACTGAATGCAATTAATATAGTAAGGGTAACAAAATTTTTTAATAGTAAAGTAATTATATTTTTTAATTATTGTATATTATTGTCAAACGTCATTTATTTTAAAACAGATGAAGTAATAGATTATTTTTTTAATTAATCAAGCGTTATTTGTTCTCTATAAAATTATTAAAAATATAAGTATTATTCTTATATTAATAAAAAAATTATATAAAATATTTCCTAAAAAGACAAAAAAAAGCAAAGTTTTATCGTTGGCACGCTCTCAGTGTTTTATTGCCACAATTATCTTTTTAGGTAACATTTATTAACCTTGAAAAATTTAAAATAAAAAAATAAATTTATTTCAACATTTCTGAATTTTTCAAGCATTTATTAAAAAAATAAATTTTAAAAAAAATTAACTATTTATATTTTGAAAAATTAAAATATACATATCTTGAAGTAAGATCAAGATATGCATCTTTATATTTTATCATATAAGAAATAACCAAAAATTTAAAAAATATATATATTTTTTAATTTATTTCAACAATTTTAACAAATAATTAGAAAAAATTTCGGAATATTTTTCAGTTGTATCGTGATTATTTCATATCTGGATCCGAAAAGTATTTTAATTTTATTTTAAAATTTTTTATCTGCGTTGATTTAACAAACATTATCTTATAGTATTATGTACTCTCGTAAAAAATTAATTTGATATTTTTAACAAATTTTTAGGAAAATAATTTGAGATTCGCTCAGTGTAGAGCAGTAATATGCTAAAAACTGATATTTTGAGGGTGAATTTAAGAATTATCCCTCCGCAAAATGTCACTGCTCGATAATCCAAACCAAAGATTATGACCTAGCTATAAACTCATTTTACACAATTTTATTTCAACCTTAGTGTATTTGTTACATCCATTCTTGACCAAAATTTCTTAAATGGAAATAATATGATTTTAATGGCAATCTTTTGAATTAGGATGTAGAATATTAGACATGAAATAAATCTTATTTTATGTTACGTTATGTTGTTTCCAAGCTGCCGGCCGTATTATAAAATTAAATATATTTTTATAATTCATCGTTGACTTGTGTCTGATAGTACAGACAAAATTAAGAATTCAAATAATAAAAATATTTACAGAGATGAAATTTGTCAACCATAATTTAGAAAATTATGTATTCAAATTCTATTAAGTCTTCTATCCTTCGGAAGACCAGAAATAATTTGAAGGAATAGTTTTCTTCTGGTACAAAAGCATACACCATACTACCCAATCAACTTTAGTGATACTAATATCGTGTTAGACCTATCAAGCCTTAAATTCAAGTCTTACTATGACCATTCACAATAAAAGAAAAAAATCTATGTTACATACAAAAGTAGCTAAGGTGAAATTTTTTAAGGAATATTTATCAAACAAATTTTGAAAAACAAAAAATCTATATAAGTTGGTCTCTATATACATAGTACAACTGTGACTTCTTGTATTATTTAGTTTTGTCAACTTTATTTTGGCTCAAAAAATTAATCCAAATTCAATTGACTACTAGTCCAGCCTATTCCGCCCGGTGGGGACATATTTTTTCATTTATATATTAAATCATTTTTTGGCATATTTTTATAATTTTATATACTATAATATATAATTTATATATTAAAATCAATTTTTTATATTAGCTTGATTCGACCATAATCGAACCCAATCTTGCTTGTGCCAAGCTCATCTTTGATTTATATTGGCTTCGACCGAGCTTGTGCAAGAAAAATTTTGAAAGCTCAATTAGGCCCAGTTCGAAATCCATCTAACTTGGTTAGGCTAGTCCAACTCGAACACAATGCGGCTCTATTGGGTCTAACCCCATCTGAACCTAATTGGTATGAATTGGCCTAACTAAGAAAATTTTAAAAGTGTAATTAGGCCCGGTCTGAACCCCATCTAACTTGATTAGTGATAACTACGAAAAAAACATTCTTAAGGGCCCAATCAGTATGGTCCAATAGCATTTGAGGTGGTCCAAGTCCAATAATAAAAGGACAAGACGTGAGCTGGAAGATAACTTGGGGAAGCAAAGTGTTCGATCGAACTGATGGAATAACATGTCCTGTCAGCCCACTGGCATAAACCAACATCCTTGCTCTCATCTACCTCCTGTCATATCGCCGCTCACCTACTCTGACAACCAGATATCACCTCCCAAAGTACTCGAGTATCTCTCCAAATAACTCCTATAAATAGCTTAAGACATAATGGCACCAGATATGAAATATCCGAGACTCTCTCTCTCTAAGTACTCTTTCTCTAAAAAGTCACTAACTTAAGCTTCAGAGTGTTAAAGCCCGGTTCCAACCGGGCACTCTCTTTTGCAGGTCCAACTATTCGACCGGCTGTATCAATTACAAGCTCTCCTCTTACAAATCCAACTATCCAGTCTGCCACCCCAGCCATTGATCCCTCTCTCACAGATAAACCATTTTAGGTTTTATCATTTGGTACTTTCGTTGAGAGGTATGGCGGATTTGGGATTTTATAAGCATCAAGTTCTTGCGAAATGCAATCACAATAGCTAGGATCGAGCCAAGCCCTCGGGGATAAGAGGGAGATTTCTCATATCACTTGATAGGTGTAACCCCTCTCTAACTTCGACGATGCGGCCATATGACAGCCGGAGGATACCCCTGTTACCGTCAAAGATAGGCGCGCCATTTTTGGCAACTTCACTAAAGCCATGATCCAAACTCTGGACAACAAAAAATCCCCTGGATTTACGAAGGTTGTGAAATAGATCGCACAACTGAAGGCTTTGGAGGAAGAAGAAATAGGGAAAATTCCACGAGCGAGCCGAAAAGCTCACGATAGTAGAAGGACGAATGTCAGAACTCCAGGCAGCCACACCAAGGGACGATGAGGCGTGACAATATACAGGTGTACACATCTGACGAAGGGGTTGCCTGCAAGATATTCCCTACCACTCTGGGAGGAAACACCCTTACATGGTCCCAATGATGGTGAGCAAAGAAGGCCAAAAACTGCAGACCCACGTCGACCACATGCCGGTGTCATAAATATGATCACTGATGGATCATCTCACGGAGAGGATCTCACTGAATCAAGAAAGGGTAAAGGCATTTATATCACCTAGACATTTGAACGGCTAGCCCCAGTCACCATATCCAATGATGATGCGCGAGGCGTATCGTTTCTTCACAAGGATGCCATTGCCATTAGGGTGCGAATCAACGACTCCAACGTGAGGAAGATATTAGTGGATGTTGAAAGCGCGATAAATATGCTTACCCTTCAAGCTTATGAAGGCATGAATCTCCCGATCGGAGAACTTAAATCAAACACCACACCACTCATAGGACTTGGCGATGCTACCATTTCAGTTGTCTCTCCGCCAAGAGTGGATCAGATTGGAAGACCATCCATCGCTAAGAGCGGGTCATATAGAATGATCGTTCTAGTTGAACTTGGCCAGGAAGCTGCAGTCTACACCTATAAGGTAACCTTTATGATTATTGATATGACTTTTGCCTATAACGTCATTTTTGGAAGGCCTCTACTCTGTCAAACTGGAGCCATCGCTAGTATGCGATACATGGTAATGAATATGTTGTCGCAATCGAGCACCAAAAAGAGGCCATGATGGTAGGACGGTCCGTTCCAAGGTAGGAACCCATAATGGTAGGCGGTCCATTCCAAGGCGGGGCATCTGGTATGAGTAAAAGGGAGGTCCAGTAGGCTTTCATTCAAGCTTTGGTGACTCACCGGGCATTCTTTGTCCAAGTGACGGAGTATGCCACCTTATTCAACCCTAATATAGGGATCCGGCTTATATGTCAATTGGCCAGATGCCAACATCCGGATGCAATAGAAGAGAAAGGGAAAGATGCCTACACCACGATCACTACCTATAAGTAAAGAGTCGCTAAAAGGTGCAACTCAAAAGGACAAGAGGCTTATATATGTATGCTCTTGTGCTTGAAGAAATGGGTATAAGCATGGAAAGTGTTAAAAGGGGGAAGCTCACACCAACTCCAATACTCCTATAAACCCAGGATCCTTGAAGAAGATGATATCACTAGAAGCTGGAACGTCGGAGTACTTAAGAAGTACCATGTATAGTCATGTATTATATTCACCTTCAATAAAGAATGTTTTCTCCATTTTCTCCATTCTTCTTCATCTTCGAAAAAGGTATGTTTTTCTTTTCTTTTCTTTTCTTTTCTTTGTTTGTTGGGTTTAAATGTATATTTGCAGGATATCTATTTGGCCCCGTTCAACAAAATTCCCTACTTTCGGTCCGAATAAATTCGATAGGAATTTAATGATGACTATTTGTTAAAGTTTGATGTTTATTCCGAACCAAAAGAACAATCGTTCGCTCTTATCTTGTTCGCCAGGCTCAATTTTCATCCCGAGCATATGAAAACGTTCCTCCTTATTAAGTTTATCTGCTAGGTTCGATGTGATTTTTGAACCAAATATACATGACATCTCCATTTGACCCTTGCCAGCTCACTCGCTAGGCTCGATGTCCATTTTGAGCCCAAAATACGGGCACTCACTAGGCTCGATGTCTATTCCAAGCCCAAAATATGAAGGACAACAATTGAGTTAATTATCTCCCCCAAAGTACGAAATCACCAAATCTTCAGAATGAGGTTAAAGGCTATAAGCCTTCTCCATTAAAGAAAAATTACTTGAAACTGAAAGCAATAAATGGTGCTCTACCATTGAGCCACTAAAGTACTCAGTTGGGAGTGAGAATGCAGTCAGACGGACCACGTCCCTTTTAAGGCGATCAACCTCTCTCTACCGAACTCACAGGTCTTTGGAAAGACGATCAGCCTCCTCCTTTAATTTTTTGTTCTCCGACTGAGCACGAGAGGATTCTTTTCTAGCAGCTTCATACTTATCTTCTGCCTCTCTTTTTACTCGCTCGAAATCTTCATACTTCTTCTTGCAAAGATTGGCCACACCATGCAAGCGCAAACCCCTTTTTATTAACTAAAATACAAAAGGGGGGAAGCCAAAGGGTTAGTTAGCCGAAAAAATAATGGTTGGATTGAGCAAAGTTAATAGATATTATTTAGAATGAAAGCATGGAAAATATACCTCCAGACTTTGCTGCTGAAAAAGGCTGCACTCTCGGGATAATATATCATGATTCCCCATCGCCTTGAAATCACCCTCTTAAAGCATATCCTGGCATAAATAATTTGATACGACTTTATTGTTAATAGACCAGTCGTCACCAAATTTACTTTTTAAAACCTCCCCTAGTGATAAGGCCCGACCTTCGACAATCCTTGCAATCACATTTTGGGCGCCCCCTTATTCCTGGCGGCAACCCTTGCATCTACTGCGGCCACTAAGTCATCGATTTTCTTCCTCGCCGCCTCTTTGATCCTCCTTTGGGCATCTTCGTCCATAGCGGCCATGTTTGCCTGGACTAATTTTCCCCGATCCTGGGCTATTCGCTCCCTCTCGGAGTCAGTTTCATCTCTAGGAAAATGCCTATGAGAAAGATCCTCGGGCAATGGCCAGTCGGAAGAGGACTCCGGAAGGGTCTGAGAAAGGTAGGTAACAGGAGTTGCGACATCACTCAGGGCAGCAATGGGAGTGTTCGCAAAAGGCTGGGAAGCCTGAACTTCGAAAAAGGGCACAAGCTTTCTCTTTTTAGCCCTTCTTTCTTCTTTGGCAGCACGATCTACTTCAATCCTCACCTTGGCCCGATCGGCTAATTGCTTGGTGACATCGTCTCCTTTAGCCATCACGTTTGTAGCTGCATTATGAAAATGAAAGATAAGTATTTCTCCAACTGACATATTCTTTTAAATTTGCAATGCATAATTATATATATGTATACTTTTCCTGCACTCCAATTTCAATGATCCCGCCCCACGTCAATGGCAGCGTCGAGGCTCAGGCCTGCGATCGGATTGCCCGAAAGTTTCATAAACAAATTGATGTCTGACCTTTCAAGCCTCTCTCAAATCTTTCAGGATTGGCGTCACTCTCTCCATCTCACAGAAGATCTTGGAACACGATGTCATTCTCCACTTGTCTGGATGAAACTAATTAAGGGCAATTTCATAATTTTTGAGGGTTGCGATCCCGAAAGCACCAAAGGGAAATCTCAGCCCAGCACCCAAGCTCCATAAATGATAAATGAGTCACTCATCATCCTCATGACTAAAAGTCCAAGGCATCACAAAGACTTCTATGGGAAGATTATTTCGAGAAAGAAGAATCTTAATCGATGCCTCCCCTATAAGTTTTGAAGAGCAAGCCATGGCCTCACAATCTTTATCGACTTTAAGAAAACTCCTATCTATAGGCTGTTTGCTATTTAAAGCCACCTCGATGAAAGGGGCGAGGTAAATAATGGCGTTATGAAGCTACGAATAAGGAAAAGAAATCAAAGGCAAGGGTCATTTACTTACTTGGATATTCTCACAGAAATTCTGGAGTTACTAAAAAAGAACAGTCTGAGTTGCTGAAATAGCAAAGTTTTGCGCAAAAAATTTGGCAGAGTTTTGCTAAGAGTCACTGAAAAATAAGAAAAACCGCCATAAGAATGCCTATTTATAAGCGAAATGCTTTTAGAATACTCCAAATACCTATCCGTTGGATGATCGCAACATGCCTTCGATCCATCAATGGCGGTTACAGAGAACGAAGCGTCGCCTTAGACACGCGCATCAGCAATAAATGCATAGCGGCTGTTCAAAACGAACATACATGACTTATCAAAATTTGAATCAATTCAAAAGCCTTGCCGAAAAATTGAAAAGAGCTCCCGATCGGACCCTCCAAAAGGGGGACAAGTGATAACTACGAAAAAATATTCTTAAGGGCCTAATCAGTATGGCCCAATAGCATTTGAGGTGGTCCAAGTCCAATAATAAAAGGACAAAACGTGAGCTGGAAGATAACTTAGGGAAGCAAAGTGTCCGATCGGACTGATGGGACAATCTGTCCTGTCAGTCCACTGGCACAAGCCAATGCCTATACTCTCATCTACCTCATGTCACATCGCTGTTCACCTACTCTGACTGCCAGATATCACCTCCCAATGTACTCGAATATCTCTCCAAATAACTCCTATAAATAGCTTAAGACATAATGGCACCAGGTATGAAATATCTGAGACTCTCTCTCTCCAAGTACTCTTTCTCTAAAAAGCTACTAACTTAAGTTTCGGAGTGCTAAAGTCCGGTTTCGATTGGGCACTCTTTTTTGCAGGTCCAACTATCCGACCGGCTATATCAATTACAAGCTCTCCTCTTACAGATAATCCAACTATCCAGTCTGCCACCCCAGCTATTGATCCCTCTCTCACAAATAAACCAATTTAGGCTTTATCAGTTAGGCTATCTAGCTTGAACACAATCTAGCTTTATTAGGCCTAATCCAATTCGAACCTAATCAATCCCACTATAGGCCTGCCTTTTATACAGGTAGGCTTGTGTAGGAAAAAAATTTAAAAATCTAGTTAGTAAAGTTCAGTTAAATTCGATTCTAATCAATCCAATTTGGAGATTAAAAAAAAAATTTAATTTGCAGTGGATTGATTTTGTAAGTATGGATGGTTAAAATATTTGTGGTCCATTCGAGCGGTCCCAATCCACTAAATTATATTTGTGCACATCATTCCACCCAACTCTGGAGTCTAAATTGGATGGACGCTAAATGTTTACTACTAGGGAAGGTTGGTTCAAGAAATGCTGTAAATTACTTACATGTCCTTTATCACTTTTAATATGGCATTCAGATTTTCCTGGATTAGGGGGCTCTACATGCATCCAGATATTTGCTATTTTTTTTTTATTGTTACATCATTCAAAGGGGAAAGGATGAAATTAGTTAAAAAATAATAATTATAATCTTAATCATTATTTAATCACCGATGACCTTATTATTTAATGTTGTCTTTTACTGAATAGTATAATAAATAACCAACCACCCAATTATCTTAAATTTGCTGGGCTATCCATTTTATTTTATTTTATTTTTAAATGACAAAAAATACTTTCTAATATGATATTTTGGTGCATTGTATTCTATCGAACAAATGTCGATCTCAACCACACAACTAATCGGAAGCTTTGAATTTTGCCATAGAATTAGCTGCTTGTAAACCGCCCAACACATAGCATAAAATGTTTTATTAAGAAGCTGTGTCATCTTTTGCAAATAATAATAATAATAATAATAATAATGAGATTGATCGAGAGATATCAATTTATAATCCTTAAATATTATTAAAAATTGATTTGGTGACTAACACAATAAAAATACTAAAAATCTCAAGTTCGATTCTTTTTAATCACATTTTTATAATTAACTTTATATTTTTTTTAAAGAAAAATTTATAATCCTTACGTACAAAGCTACATGTAATTACGTTCACAAGTATCGGTGTACTCAAGTACAACTTAAAAATACAAAAATAATAGTATAGAGAATTGAGAGATGATTCTGTATGTCTATGTATCCATATAATATTCAATTAATCATGACTACATAAATTAATAGTTGAAATTGTTATGTATCGGTAAGTAGACGTATGAATTCCTTTTAAAAAAAGTTTTTAGGTATCTTGAAATAAACAACAACAATAATACTCAATGCATTTCACTAATTTAATAATTTTTTAATTTCTCACATATATTAAAAAATTATTAATTTACATTAACTTTATAAAATTATACATAATTTACTAAAATATCATTTTATCAATTATTTATAATTATATATTATTTTTCTATTAATTATCTCTTTTTTAGTGCATGTATAATGGTAAAATAAATATATATAATTAATAATTTTTAAATTTGAAAATTGTTAATTTTAGTAAAATAAAACTCTTAAAAATTGTAAGTTGAGTAAAATGAAGGGAGTACTACTACTGTTACTGCTGCTACTACTAATAATAATAATAATAAATACAAGATAAAATAAAAAAATGATTGAAAATGAAAAAATCATTGAATTCTCCCAAGAAAAGTTATTAAATTTCCTTTTTTTTGGAATGGAGTAATGTCTATTCGAAGGGTGTCGCATGATTTTATTTTTTAAGGTATGATTTTATTCTTGATTTTTTTTTTACCAATTATATCACCAAATTCATTTAAATTGTGCGATTTTACCTTTAAGTATGATTGAAATAAAATATGGCAAATGACACTAACAGTGCCAAATGGCGACATACACATGGCAAGCATTTTAATGACAAGAAAAAAAATTAAAAAAGATTAAAAAAAACACAAGCATACACTCTTCCCTCACTATAAGAAAAATACAATTTAACAACGAAAAATATCAATTTTCCGTTGCTAAAAACAAATAGCAACGGAAATTAGCAACGAAAAATTCGGTTGCTAATCCGGCGATTGCTATTTTTAGCAACGGAATTTTATTTCGTTGCTAAATTTAGCAACGGAAAACATATTCCATTGCTAAATTCAACCAACTCATTTTCAGTAAAATGGTAAATTTTAGCAACGAAAATACATTCCGTTGTTAAATTTAGCAACGGATTATGCAACTTCGTTGCTAATTTTAGCAGAGGAAAGAGCAATTTCGTTGCTAATTTTAGCAACATAAATATTACATTTTCCGTTTCATAGGTAATTTTAGCAATTTTTCGATAATTATCGTTACTAAATGTAGCCATTGAAATCATCAAAATTTTAAGGATCTGAATAAAATTTCAATTTCAATCTAAATTGATTAGTCATTAAAAAAATATATAATGCAATTAACTTAATTATAACACGGTATAATCCATAGTCTGAATAAGAATCCATAGAAACATAACATAAACTCAGTATCAATACCTAAATAATATAGTAGAATCCATAAAAACGAATATATAGAAATGCAACTCAAAATCAGTACGAAAACCTAAATATTACAAATATAAACTATGTAGTTGGTGAAGGCATATGATCTGGCTGTTGAGAGGTGTTCTTATTTTTCAACTCTTTCACCTCATTCTTCAGTTGGATTACAATATCGAGCAACATACTGACGGTATTCTCAAGCTGAATGACTCTCTCAGAAGGTTCAGAACGCCTACTACAAGTAGCTGTAGATGATGCAAAGGAATGCGAATGGAATGTATTTGCAATAGATCCTAAGCCAAAAATCCTTCCTCGGTTATTGTTACCACCAACTACATCAAGAAATGTCTGACTCTCATCAACATTTTCAGAATTTTGTCGCTGTTGAGTGAGAGTCTCTTGTAATTGATCCTATAATTACAATAGTTACAATGAATTAACTATATTTCATTAAATAATTAATATGCAAATATAAATTTAACGTACATTAAGTTGTCTGCAACGGACATTAATAAATATCTGACTATCATGCTTTTTTGTATGGGTGTACAAAAAAACTTCAGGATATGTTGGCCTCTTACCCAATGACTTTTCCTACATAACCAAATAAACTAAAGTTTATAAAAAAATTCAGTAGAATTTCCTTTAAATTTATGACATTTACCTCATGTGAAATGAAAAACTTATCTAAAAAATGCATCATTATCAAACATTATCATTACCTAACAATTATCAAACATTATCATTATCAAACATCATCATTATCCAACATTATCATTGTTGAACATTATGAAACATTATCATTGTCCAACATTATCAAACATTGTAATCGCCTCCTGTGACATAGAAATTTACATATATTAAATCATCATTATCCAACAGCATCAAACATTATTCTAAATTCATACATTGAAACATTATTGAAAATTTCCTAAAATTCAAATACTTATCAGTTTATCTGCATGTTCATGATGGCTCAAAGTTCCTCCAGTGTGCACCGCTAAACTCTCTCCATCTGAACATCCCCGTCTATTTGAAGAATTTCTCTCTAAAATGGAAATTGCTTCAGGTGATGCCCAGTATTCCTGCCAACGACCCCATATTTCTTCAGAAATAAAAGAAAATCGTTCACCACTCTTGTGTAATTTAGCAACAAATTCTTTATATCGTTGACGAGCACGCTTTTCCCAAACTTGATAAATGACACCATTAAATTTTGCATCCCAAAAAAATTCTTTCTGAAAAAGGACATAATTTAATTAATGTAAAATACAATAGATATGCCATTAATCTATGAAATCAGCTATTTCATCACAAATAATGCATTTTATTTTTTTTACCTCAAACTCTTGATAGTAAAAATCTCTTGTCTGCAGAGAGAGATTCTTCCATACATAACCCTTAATTTCTATCCTCTCTTTGAACTTGGATCTAATTTTTCTTGAGCAAATACTTGATGGAATAAATCTGTTAATATGAACAAATTTAGATCAATTTTAAATTAGATATCTATAGCAACATATATAAACTAATGATATCTTCTAATACAAAATTAGATCAATACTCACATATCATTGATAATCTTAATGTAAATTCTTCCATCAACTCCCTTCGTACCAATTTGAAAGCCTTCTTCTTCATTCTCAGCATCTACGGTCGGTTCATTTATTGGTATAGATCCAAAGTCTGGTGTGGGAGTAGTGTGTGCTAATATATTTGGATTGTTTGACGCTGAATCACTTGGTAGATTAGGAGAGCCATTGGGGTTTGTAGTAGGTGAAGGTAATGCATGATATGGCTGTTGAGAATCTGAATACAGACCTAAACCTGTAGACCCTACAGGTTGAGATGGGTACACTTGTGCACCGTCATCTTTATCCAATGTTAATTTGAGCCTGGGCAGCAACAGGTTGTTCTTTCTTTTGGGTGGCATGTTTCATACTTGAAACTCAAATAAATAAATTATTC
This sequence comes from Excoecaria agallocha, assembly GCA_037975025.1. NCBI lineage: Eukaryota > Viridiplantae > Streptophyta > Magnoliopsida > Malpighiales > Euphorbiaceae > Excoecaria > Excoecaria agallocha. The sequence goes on from CM075812.1 coordinate 11,667,549, forward strand.
TTTTTATAATAGAACAATATAATTACATCATATATAATAATAATAATAATAATAATTGATTGATGCAATAATAACATATTTGGATTATAATATAATAAAATAAAACATACTCAAATTAATCGCTTTCATCACTTAATTGCACATCAAAATTATCCTCTGTTTCAGAATATTCGAAATTAAAGTCTGGCTCATCTTCAAAATTTAGTCCATCTATGGATTCGTCATCATTTCCAGATAAAATTTCCACAAATTCATTATTTGGATCATTTAAAGGTTCATTCTCAAAACATGCATTTATTTCATAGGCATCCGGTTCTTCTTCCTAAAATGCTTCACTTTCATTTGTCTTGCTTTCTCCTTTTGACTGTCCTTCAAAAATACCTTTTGGTTTTACTTTATAGACTGCCAACCAATTTAACTTGTCCCATCTTAAACAAGGATAAGGGACATAATACACCTGCGTCGCTTGCATTACCAACACGAAGGGTTCAAATTGTTTAAATCTTCTCCGTTGGTTGATTTCAATGAGATTATATCGGTTATGTACTTTTGTTCCAACATTAGGAGTAGGATCAAACCATTCACACATAAAAAGTACACAACATTTTATCGGCAATGTGGGGTATTCAATTTCAAGTATCTCAATAATTTTGCCAAAATAATCCATCAGTTCCCCCTGTATGCAAACCCCTCTATTTGCTGTTGCCATGTTATGCCCATAATTTTCTGTATGGAATTTTTTTCAATTAACGAAATAGACTGGATATGATTTAGCAGTTCGCAAAGGTCCTTTCACAAGATCACATATGAGCCTATTTTTTATTCTATTTTTAGAAGCCTACATAATTTAAAAAAGGAATCCTAATCAATAAATATAATAATTTGCAAGTTTAACAATACTTTATTAAAATATTCCTCGTATTGCAAGTTAAAACTTACATAATTTGCAAACCAAAGCGGAAAGTTTCTTTCCACTTCTTTCTTGATGTCATCTTGTGATTTTTCCAGCATTAGCTCACTTAACAATTCCTCGTATTCACTAAAAACATTAAAAATTATCTTAGCTATAAACTCTAATCATCAAGAATAAGAATTTAACCAATTTCAAATATAACTTAAACTTATTGCACGAAAGGTTGAATTTTTTGGCAATTCAATAAAATGTAACCATGGGCAGCCTCCATTTCTTTATCTATCAACATTCTTCTTGTTGATCGTCCATGTGTTCGGCCAGGATATGTAAAAATAGATAAGTTATCATCATCAATCCTTGCACTCCCATCGTCATTACGAGAAACTTTTCTTTCTCGAGTAATCATATGCGGCTCAAAATAATGTGAACAAAATGTACTTGTTTCCTCTAATAAATATGCATTGCATATAGAGCCTTCAACTCTGGCCTTATTTTTAACATTTTTCTTCAAGTGATTCAAATTCCTACATTACAAATAGGATAATTAATTTATTTACTCATTTGATATAAATCTATGTCAGTTTAAGCTCAAAAGTGTATTTAATTACCTCTCAAATGGATACATCCATCGGTATTGAACTGGACCTGCAAGTTTAGCCTTGTGTATTAAATGTATGGGTAGATGCTCCATACAATCAAAAAAGTTGGGAGGAAAAATACTCTTTAACTTGCACAACGTAACCGGTATGTCCATTTCTAGTCTTTTTATATAAGACATTTGAATTTCAAATGAAGTTAAGCTTTTGAAAAATAAACTTAATTCTGTTATAGCTTCCCAAACATTGTTTGATAGGAGCTCCCTAAATGCAATTGGAATTAGTCTCTGCATAAATATATGACAATCACGACTTTTCATTCCAAATAATTTTTACTTCCTCATTACAACACACCTTGCCAAGTTCAAAACATATCCATATGGAAAGTTAAGCCTTTTCAACCATTCACACAAAATTTGCTTTTGTTTTTTGTCCAAAGTGCAAGATGGTTTTGGATATTTACCTACATTTGGATCTTTATCTAACTCACTTCTTCTACAAAAAATTTTCAAATCAGCTCTTGATTTTGCATTGCCATTTGTCCTCCCTTCAATGTTCATGATTGTGTTGAAAATATTTTCAAAAATATTTTTTTCAATATGCATCACATCTAGATTATGTCATATCAAATTAGTTTTCCAATATGGTAAATCCCAAAATATATTCCATTTTCTCCAACCAAAGTTATGACTTATGGTTCTATTAACCTCTTCAGCTTTAAGGTTTGTGACTTTCAAAAGCCCTAACTCATCAATCTTTCGTAATATATATTCACCGAATTTAGTTGGGGGTGGAGGTTTTTGTACCATCCTATTTTTAATGAACTTTTGTTTATTGCACCTAAATGGGTGATCTAAAGGAAGAAATTTCCTGTGATTATCAAACCATGATGTTTTACCCCCGTTAGGAAGATGAAATGCATCAGAATCATTGACACAGTAAGGGCAAGCCAATTTCTCTGCTATGCTCCATCCAGACAATATACTATAAGCAGGAAAATCACTAATAGTCCACATCAATGCTACTTTCATCTGAAAATTTTGTTTAAGGGACACATTGTATGTTTCAACACCAAATTCCCATAAATGATTTAATTCAGATATCAATAGTTGTAAGAATACATCAATTTTATGCTTTGAATTTTTAGGTCCTGGCACAATCACTGTCAAGAACATATATGCCTTGTCCATACATATCCATGGAGGTAAATTATAAAGAGTAATTATGATTGGCTATGAGGAATATTGTTGCCCCGATTTACCAAAAGGCTGAAACCCATCTGTGGATAATTCCAACCTGACGTTTCGACTTTCTACTGCAAACTCAGTATGTGTGTCATTGAAATGTTTCCATGCGAGCGCATCTGATGGATGGGTCATACTTCCATCAATTTGTTCATGTTCATTATGCCATCTCATGTGGGCTGCAGTAATATCAGAGGCATATAGTCTTTGCAGCCTCGGAGTTAGCGGTAAATAATACATCCGCTTCCAAGGAACTAATTTTTGCTTCCCAGTATGCGTTCTTGGTTTGAACCTTGGTTGACTACAGTATTTGCACTCTTCTAATTCCACATCTTCTCCCCAAAATAACATACATCCCAACCTACAATAATCTATTCGTTCAACAAGCAAACTAAGACCCCGAATAAGCTTCTTTATTTCATAAAAATTCTCAACCATTTTATGCTCAGGAGGCAATGAATCATTGTACCATGTAAGAATATTATCTAAACTTCATTCAGAAATATGACCTTTAGATTTTATGTTCAATATTTGGGCAATGGTAGACAGTTAAGTTATTTTCTCACAGTTTGGCCATAATTCTTGGTCAGCTGACTCTAGTAAGTCAAAAAATCTTTTTGCATTCAGGTTTTGTTCCTCTTCAATATTCTGCATATTTTCTTGAAATGAATAATCAGCTACGTCATAAACCATTTGTGCATAAAGATTTTCATTTACATCCATATTATTTGGTCGATTACCAGCTTTCCCTGCAAATCCATCTATATTGACTGGTGAATATACTTGATTATCCCTAGAGGTGCTACAAATTATTGGCTCCCTGTGCCTTATCCATTCAAAATAATTTGGAACAAACCCCTTTTTTAACAAATGTAGATGCACTTCATCAGTAGGGAGGAAATGAATATGTTTGCACTTTTTACATGGACATCTGATTTTTGGACCATCCATATATGCAAGCTGTAAACTTGCATATTTAATGAATGATTGAACTCCCTCAGCAAACTCAATATTAATGCAACCATCTGGCATTAATCGCCTATACATCCAAGATCTAACAACATTACTCATACTTGCGTAACTGTTATTCAAATAAGATAATTTCATAATTAGATTTATCGGTTAAAAACATCATGGCATAAAATTAAGTTGCATCAAGGTACGTGGCACTCAACCATGATAATCGAGTTATCCTTTAGAAACCAGTAGCTCGCAGGTCGAATCGTTTCAGCCTATATACCTTGATACAACAGTGACATAAAATAAGTTTTAGAAAATTAAAAGCATTATATCCAAAATATTATAATCTGAAACTAATTAATGAGGTCCTTGTTATATGTTCATAGTGCAAAGAGAGATATGAAGAGTTCAAGATGAGATATTCCTATTGCATGTAAGTTTATTTATAGAAAAAATATACCCAGTCATTATAACATCCTAAAAATCATAGGTATTCAAAAGAGTATAAGAGGTTAGTCATGGAAATATAAATGTTGATTTGTAGGAAAAAAGAAGAAATTAAATTAAAAGTTCATAAAGGACTTTATTAAATGAACACCAGGTACATACCTCTCACCAAATAGTTTCACTTAATTTTAGTTACTTGAATTGCTTTAATGGAAAGAGCTTTTTACCAATTTCAGGCTTCTTAATGATACTAATAGCAGCAGTAGCAGCTGGAGGATGAAAGGTAGTAAATTAAGTAATGCTGGCAGAAACAGGGATTTGATTGTAATTAATTGATATAAAAAGCTGAAGAAAAATGTATAAGGAACATGAAAGTTTGTTGTTATTGAATAGGATCCACGTGTCTAGTCACATGAATCGTTGTTAATTTAATCACCAAATTCAGCCTTGCTAGTCATGAAGTCAGAAAATTTGCATACTCAATTCAGAATATCACATGATTAGCGGCTTCTTCCAATAAATTTCAACTTAGGCAGAATATTTGTATGATAAATATCCCAAGGTTAATTTAACATATTATAATAATTTTTTTTATCTTCTTATTATTATTTAAAAATAAATTGCCCCAAACAAAAGTATCTAGTTAGGACTTAGGAGATGTATCAGGTATGCGATTTATCGGCTGATTCATAACATAATGTATTATTTAATCAATTAATATTTTTGGAGGTTGAAGACTCCAATTTCATAGCCTTTTGCATGCTAGTTTCATGATTTAGGTAGTTTTTCCAACCTGTACTTGACTTTTATTATCTATGAATTACTACTAATCTGTTTTTATTCTAAAATAATGATAATTTTTTTAATAAAATACATTAAATTATTTTTAAAACAGGCCACAAACATTTCCAATCTATATAAACACAAAAAGGTATCATTACATCAATCAGTAAATTTTAACATCCATAGTATGCACGTTAGAGAAATATCATTAATCTTCTCTAATCGTATACGTAACCTAAAAGATGTCGCTCTCTGGCAGTGAGTTCCCTACGCCTCCTCTGATGTTGATAGAGCAACCAAAAAGGTTAAACGCAGAGCAGATTACTCTAGTTCCTCTGGATATAGGGACAACATGCTCAATGGTGCTATGAGGGAGTCTTCCATGGAGGATGTCACGGATTCGATGGAGGTTCAGATGGAAGCAGGAGACGTGAACATTGACAGATCTGGAACCATCCCGGTAGTGAGTTTTTCAGATAGTCTTCGCTCCAAACTCTCTACCACCCTAAGAAATGCAGTTATTGTTAGCCTCATGGGGAAAAAGATTGGATATAAAGCTCTGAGCTCCAGGATTCAAGCGCTATGGAATCTCACCAATGCTAAAATCCTGGATATCGGCAGGGGATTCTTCCTTGTGCAGTTTGCTAACGATAGGGATTACACAAAAGCCCTTTATGAGGGTCCATGGGTTATCAATGGGGCTTACTTGTTGGTGCAGAAATGGGAGTCTCGGTTCAGAGTCTCCACCAATACAGTTAATTCTACCACTGTTTGGATTCGATTACCGGAGTTACCCTTACAGTATTATTCATGCAGTGTGTTAACAGCCATTGCTGAGGCTATAGGATCAGTTGTGAAGATTGATTACAACACGAGCGAACTTCATCGTGGTCGGTTTGCTAGAGTGGCTGTAACTATTGACTTGAGACAGCCATTGACTTCTATGATTATTATCGATGGTGAAATGCAGAAGGTTGAGTATGAGAACCTGCCTGAAATATGCTTTCACTGTGGCAGGGTTGGTCATTATGAAACCTTCTGCCCTCATAAACAAAGTTCTAATAACGATGGGAATAACCAAGCAGGCACGTCGGAGAATACTGAAGGTGCTAGCTCTGGTCAGTTCGGCGACTGGATGGTGGTTGAAAAGAGACGGCGAAACCCAAGAGTTTTGAGAGATAATTCAGGAAAAAAATCCCGGTATTGTAGGGAACGGTTCCAGATTTACAGCATTGGACGGAGATAATGGCATGATTTTAGGAGATGATTTCGTTGACAAGGACAAGGAGAATTTGCCTAACTTTGGCAATGTTTTATTTGGTGGACAAAGTGATAAAAATACGGACAAGTGGGAGCCACGTGGGTTAAAGACTTTTGCTTCACGTGGAAGAGGAGGGTCCACTTGAAATAATCTCTCTCGTGGAAATCGTCCCACTAACGAGGCCAAAGAGAATAGAAATAAAGCTGTCCTAGGGGATTTCTTTACATTCAAGAATACTATGCAGAACGAAGAGGAGCTAGTGACCAGACCTTCGATGCTTAACTCAGATAAACACACAGTGGTGGGTAAACAACTTAAGGAGACAACTGGCTCCACTATCATACCTTCTGATATTGTTGACATTCCTCCAGGATGTTCACGTCCCTCAGGTCTTTTTGAAAGCAGACCTCCTAACCCCAAGCTTCAGGTTCCTACTGCAGGCCACACCTATTCAACTACTGATACTATGGAATCGGATGACATTTTGCAAAACGATAACGTGGAGAATAAAGAGGACTTGAGTGAGGAAGAGGCACCTCTTGATCCTTATTTATGTGAAGACTAAGCGCTGCGTTTTAGGTTCTTTCTCTTGCTTTGTTTTTTTTTTCATGTCTATATTTTCTTGGAATTGTCAGGGTGCAAAAAACCCTTCATTCGTTAGAACTCTGAAATGCTTTATTAAGAATCATCAGCCGAAGGTGGTGGTTCTCCTTGAACCTAGAATTAGCGGATCTATCGCTGATAAATGTATCAAACAGATTGGCTTTCCTCGCTCTCATAGGGTAGAGGCAACGGGGTTTAGTGGTGGTATATGGATTATTTGGACGGAGAGTTGGCAAGTGGAGATCTTGATCAATAATAGACAGTTTGTGCACTTGTATATCAATCCTGAGGGTCAAAGCGGTTTTGATTTTACTGCGGTTTATGCTCATCCAGTGATTTCTTTACGTAGTAAACTTTGGCCTATCCTTCAAAAGATTAACAGGTTTACTGAGGAACCTTGGCTGTTAATGGGGGATTTTAATGCTCTTTTATACGCCAAGGAGAGACAAGGCAGTTCTTCCAATAGAACAGGGATTGACAAAGCCTTTTTGGATTGGTTTTCTACTTCTAATATGATAGACTTGGGTTATAGGGGTCCAGATTTTACTTGGAAGAGGGGTCACCTTTATGAAAGGTTAGATCGTGGACTGTGTAACAAAGCTTGGTATTCTCAGTTTCCTGATGCTGCCATTATCCATTTAGCAAGAATCTCCTCCGACCATAGACCACTTTTGCTGTAGTTATGTAAATCTCAAGTTGCTAACACTAAACGTCCTTTTCGGTTCTTGCAGGCCTGGTTAACTCATCCCAGTTTCCAGGAATTTGTTCTGAGCAACTGGAAAGTAGATGGGAATATAATGACATCGATTGATGGCTTTACTGAGAAATTAAAGCTTTGGAACAGAAAGACGTTTGGAAATATCTTTCACCAAAAAAAGGAGTTGTTAGCTCGCATTGTCGGTATTCAGAAAATCCTTAACAAGAGATATTCCCAGCGTCTTGAGGACCTAGAAATCGAGCTGCAAGATAAACTTTATCAAGTGCTCCATAGAGAAGAGTTGCTTTGGCTTCAAAAATCTAGAAGTGACTGGATTCAAGGTGGAGATAAAAATACCACCTTCTTCTATCAAAGAACAATTCGCAGGAGGAAGAGAAATCGCATTGATTATCTCTAAAACTCTGATGGTGTTTGGATGGATGATCCTTTGCAGTTGAGTTCCATGGCTGTTAACTATTTCTCATGTCTCTATACTGAGGAGTGCTGCAACCGCCCACCATACTGTATTAGAGGACTTTTTCCTCGACTTGGCGAGGAAATGTCAGAGCTTTCTAAAGACTTTTCTCCTTTGGAAGTCCGAAGAGCTTTGTTTGATATGAAGCCGTGGAAGGCTTCCGGAATCGATGGCATTCAAGCGGGTTTTTTCCAGTCTCAATGGAGCGTAGTGGGCATTGATGTTTGCAAGGAGGTTTTGCAGGTTCTAAATGGAGGCAAGATAAACGGTGACATGAATAAATCTCTCATTTGTCTCATTCCAAAGGTAGAAGTTCCTAAGAACATTTCTCAATTCCGTCCCATCGCTCTATGTACTGTTCTTTATAAAATTGTGACTAAAACCATTGCCAACCGTCTCAAGAAGCTTATGCCCTCCTTAATCGGTCCAACACAGACCAATTTCATTCCAGGAAGACATATAACGGAGAACATCATCATTACTCAGGAAGTTATTCATTCCATGAGGTTGAAAAAGGGTAAAACAGGCTTCATGGCCATCAAAGTTGATTTGGAGAAAGCCTATGATCGGATTAACTGGGGATTTCTCAAGGATACTTTGATGGATGCGAGGATTCCAATTGCTCTAATTAATGTCATAATGGATTGTGTCTCAGCTTCTTTCACGCATCTTCTGTGGAATGGTAACATGACAGATGCTTTCTCTCCTTCTCGAGGTCTTAGACAAGGGTGCCCTTTATCTCCTTATTTGTTTGTTCTCTGCATGGAGAGGCTTAGTCAAGGTATAAACGAAGCTGTCAAAAAAGGTCATTGGCATCCTATCCAGTTAAATAGAGGAGGTCCCTTAATTAGTCATCTGTTCTTCGCAGATGATTTGATCCTCTTCAGCAAGGCAGATGTGCATCAGACTATGGTGATCAAAAGACTCCTCAGTAGCTTTTGTGAATGTTCAGGTTAGAAAATCAGCATTGATAAAACAAGTGTCTTCTACTCCAAAAACGTTGATGTTCATTCCCGTCGTGAACTGAGTTACAAGCTGGGCTTCAAGGAGGTTAGGGATTTCGGCAAATATCTAGGCATGCCTCTCTTGCATTCCAAAGTATCCAAGAAGCACTATTCTTATATACTCGATCGTATGAGAAGTAGATTGGCCAGTTGGGAGACCTCTCATATTTCCATAGCAGGTCGTATCACCCTTGCTAAAAATGTTTTGTCTACTTTGCCTTCCTATGTCATTCAAGCTTCTAGAATTCCCTCATCTCTTTGTGCAGATTTTGATAAGCTCTCTAGACAATTTGTTTGGGGAGGAACGACCGACACTCACAGGTTAGCCTTAGTGCCTTGGAACACTTTGATGAAGCCTAAAGAGAGAGGGGGTCTCTCCTTCCGAAGCACCCATACTCTTAGTACTGCTTTCCTTATGAAGCTAGCATGGACTTTGCTCTCTCAGTCGCAGTAGTTGTGGGTTACTCTTCTTGCTTCTAAGTATAAATTCATCCATGGATATAGTGCTTGTCCCCTTGTCCATCATAATAGTACTCCAGTCTGGAGAGGAATTTGTTCTGTTTGGAATATTGTGTCGAATCATGCTCGATGGGTTATTGGCAATGGCAGGAAAACTCACTTTTGGTTTGATAGATGGGTTCCGGGTATTGAATCATCTCTGTTTCACCAGACTTCTAGACTCATTCCCGAAACATTAATCAATAAATCTGTTGATTTTTTTTGCTGAAGACAATGCTGGATGGTGTTGGAATAGGTTTGAGGAATTTTTCTCTCCCCATACTCTTTTAATGATCGCAGCAGTCTGTCCTCCAAACTCTCTTGCTGATGATGATTTGCCGGTCTGGGACCTATCCTCATCTGGGGATTTTACCATAAAGTCTGCTTATGCCAGCTTAGTAGAATCTCATACAGATGTTGTTGATCCCCTGTGGAATCGTATATGGAAGCTTAAAGTTCCTCAACGAGTTAAAATGTTCCTATGGTTAATGATAAATAATGGTATCATGACCAATTCGGAAAGAAAGAGAAGACGTCTCATTACTAATAATGTCTGTGAGTTTTGCATGGCTGAGGAAGAAGACAGTCTTCATGTTTTACGGGACTGTGTTGCTGCAAAACAGTTATGCAGTTTCTGTTTCTCTGGGGTCCAATTTCAACAATTTATGGAGTTGACTAGCTTGGAAGGATGGGTGAAACTCAATCTAAACAATCGCATGGGAGTTTATGAAGGCATTGATTGGTCGGAAGCCTTTAGTATTGCTTGTTGGTACTTGTGGAAACAATGGAATGAGTTCATCTTCCAGAATAAACGTAAACCAATTCTCTCTGTAGTTAATGATATCTTGACTTTGGCAAAATCTTGTCAAAGAACCTTCGACTCGCCTGAAGAGCTTGGTAATAGCGACTCCACCTCGAATGCTCCCATTATGGTTTGGTTGTCTCCTCCTTTGAACTTTCTCACATTGAACACTAACGCTTCAGTTACTAGAGGGGGCATCGCTAGTTGTGGTGGGCTTTTGAGGAATCATTTGGGACATTGGTGTTCAGGTTTTGTGGTCAATTTGGGTAGCTATCCCGTGCTCTTGGCTGAAATTTGGGGAATCTATTATGGTCTTTGTCGGGCTAAGGAGGAGGGTCTTAATAATATTATTGTGGAGAACGATAACAAGCTGGCTGTTGAGATGATTGGTGATTTATCTCCTTCCATTGTCTCCTGCCGCTCTCTAGTCGATCGGATTCGGAAGCTTTCCAAGGAGTTCTCCAACATCACTTTCAGGTATATCCATCGCGAGGCGAATGCTGCTGCAGATCAAATTGCCCAACTGGGACATAAGTTTCCACATGGTTACCATATCTTAAACCTTCCCCCTCAAGAGATTAGTTCTAGATTGCACCTTGATGCGGTTGATGCTTTCTCTAGTTTTTAACGTGCTTGTTTTGTGAGTTTCCTCACCCCTTTTTAACCAAAAAAAAGAGAAATATCATTAAAAATAAACCACGATAACATATAAAAAACGGAATAGTAATAACAAATTATTTTTTATAAATTACTCGAATGCCAAATTATCACCAATCTTATAAAGTATAACTAATATATCTCATAATATTAAAAACTTTATATAAAAAAACTCCTTGAAATTATTAGAAACATGTCAAATTACTTCTTTATTACTATACATGGGAGGAAATATAAATTGATAATCAAGGGGTGAAAAAGAAATATTAAACATTGTTTTATATGAAACAACTTTTTTTGGAGTGAATAAAAATATTTTCTAAGTAAATATTTAATGATTGAAATAAAATTCTATATAATTTTGGGACTAATATTAATGTTCTCGAAAAAAATATAGTTGGGAAAAGAATATAATTTAAGAAATTTCAGGAAGTTAATACTAATTTTTTAAAAATATATATATAAAAATTTATGAGTAATTTGACATGTATTATGCACTATTTGTGATGCAGCACCAGCACGTACATTTATAAATTTAACAAATTTAAAAAGATAATATGATATAATATTATTTTTATTATATCAAGAAGAATAATATTTTAAATGATAATAGTTTAACATATAAAATTTATATATTATATCCATAAAAAATTGTAGAACTACTTTAATTGATGAGTAGCATTTTACATGCTTATGTTCTATTAATATTATTATCCACAACTTGTATCCATCATAAGATATATATATATATATATATATATAAGTGAAGAACATAAAAGTATTAACTTATTAATTTTACATAATATTTTATTATTAGCTGATCAATTTACAAAGAACTAGGTAAACCACTAGGATACGTATATGTTATATTCATTGAAATGGAGCTGGAGGATAAAGAACCTCACCTTCATGTGACGGCATGTGTCTAGAAAAGAACATTCCCCTTGACTGACATCAGTATAAGGAGCAATAATTCGCCAAAAATGAACCTCAATAGAGTTAAAGGAATCAAAAATTTGAAAATGCAGTAATCAGATATTGAAGCAAAGACTTGGACAAACTAGGAGCTTACAGCAAATAATTTCAAAATCTCAGAATGTAAAATGCTTCTTTATTCCAAGTAAAAGACTATAACAATCAAAACCAAAATTGCAGCATGCAAATAAGTCTTCTTTTCTCAGACAAATCTCCCAAAAGAACAGGATGAAACTCCTAAGAAAAAATTGGGACTGTTAGAGCATATTGCTTAATATTAATACGATTCAATGCATTATGGAAAACTTGGTACTTTGTCCTTGAATTCAAACCATAATTCGATGATTTTTGCATCCAGGCTAGGAAAAAGAACAATGCAGGAGATTAGTGAGAATAACCAATGGAGCATATAGCATAACATTATAAAAAAAGCCTTTTGAAACCTAAAGGATTAAATAATGAAGCTTTCCATAAAACAACAACTTAAAGTCCAATTGGCCCAGGCAAAATTTGCTCTTTTAATTATTTTCCCTCATTTCCATATTAGTCATGCAATCAGCTTTTGGCTAGATGCCTCTAAACCAATGGATTGTATTGATAGCAAACACATACTATAACGTGGTCATTCAAATTTCTTTTAATACCAATAAATAATACCAATATACTGTAATTTATACTGACCTTCTTACATGAAAAATACCAACGGAAAATAAATTTCGTTGCTATTTTAGCAACGGAATATAAATTCCATTGCTATTTAGCAACGAAATTTAATTTTCGTTGCTATATTTTATCCCAAATTTTCCCTCCAACAAGTGCTACCATATTTAGTAATGAAAATGTGTTTCCGTTGGTAATTTTCGTTGCTAAATTTTAGCACTAAAATCTCTCTCCTTTTTAGCAATGGAGTACAACCATTTATATTCCATTGCTAATTCAATAAAACCTCAACCAATTTTAGCAACGGAAATATTTTTCCATTGCTAAATAGCAACGAAATTTGATTTCTGTTGCTAAATTAACAACGAAAACGATTTCGTTGCTATTTTGCTATTTTTTGTAGTGCCTCTCCTCTCTCTCTCTCTCCTCCTCCTTCTCCTCCTCCTCTTTCTCTTTTTCTTTATGCTCATACTCCCCAGGTGAGTCCAGGGTTTGACATTAGAATCAATTATACACCAATTTGAAATCAATATAGCAAAATAAAATATCAAATAACAACTAAAAATTCAATAATTAAAGCCACAATATGAACTAAACTCTCACATAATAGCATTAACAAACGCAGATGAGATAAATTCGTAAATAATGAACATGCTTGTTGTCTATCGAATTTCTTCTTCGTATCATCGTTGTTCACAGTAGAGGCTTCATCTTTGTTTTCATTCACAAGATTAACTATTATGATACGATGAAATTTCGGCTATCATAATTATCAAAGGCTTATCAAGAGTTCCTATCTTTTAATGGAAATGAAATTAAGGGGTACTGGGGTTTTTGAGTTGCAGAGTTTGGTTTGTACTTCTTCAAATTGTGGAATTGTTGAACTGGGTTCTACTCAAATTGGGTATTTGCTGTATATATTTGTATGTATTTGATTATTCTTTTACCTGTTTTGTGTTTCCTTAGTTTTAGGGTTCATTTCCTCCTAACTGTTGTAACTAGTCGTTGATATTTGTGTATATATTCTTTTACCACAAATAAGAAAAGGAAGAATAATTTCCAATCTTAATATGGTATTAGAGCGATAATTTTTTTCCTTTGATAATTTTTTTTCCTCTGCAAATGGAAGTTACTCTTTTTACTAATGCTTCTTCTTCTACACGTAATACATAACCTAATTCTTCATCACCATACTACATTAACCATTTAAATAACCCAAAAACCACTTTAGTAACTCAATAATTAAATGGTGATAACTATCCTGCATTGAGCCATACTATTTCCATGGCTTTGGAAGCCAAGCATAAACTAGGCTTTTTTAATGGAACCATTAAGAAACCAAATGAAAATTCTCATCTCTTTTTATATTGGAATTGCTGCAACAACATAGTGCTTTCGTGGCTTCTCAATTCAGTCACCAGAGATATAGACAATAGTGTTATTTATATAAAGACAGCCCATGAAGTTTGGGATGATCTTTATGACAGATTTTCTTAGGTAAATGCTCTACACATTTTTGAAATTCAGCGAGCTATTGCTAACCATACACAAATGAATGATTCAAAGCTGCATATTATACAACTCTCAAAGGATTACGGGATGAACTCTCTACATATAATGATTTTCTAACCTATATATGTGGCAATGTCCAAAAGATCCGCAATCTCCATCAAAGAGACCATCTCATTCAATTTTTCATTGGCCTAAATGAATCATAAAATACTGTTAGAAGTCAAATTCTTCTCATGAATCCATTACCTCATGTTTTCAAAGCTTATTCTCTTTTGTTATAGGAAGAAAGACAACGATCAATTCTCATAATTAATTCTGTCACTCATTAGAAACAATCAGCTTTGGCTGCTGTCCAAAATAAATCACGTGGAGTTAAGCCAAAATATCACAGTGATTATTATGGTTTAGATGTGCACTCAGAATCACGATGCCACAAAAATCTTGGAAATACAAGCTTTAAACAAGAGGAAGTTCAATATAATTATGATTATTGTGGACAGGATGGGCATTCAAAATAAAGGTGTCAAAAAAAACCTAAAAATCCAAACTTTCGTGATAGAGTTTAAATTAAACCTGATAATTCTAACAAGACAATTGCTGTAGCAGTTAAAACTGTGACTAATAATTCAAGCTTGCCTTCTGAGACTGTGACTAATAATTCAGGCTCACCTTTTACTCTATCATAGATTCAACAAATTCTTACCTTGATTCAACCAATTGTTCATAACCCTCTTGTCAATTTTGCAAGTATGATTTCAAATCTTCCTTTTCACATTAATAAATGGGTTATAGATTCAGGATGTATAGATTATATAACATATAATCTAGATGCTTTAGCTGCCATTAAAACTCACAATGGTCGACCAATTACTTTGTCAAATGGTGATAATGTTTCTCTCACACTTATAGGCTTATGTGAGTTCACAAAAGACATAACTTTAAATGATGTTCTATATTTTCTTTGTTTTAAATTTAATTTATTATTTGTTAGTAAAATAGCCAAAGACCTTAATTATTTTGTTTAGTTTTTTGCTAACTATTCCATCTTTCAGGATCTACATACAAAAAAAACAATTGGCATGGGTAAAGAACATAATGGTCTTTACCATCGAGCCTATACATTTTTCCTCTTTTACTGCTATTCCTCATTTTGGGGATTTATGGCATTGGCACTTAGGTCATCCAAGTTCCAGTATGTTATATAATATTTCTTTTTCCCATAAATGTCCTTGCACCATATGTCCTTTGGCTAAACAATGTCGCCTACCTCTTACTCTTAGTAATACTAAATCTAATGCCTGCTTTGATTTAATTCATGTTGATATTTAGGAGCCTTATACTAAACCCTTTGTTACTGGTGCTCGTTATTTTTAAAAAATTGTGATGATTATTCTTTTACGACATGGATATACTTTATGTAATAAAAATCTCAAGCTTTTCTTTATCTTAAATTTTTTTTTTGCCATGATAAAAATTTAGTTTAACTTTTCTATTAGAAGTACATAGTGATAATGGACTTAAATTCTTTAATATAAATGGTAATGAATTTTTCATCTCTCTTATTGTCATTCATTAGCATAGTTGTGCTTATACACCACAACAAAATGGTGTAGTAGAGTGTAAACATCCTCACTTACTTAATGTTGCATGAGCACTTCATTTTTAGGGACATTTACCTGTACATTTTTAGGGTGAGTGTGTTTTTACTGCTACTTATTTAATTAATAGGACAACATCTAAGATTCATAATGGGGAAAACACCATATGAATTGTTATTTAATAAGTGCCTACTTGTCATCATTTACATATTTTTGGTTGCTAATGTTAATGTTTTGGCCAAAATATTCATGTGCAACATAAATTTGACAGGCGTGCTTGTCCAGATATTTTTATTGGATATCCTTTTGCTCAAAAAGGTTATAAAATTCTTGATATTCAAACTCATAAGATTTTTGTTACTCATGATGTTACTTTTCATGAAGGGCACCTTTCCTTTTTAATTATTGGATACCACCTTATCACCCAATAATTCCTTCCCTTTACCATTGCCTCTACCTAATGTCAATCTCCCTCTTTTATCAAATCATCTTTCACCTTCATCAAATCCTCCATCCTCTAATGTGCCTTCCTTGCCATCAAATAATGATTCTACTAATACCCTCACTTTACCTGGAGATCTCACCAACCTTTCATTACCTCGTTTACCAAGGAAGACACAACCACCAGAAAAATTCAAAGATTCTTATTGTTATGATGCATAATCTCCTTCATCAAGTACAATATTTCCCTTACATTTTTTTCCTATGATAAATTCTCCCGTTTCCATTTTTCTTTTCTTAGTTATGTATCTTTTATTGTAGAACCTGCTACTTTTTCTCAAGTTGTATAGGATCCCTGTAACACCTCAATTTTTGCATATGTCATACATGTTAAGTTACAGAACATAAAAAATTATTCTAGGTTAAATTTTGGAAAAATCAAGGTTGAATAGGGCGAGAAAACTCGATGATAAGTATAAAGAGATAATTATGTTGAGACAGAAAAACTCAAGACATGGGACCCGACGGACAATGTGACCTGAGACTGAAAAATGAAAGTACATGCTGAGTGGAGTCTAATGGTATAATGGATCAAACAGGTCTCTAAACGGGCAAATAAAGAAAAATTTCACAGGTCAACCCTAAACTTTGATAGAGCGATCAAGGGACCTAGAGATCTCCGATTTCTTCTAAATATCATATATAACATGTAACTAATGTAAAGACACTCTTAAGAATTGAAAAATAGTAATTCTAATAATACTGAAATTTGGGTTTTGACCCGGCTAAGCAGGCTGTCGGGGCCAGAAATATACCAAAATGATGTCAGAATGGGCTAAAATTTTAACCACATGTTCTTGAATATATAAGGAGCCTTGATGCAAAATTTTAGGGCATCTGATATTGGAAACGAAAATTCATGTTTCAGGATGCAAAATCGAGATTGGGTCATTTAGAGGGGTAACCAGAGAATTTGACCCTAAAAAGATAAATAAGACATTAATATAAGATTATGATCAAGTGTGAGTGAGCTTAGGACAGTAGGATGAGCCTAGCTTGATGTATGTCCAATAAGTGACAAAAATTAGAGTCCTTGGATCTAATGGATGTGATTGACTATTGGCCCCTCCTTTAGTACACTCAAAGAAACCCTATAATAGCTCAATAAAATCTACAAGCAACCCCAGAATTTTTGCAAATTCCTCCTCTTTTTTTTTAAAATCTGAATTCCTCACTTTTGTTGCCTCTCCTCCATTTTTCTTCATCCCAAGCTTTATTTCATCAAATCACAAGTCTTAATTGCAACCTAAAGCTCAAAAATTCATCCTATTCAACCTGTAAAAGGATTTTTATCAAAAGGAGGCTAAGAAATTAGGGATTTAAGGTAAAAATCCTAAGGTAAGATTTTGTGATTTCTTGAGTTTTAGGTGGAATTTGAAGGAAAAATTTTATAGGCATGTAGAATTAGCTAGGGAATTATAGTGGTGATTTTAAATTGCTGAAAAACATGCATTAATGATGTGATTTTTTCCCTTTCAAATTCGACCCAAAGAGGAACACATAGAGGAAAAAAGGAACCAAAGGGGAAAAGGGAAGGAAAAGGAAGATTAGGTGGAGAACAACCTAATTGAGGTTAGTGGATGCAAATTACATTTAATTTCACTAATATAGTTGAATTTTCTATGATTTCTACATTATGTAACTATACTAGATTGCATGAAATGATGAAATAATGTAAATTAATGTGATATAATGTTGATTTGAAACATTAGAAACATAAATGAGTGATGAAATTAAATTAAAAGTGAGTGTAATTGGCTTGGCCGAATATGGTACCTTAGGGTACCTTTGTGTAATTTGAGCTTTAATTGGGTATTTAATTCTAATTGAATAAATTAAGGTATAAGGAATGTAATTACATTAATTGGAATAAATTTTGAGAGTTTTGATTAATTGTGCCATAGTTATATAATGATGGAACTTATGGGAACTTTAAAATATTCATGTGAAAGTGGTATGTTTCACTACATTATGTCATAAAAGGGATATACAATTATGAATGACATAAAAAGGAAGGAGAAAATAATGTGTAAGTGTGAGGCCTTTAAGTGGCCGAATGGTGTACATGCATATAATGCCATGTTTTAATTATATTTTTGTAATATTATGTGTAAAATTGTGAAATGTATAATTAATGAGTTTGAATGTATAGAAACGAAATTATGATAATGTTAACATAATATATTTGATATATAAAACAGCGTAAAAATAATATGATGTAAGAAAATGCTATAATTTATTATGCCCTTAGTACTCAGTGGATAACCCAGGATCCTAGGATAGTATGGCTAGCCATAGGGGCACCTATCCTGCAATGTTCTGTATATTGTACTGTTGTTTTAACTGTCACTCTACTGTTACTATACTGAAAGAGTGAGATTGCACTATTAGCCAGCTTATTATACTGATATACAGGGGAGTAGCATCGTACTGTAGTGGTATAGTTGCTCCCACTTACTGGAATTATTCATCCGCTTATCCGATTTATTGTACTGTCTACAACTAGGGACAAAACGATAATTTTATATGAAACTATGAAAAAGGGGTATTTACAGTCCTTAAAATATAAAAAATGTGAATAAGAGTGAAATGAGATGAAAAATGAGATATATATGTTCAATAGGGATAAAAACATAATTAAGCGATTAACCGAGGGCAAAATGATCAAACTGTGATAAAAATGTGGCTAAAATAGTCAAGATGGGTAATTTGACTTAAAAGGGCAAATCCATAATTAAAGGAAGTTACAGGGACCAAACGGTAATTTTTTCATCTAAGAAAAATTTTAAGGACTAAAATGTAATTTGTGTAATTAAAGCAAGTAAAAATCAAAGGGAGTCAATCTTGTCAAAATTAGAGTTAAATTGGATAAATTGAGGAAAAGTCAACTAAAAAGTCAAAATTGGATTCAAATTGAAAATATCAAACTTCAGGGGTATAACTGAAATTTTTTACTTAAAGTGGTGAAATTGTGAAATTAGATATAAAATAATATTTTCGAGCCAGTTAGGAGAAAATTGTGACAAAAGGAGAATAAATTTGAAATTTATGAAATCTGAAAATTCATTAAACTATTAATGAATTTAATTGATTTAAATATTTAGAATATAGTAAGTGAAATTTTATGTATATGTATCCACCACTAAGCAACTATGTTGCTTAGTATGTAGTTTATTGTAACTGTGCACAGGGACAGGTATAGCTAGCTGGCGCTGAAGACCAATAGTGGCATGTACAGAGTAGGAGAACTTTTGTTACTTTTGGATTGTAAATATTTTGCAAGATTTTCATAATATTTTATGGAGTTATTGTAATAACTTATGACCTTAATAAAATTTTTGGTTGGTGTGCTTGAAGAGATGCTTTTAGTTGATTGTATGATGAATTATTTTGAAGTGCTGTGTTGATTGTTGAAGTTTGGGAGTTGGAGAAATGATGTTTGGGAGTGTAACTCAAATATTGCAGGTTTGGGCAATATGAATATTAAGTCGTCATGTTGCCGGATTTTCCCAAATTAAATAACAAATTGATTGTAGTAGAAATGTTAATAAATCAATACAGTCTTGGAATTGTATAGAGGGTGTTACATTTAATGGTATCAGAGCATGGTTTAGGTGGTCCTAAGATCGGAGTTAATGTGTAAAACGTGATGTTAACTTGAGGAATGGATGGAAATATAATAATGATACAAGTATATGCCACTATATTGTGATATAAATACTGGAATTGAATTTTACCTATCCCTTGTGCATTTCAGTATCGATTATGGCATCTGGCTCCAAACAAAATTGCTAAGATAGTGAGTGATACTGAGAGCGAGGCTCCTGCGAGCCCAAAAAACACATAAATCAATACCGAGTACTAGATCGCAACAACATACCCAACACGCTCCTACACCAGTGACACAGACTCCTCCGCTTCCTACACCAGCTGATGTTATGCGAATGATGGTAGAGTTCTTTCAGAGATTTTAGCCTTAACAACAGGCACCACCTCAGCCATCTAACATATT
Source organism: Excoecaria agallocha (assembly GCA_037975025.1). NCBI lineage: Eukaryota > Viridiplantae > Streptophyta > Magnoliopsida > Malpighiales > Euphorbiaceae > Excoecaria > Excoecaria agallocha. The sequence goes on from CM075812.1 coordinate 11,687,747, forward strand.
TATACTAGAATAATTAAAGAGATTGGGTGCATAAGACTTTTATGGCAAAGAACCGATCACGGCTATCCAAGAATAAGAATGACTTAGTAACATTGAAAGGTTGTTTCAAATCACACATAGTCCACTAGAAGAGAAGCTTAAGGGAGCAGCAACACTATTTCAAGGACCAACATACATATGATGGGACACAGTTAAATGCTATACACCACCAGAGCAGGTTACCTAGGATTACTTCTACAAGCAGTTTCAAGATAAATATGTGGGCAGAGAGTATTTAAGAGCCATTGAGGAGGCTTTTTGGCGACTACGCCAGGGTACACGGACAATTCAAGAGTATGATCGGGAATTTGAGAGGTTGAGTTTCTATATGAAGGACTATAAATTCCCTCTAGAGAGGATGTATCAGCTTTTTGAGAGAGGTCTCCATACTGATTTGAGGAAGATCTTAGCATTACAGGAATACACAAATAGGAAGGAGCTAGTAGATGCAGCTATCAAGATGGAGATGGTTCAGCAAGAGGAAGTGAGTAGGCAGGTAGATTCCAGCAGAGAAGAAGGCTAGCCCCATGAGCATCGGGCAGTGGGTCCAGTAAGAGAACCAGGGGTCCTACAAGAGTCTTTAGCCATACCAGCAGTGAGTCAGTGCACCACAGCACGGGCACGTCCTTTTGTTGTATCAGTGGGCAGTACCCCACGGGCCTAGAGTTCTAGTGGACCAGAGGTGCCAGTTTACGACCATTGCAGGAGACGACATGTAGGGGAGTGTTGGAGACTGACAGAAGCATGTCTGAGGTATGGATCTCGAGATCATCTAGTGAAGAATTGCCCTAGAACATCAATATAGACTACTACATCAGTAGTATAGACTGTTACTGGCAGACAAGGTGCTCCTTCAATCCAAAGTCGAGGTAGAGGTAAACCCAGTGGGGCTGCATTTGCCTGAGGAAACGCCCCAGCTCCCCCAGCTACAGGTAGGCCATTTTTGGTCAAGGCTTATGTTGTCAGAGCCCGGGAAGAACATGATGCTCCAAATGTGATTGTGGGTAAGTTTTACTTATTTGATGATACTGTTTGTGCATTAATATATCCCGGGTCTACACATTCATATTTGAGCATTGGAGTTGCACGGGGCAAGGGATTAGAAAAAGCATAATTAGATCTAAGTAACCCTTTGGGGCATATTGTGGTTATGAACAAAGTATATAGGGGGTTGTCCTATCCAAATACAACAGATTAATTTCCCTGCAAATCTGATTGAATTCCATTCCACGAGTTTGATACTATCCTAGGGATGGATTGGCTCCATAAACACCGAAAAATTATTGACTGTCATTTGAAAAGGATCACCTTGAAACCCCGAAAGGTCAGGAAATTGTGGTTATAGGAGAACAATCTAGCTTCTTATCTAATGTCATCTTAGCCATTGCAGCGCACATATATATTAGAAAAGGGTGTGCAGCTTACTTGGCTTTTGTTGCTGAATCTGAGGTTCAGAAGTCACAGGCTAGTGATGTACCTTCCCTGATATTTTTCCTAATGAGTTACCAGGATTACCCCTTGTGAGGGAGGTTGAATTTAGTATTGATGTATTACCTGGTACAACACTTATTGCCATGGCCCTTTACCGTATGGCACCAGCAGAATTGAAGGAACTGAAGATTCAACTACAGGATTTGTTAGAAAAAGGATTCATCCATCCAAGTGTTTACCTTTGGGGAGCCCCAATGTTAATTGTAAAGAAGAAAGATGGGTCTCTCAGACTATGCATTGACTATAGACAATTGAATAAAGCCACCATAAAAAATAAATACCCATTACCTAGAATTGACGATTTGTTTGATCAACTAAATGGTTCAATACCTTTTCAAAAATCGACTTAAGATTGGGTTATTACCAGCTTGGAGTAAAAGAGGTAGATATTCCTAAAACTGCTTTCCGTACAAGGTATGGGCACTATGAATTTGTAGTTATGACTTTTGGTCTCACTAATGCACCGACTGCTTTTATGGATTTGATGAATCGTACTTTTCACCCTTATCTGGATCAATTTGCGATGGTATTTATTGATGATATCCTAGTCTATTCTCAAACACCAGAAGAACATGATCAACATTTAAGAATTGTACTATAGACACTAAGGGATAAGCTGATGGAATATGACATGGTATGATAATCATGATAGCACAACGGAAAAACAAAAAATTTGATCATACATACCATACATATCCAAAGATAGGAACGAAAACATGCAATTTTAGGGTTTTGAAACTTACAATAGATGATGCCTTTTATTCTTTGATTTTTTGATGTCCAGCAACCAAGATGCCTTTATCCACCTTAGATCTCGATCACCAATGCCAAGGAATAGCCTTTTGCGCCACTCCCTCTATTCTCACACACACAATTACACCGTCGGCTTAAAAACGAGATTGCTAGATCTCTTTTTCGATATTGTGTAAGGGTTATAGTTTGAAGCTACAAAACTTGATTTTGTACTTCTTTAGATTGCTATTACTGCTCAATAACACAAGAGAATGAGGAACAATCCTTTCTCCTTGTGAAAAATTGAACAAAAGAATTAAGAGAGAGAGAGTCACTATTCACGAGTTACTATTCATGCCACAAAAAAATTAGGTTTAGGGTTTTATTTCTTTTAATATATATGCTTATCCTTTGGCAAGTCATTAATCTGAATTCAACTATCCTAAGATAATTAATTCAAACTCTATCACTTCCTAAAGATAAGTAATATATTTTGAATTAAACTCCTTTGAATTTAAATTCAAATTTGAAATAAAACATAAGACATTTAAATAAATGAAATCACTTAATTAAATATATAAGTGATTTAATTTAATTTAAATTCCTTTAGGCTTTAATATTCAATTAACTTAATTAACACAAGATAATTAATTAATTGAAATTAAACCTTATGGGCTGAATTTCTCTCTCTCATGGACCAAAGCCCAATAGCAATATTATAACCCATTACATACATTAATTTGACTTTAATTAAAAGCCCAAATTAATGTCCAATACTTAATTTAAATATTTTAAGCCCAATGCTTTGTGTGCGATCCTATAGGTCCATTTAATGTTGGCAATGAATTAATAAATTAATTCAAAGGCTATATATATTCTCTAGCAAGATATTATAGCATTCCAAATTAAATGAAAATGCATATGGCATTTGGTGACCTAATGCAATTTCGCATAGTCCCTTACCCATAAATATCAAAATTAATATAAGGCATGAAACTAGTCATCCTTATATACATTAATTCATTTCTTGATATTCCAGTGACACTGAACTCTCAGATAAATAATGATTACTCATTATTTCATCTCGGTATGGCCATACACTTCTCAGTTCACTGATCAAGTGGCCGGTGATATTTTTCTCTCTTATCGAGAGGGGTAATCCCTTCACTTCTCTCATGCTCTCTAACATGAATCAGTGCATACCCAATCATACCCGTACTTGTCACTCTGTTACGAGCACGTTAGGTGTATGTCAAAGTACACAGTAATTCATAAAGAGTTTCATAGAGATTTCAGGTCTAAGAACTCCGATACAAAACTTGCATATGAGAAACACTTATGACTTGTACCATGTAGTGTTCTCATAAGCGGATCGAATCCAGATACCATGTTCTTTAACATGTATCTATGATCTCTGATTGACACTCTTGTCCTAATGATCCATAAGACAGAACTCATAAGATCAGAGAGAGCATACTAGTCTTAATTCATTTGTTATTTCCATAACAATGACTGACTAGGAATATTTAGAATGATGTCTCATTTGTTTCAAGGTCTTACAATCCATGTGCCTCACACATGATAACTTAAACCGAAACAACACTCTTGGATAGTTTTATCAATTGATATGCACAGGAATACAAAGGATAAAATAAATGCCTCATTTTATTAATTTCAAGTGTTTCGTTACAATGTATTGGGGCTAGGGCTTACACTAACATAAGCAACTATATGCTAAATTCAGCAAATGTGAGTTTTGGTTGAATGAGGTTGCTTTCCTTGGTCATGTAGTGTCAGCCGAAGGCATCAAGGTAGACCCAATAAAAATTGAAGCCGTACTTGATTGGAAGCCACCTAAAAATATTTCAGAAGTTCGAAGCTTTCTTGGATTAGCTGGGTATTACAGGCGGTTTGTGAAAGGATTTTCTATGATATCCTCCCCACTTACTAAGTTACTACAGAAAAATGTCAAATTTGAATGGACCGAAAGATTCCAGCAAAGCTTTGAGAAACTAAAAAGCATGTTGACTAAAGCTCCCATCCTCACTCAACCCATTTCAGGTAAACCTTATGTTATGTACAGTGATGCCTCCGGGAGTGGATTGGGGTGTGTACTTATGCAGGAGGGAAAGATAGTGGCATATGCCTCTAAACAGTTAAAGCCACACGAAAGAAATTACCCTACCCATGATCTAGAACTAGTAGCCATTGTGTTTGCCTTAAAGATATGGAGACACTACTTATATGGGGAGAAGTGCTACATTTATACTGACCATAAAAGTCTGAAATACCTGCCTACACAGAAAGAGCTCAGCCTACTATAGAGACGGTGGCTAAAACTCATCAAGGACTACGATTGCTTGATTGACTACCATCCTGGCAAAGCAAACATGGTAGCTTATGCACTCAGTAGGAAGTATTTTATGGCCTTCCGAGCTATGAAAATGAGATTAAATGTAGCATAGGATGGAGCACTCCTAGCTGAAATGCTAATAAAATCGGATTGGCTTCAACAAGTAAAGGCTGCTCAGAGACGAGATGAAAGACTAGCCCCCATTATTTCTCATCCTCAGACACGAGGAGGTAAAAGTATTGAGTTCTCCCTGGATCATGATGATTGCTTATACTATAAAGGTAGGATATGTGTACCCAGCGATGCAAAATTAAAGAAAAACATTTTGACAGAAGCTCATAGTAGTCCCTATGCTATGCATCCCGACAGTAACAAAATGTACCAAGAACTAAAGAAATCATACTGGTGGCCGAGGATGAAGAAGGAGATAGCAGATTTTGTAACAAGATGTTTAACCTATCAACAGGTTAAGGCTAAACATCGAGTACCTTCAGGACTATTACATCTTATCACTATACTGGAATGGAAATGGGAACGGATCACTATGGATTTTGTGTCTGATTTACCACTTACAAAAAACACAGCATGACTCCATCTGGGTGATTGTGGATAGAATGACTAAGTTAGCTCACTTTCTCCCAATGAGATCAAATTTCTCTTTATCCCGACTTTCAAAAATTTATATGAATGAGGTTGTGAGGCTTCATGGTGTTCCAATATCCATAATTTCTGACAGAGACCCACGGTTTACCTCCAGATTCTGGCAGAAACTTCAATAAACACTAGGAACCCGCTTAGATTATAGTACGACCTTCACCCATAAACAGATGGCCAGTCCGAGCGAGTGATATAGATATTGAAAGATATGTTACAATGTTGTGTACTAGAATTTGAAGGCAGTTGGGAGAGATATCTTCCATTAGCTGATTTCGCCTATAACAACAGCTACCAGTTCAGCGTTAAAATGGCACCATATAAAGCACTATATGGGAGGAAATGTAAAACACCCTTATGCTGGACAGAATTGAGTGAAAGCAAGTTAGTGGGACCCGACTTAATCAAGAAAACAGAAGAAAAGGTGAAACTAATCAGAGATAACTTGAAAACAGCGACAAACTGACAAAAAATGTATGCAGATTTGAAGAGAAAGGATATAGAATTCAATATGGGGGATAAAGTATTTCAAAAAGTTTCGTCGTGGTGAAAGGTTCTCCGATTTGGTAAAAAGGGCAAGCTTAGCCCCAGATTTATCGGACCTTATGAGGTAATACAGCGCATGGGACCAGTGGCGTACAGGTTAAAGCTACCATCTGAACTGGAAACAATCCATGATGTATTCCATGTTAAGGAAAAGATATCGTTCGGATCCTTCTCATGTTATCACATCAGGAGAAATACAGTTGAGGCCCAACTTATCTTATGATGAAGAACCAGTGAGAATTTTAGCACGAGAAACCAGGCAACTACGAAATAAATAGATCCCATTAGTCAAAGTACTTTGGACACGCCACAATGTGAAAGAAGTTGCCTGGAAATCCAAAAAGGCAATGAGACAGCAGTACCCCACCTCTTCGATCCAGGTAAATTTCGAGGATGAAATTTTATTTAAAGGGGGAGTACTGTAACACCCCAATTTTTGCATCTGTCATACATGTTAAGTTATAGAACATGAAAAATTATTCTAGGTTAAATTTTGGGAAAATTAGAGTTGAATAGGGCGAGAAAACTCAGTGACAAGTATAAAGGGGTAATTGTGTCGGGACTGAAAAACTCGAGATAGGGGACCTGACAAATAGTGTGACCTGAGATTGAGAAATGAAAGTACAGGCTGAGTGGAGTCTAATGGTATAATTTGAAGAGAAACTGGGATCAAATAGGTCTCTAAACGGGCAAATAAAGAAAAATTTCATGGGTCAACCTCAAAACTTTGACCGAGTGATCGAGGGACCTAGAGATTTCTGATTTCTTTCAAATTTTATATATAACATGTAACTAATGTAAAGACATCCTAGGAACTGAAAAATAGTAATTCTGACAATTCTAAAATTTTGGATTTTGGCCTGGCTAAGTAGGCCGTCGGGGCCAGAAATATACAAAAATGATGTTGGAATGGGTTAAAATTTTAGCCACACATTCTTGAATATGTAAGGACACTCTGTGAAAAATTGCAAGGCAATTTGATATTGGGAGCAAAAATTCATATTTTAGGATGCAAAATCGAGATCGGGTCATTTGGAGGGTCAACCCAAAGAATTTGACCCTAAAAAGATAAATAAGACATTAATATAAGATTATGATCAAGTTTGAGTAAGATTAGGCCAGTAGGATGAGTCTAGCTTGATGTATGGCTAATAAGTGGCAAAAATTAGAGCCCTTGGATCTATTGGATGTTAGTGACTCTTGGCCCCTCCTTTGGTACACTCAAAGACACCCTATAATATCTTAATAAAATCTATAAACAACCCCAAAATTTTTGCAACTTCCTCCTCTTTTTCTTCAAAATCCGAATTCCGCACTTTTGTTGCCTTTCCTCTATTTTTCTTCATCCCAAGCTTTATTTCATTAAATCACAATCCCTAATTGCAACATAAAGCTCAAAAATTCATCCTCTTCAACCTGTAAAAGGATTTTTATCAAAAGGAGGCCAAGAAATTAGGGATTTAAGGTAAAAATCCTAAGGTAAGATTTTGTGATTTCTTAAGTTTTAGGTGGAATTTGAAGGGAAAATTTTATAGGCATGTAGAATTGGGCTAGAAAATTATAGTGGTGATTTTAAATTGCTTAAAAACATGCATTAATGATGTGTTTTTCTCCCTTGCAAATTCGGCCTAAAGAGGAACACATAGAGGAAGAAAGGAACCAAAGGGGAAAAGGGAAGGAAAAGGAAGATTAGGAGGAGAACGGCCTAATTGAGGTTAGTGGATATAAATTACATTTAATTTCACTAATATAGTTGAATTTTCTATGATTTCTACATTATGTAACTATGCTAAATTGCATGAAATGATGAAATAATGTAAATTAATGTGATATAATGTTGATTTGAACCATTAGAAACATGCATGAGTGATAAAATTAAATTAAAAGTGAGTGTAATTGGCTTGGCCGAATATGGTACCTTAGGGTACCTTAGTGTAATTTGAGCTTTAATTGGGTGTTTAATGCTAATTGAATAAATTAAGGTATAAGGAATGTAATTACATTAATTGGAATAAATTTTGAGAGTTTTGATTAATTGTGCCATAGTTACATAATGATGAAACTTATGAAAACTTTAAAATATTCATGTGAAAGTGGTATGTTTCACTACATTATGTCATAAAGGGATATACAATTATGAATGACATAAAAAGGAAGGAGAAAACAATGTGTAAGTGTGAGGCCTTTAAGTGGCAAATGGTGTACATGCATATAATGCCATGTTTTAATTATATTTTTGTAATAATATGTGTAAAATTGTGAAATGTATAATTAATGAGATTAAATGTATAGAAAAAAAAATTATGATAAAGTTAACATAATATATTTGGTATGTAAAACAACATAAAAAAATATGATGTAAGAAAATGTTATAATTTATTATGCCCTTAGTACTCAGTGGGTAATTCAGGACCCTAGGATAGTATGGCTATCCATAGAAGCACCTATCCTGCGGTATTCTGTATACTGTACTATTATTTTAACTGTCACTCTACTGTTACTGTACTAAAAGAGTGAGATCGCACTGTTAGCCGGCTCATTATACTGATATACTAGGGAGTAGCATCGTACCATAATGGTATAGTTGCTCCCAGTTACTGAAATTGCTCATCCGCTTATTCGGTTCATGGTACTGTCTACAACTAGGGGCAAAATGGTAATTTTACATGAAACTGTGAAAAAGGGATATTTACGATCCTTAAAATATTAAAAATATGAATAAGAGTGAAATGAGATGAAAAATGAAATATACATGTTCAATAGAGGTAAAAACATAATTACGCGATTAACCGGGGGCAAAATGGTCAAACTGCGATAAAAATATGGTTAAAATAGTCAAGATGGGTAATTTGACTAAAAAGGGCAAATACATAATTAAAGAAAATTATAGGGATCAAACGGTAATTTTTTCATTTAAGGAAAAATTTTAAGGGTTAAAATATAATTTTTGTAATTAAAGCAAGTAAAAATCAAAGGGAGTTAACCGTGTCAAAATTAGAGTTAAATTAGATAAATTAAGGAAAAGTCAACCAAAAAGTCAAAATTGGGTCCAAATTGAAAAAGTCAAACTTCAGGGGTATAACTGAATTTTTTCACTTAAAATGATGAAATTGTGAAATTAGATATAAAAGAATATTTTTGAGCTAGTTAGGAGAAAATTGTGACAAAAGGAGAATAAATTTGAAATTTATGAAATCTGAAAATTCATTAAACTATTAATGAATTTAATTGATTTAAATACTTAGAATATAGTAAGTGAAAATTTATGTATATGTATTCACCACTAAGCGACTATGTTGCTTAGTGTGTAGTTTATTGTGACTGCACGCAGGGACAGGTGTAGTCAACTGACGCTGAAGACCAGTAGTGGCATGTAGAGAGTATGAGAACTTTTTTTACTTTTGGGTTGTAAATATTTTGCAAGATTTTCATAATACTTTATGGAGTTATTGTAATAACTTATGACCTTAATAAAATTTTTTGTTGGTGTGCTTGAAGAGATGTTTTTATTTGATTGCATGATGAATTATTTTGAAGTGCTGTGTTGATTGTTGAAGTTTGGGAGTTGGAGAAATGATGTTTGGGAGTGTAACTTGAATATTGCAGGTTTGGGCAGTATGAATATTAAGCCGTCATGCTACCAGATTTTTTCAAATTAAATAACAAATTGACTGTAGTAGAAATGTTAATAAATCAATACAATCTTGGAATTGTATAGAGGGTGTTACAATCCCGAATAGTGAAAAGCAATGGACATATAGCTTAAGGCATTAGAAGATACTAATACTTGGTCTTTAGTTTCTTTACCTACTAATCAAAAGCCAATCAATTATAAACATGTCTATAAGTTCAAAAATCATTCCGAATGGCGCATTGAGTTTTATAAAGTACGCCTTGTTGCTAAAGGGTATACTCAAACCAAAGGTGTTGATTATCATGAAACGTTTGCTCCTGTTGCTAAATTAGTCACTATTCGAACCTTATTAGCTATTACAACTATAAGAAATTGGCCTTTATATCAATTTGCTGTTCAAAATGCCTTTTTACATGGTTATTTACATAAGAATATATACATATCTTTATCGCTTGGCCATCCACGAAAGGGGGAGACAAATTTAGTCTGCAAACTCAATAAATCTCTTTACAGTTTGAAAAATGCTCCTCGTAATTAGTTTGCAAAATTTTCTTCTACTTTAATTTCTATTGGTTTCATTCAATCTCATGTCGATCATTCTCTTTTTATCTTACATAATGGGCCTCTAACCCTCTTTTTTTAGTATATATTGATGACATTGTTGTTATAGGTAACAATCCTACTGCTATTTTTGAACTTAAAAAGTTTCTCTTTAGTAAATTTTGCATCAAAGATTTTGGTTACTCAAATATTTCCTTGGCATTGAAATTACTCGCTCTCAAAATGGAATTTATTAAAGTCACCAGAACTATGCTTGGATTTACTCCATAATTATGGGTTCACTTGTGTTCGACCTGCAGACACTCCCATAGAACAACATCTCAAGCTTACTAATAAAGATGGCGACATATTACCAAATCCCTCCGTTTATCGAAGTCTTGTTGGTCATCTGATTTATCTCACTATTACAAGACTATATATTATTTTTACTGTCAATATTTTGAGTCATTTTTGCATCAACCTCGAAAGCCTCAGCTTAGCGCTGCTGAGCATTTACTACGTTATCTAAAGAGCACCCAAGGTCAAGGAATTTTATTATCATCTCAGAGTTCTTTACAACTCACAACTTATAGTGATTCCGATTGGGCCAGTTGCCTGATGACATGATGCTCCACTACAGGTTTTTGCATTTTTCTTGGTTCTAGCCTAATTTTCTGGAAAAGTAAGAAACAATCTACCATTTCTCACTCATCTGCCGAAGCAAAATACTGTTCTATGGTTATGACAACTCGTGAAATTTTATGGCTCAACACTTTTCTTTAAGACCTTAGCATCACTTTTCACACTAGCACTATGCTTTATTGTGATAACCAAGCTGCTCATCATATTGCTATAAATTTAGTATTTCACAAAAGAACAAAGCACATTGAGATTGATTGTCACATAGTTCGTGAAAAGATTTAACAAGGATTAATTCAACTTCTTCCAATTTCAACACATAGCCAAATTGCTTATATTTTTACAAAATCTTTAAAAAAAAAACCAATTTCTGAAGCTCAAAAATAATATGGGCATTCTCAATTTACATGCTCCAGCTTGAGGGGGAGTATTAACTGTATATATTTGTATGTATTTGATTATTCTTTTACCTTTTTTGTGTTTCCTTAGTTTTAGGCTTCATTTTCTCCTAGTTGTCATAACTAGCCGTTGATATTTGTCTATATATTCTTTTACCATGAATAAGAAAAGAAAGAACAATTTTCAATCTTAATATTGGGATTTGAGTATTATGTCGCCTTTGAGCTATGGTGATTGTTATTGTTGTTATTTCCCTTTAATGAAGATACAACTATGTTATTCCTATCTTTAATCTCAATTCCACTATGTGATTGGTACTAATCCAAAGATAAGGCCACACAAATGGAGGAGAAAATCGATAAATGGAAGAGAAAAGCCATTGAATCCTTTTTATTTGAATTGCAGGTTTCATGATTAAATAAGAGGAGAAGAAGAAAGAGTTTTTATATTTTATTTTTTGCATTTTTGCCATGTGGCTGTCACTTTGCATTGGCGTGTCGCATTCTCATTGGTAATCATTAGTGTTGTTTGCCACACATGATTTCCATTCAATTCAATGGTAAAATCACACCATTTAAATGAGATTAAAGGCATACTTGGCTAAAAAAATTAGGGATAAAATAACTTTATTTCCAATAGTTTAGGGATAAAATTACATTTTAGACCTTTTGTTTTTTTTTTAACTTAAATTTATGCGTTTTTGTCCTTTTAGCAAAAAAGGAAATTTCTATGTCTAAGGTTGTGGTTGATATTATTCTTTGTATATCTCTTTCCAATGTGGATCATTTTAATGTTTTACGCCACATTGAAGTAAAGATTGCAAGTTTTGATTCTTTTGTATCTCGTATGTCCATCGTGAGGTAAATTTCTTAGTGGATTTTCTCTTTACGCTGGCATATCAATTCCCTTTGGATTTCACCTTCTTGAAATTCTCCCCATTGGCATTAATTTATGATTGAATCATAGTATCGTTGGTCATATTTATATGTGCTAGTTTGTTTTTCTTGTTAACTTTACTCATCTTTCTTTAAAAAAAAAAGGAAATTTCTATATTCAAAATTAATTTATGATTGAATCATAGTATCGTTGGTGCCTGTAATTTTACATAATTTCTTCGAATTTTCCTTTTTTGTCGGAGCAGAGGTCGTTTTTTTTTTCCAAAGATGAGAAAGAAAGAGTTTGTTACAGTAGCAAAAGAGTTTGCTATAAGATTTTGGAAGTTCCTTTTGGAGAAATAATTAATTTCATGGTATTTAGCTATGAATATTTGTTTTGTTGAGTTACACGTTCATCCTTGCCATTTTTCATCCTTATATCTTCGCATTATGTGCATATTGTTGAAGCTTTGATTGGTGGATTATCCAAATTTTCTTGTTATTTGTTGTCCAAAGAGTTGCATTCTGCAGTATTGGAATTATTCTGCAGCATCTAAGCCTTGTAAGTGCCTCATGTGCACTTACAAAGTGAAAAATGAGATTTCACGCTCCTTAAACGCGTGTAACCGACCCACACCTACCACATCAGTATCATTTTTGCCATTTAGAACATCCAGTTAGTAAAAGGGGTTAAAGTTATTTAATTTTGACAACAATAAATGTCAAATTGGGAAACAATTAACTATAAGGAGTGGGATGACAAAACCGTATAAGTTCAGGTGGTTAAACACATATTAAGCCTTTTTTTAGATAAAATGAAGAGTTGGTGTTAAAATTGAAAACTACGTATTATTTTGGGTCAACTTTGCCCGTAAGATGTTGCCAAAATGAACATTTAATGATGTATTTGATTGAATGACTAGTATTAAACTTTTCATTGATATCATCCATGCTCTTTCCCTCTTATCCGCCGTATTATTATTATTATTCTAGAAATTGGATCTTATTAACATAGATTGTAATTATTTAATGACATCTTTATCCCTTAAAATTCTAATTAATGTTTTACATATCATATTTAAAGATATTTTTTTTATAACTATCGAATATCCGAAATTTATTGATCTAATTAATGCAAATTTGTACTTTACAAATTAACAAAAGGGAGCAAAGCCTATTTTAATTAGTTAGTATCTAGCAAATTCTTAAGGTAAATAAATTAAGGAAGATAGATTTCTTAAAGTATTTATCAAGTTTTACGCCTATTTTTATATTATTAAACATATAATTACTAAGTATATATCAAACTAAAAACTAATAAGCTTCATTAATATGATTTATAACATTTTCTCGATTTATTTATAATTTTACTCAAGTATAAAAGTTAAAAAGATTTGTGCTATTGTATTTATATTGATGTAGTGACTGAATCGAATTTTTATTCTTATAATTAGACGTTAGACTTTTTGGGTTTATAATTTTCTCATTTAATCAAAACAAGAAATTATGTAGTGTTAGTTTTGAGGGATTGCTTGAGATATTAATTTAATTTAATTAATGTGTTTCCATGAAGAATTTTTCTTTAAAAATTCATAATTATTCATGTAACTAATTGTGTGGAATGTCAGATTAGTTTGGTTGGGAGAAGAAAGACGATTCGGGGCTTAAAGGTCAAAATAAAATACCAGACAATTGAAAAGAAAACAAAAGTAGAAGACTAAGTAAGACTTGAGATGCATGTGCAATGACACAAATGCAATGACTATAGGAGACGTTCTTGTTTTACCCGCAACTCCATTCTTATTAGTTGAATGCAACATTTCAACTCCTCCAACGTTGAACACCTCCCATTCCCACTTGCTTTGGCTTCATTTTCTACTACACCAATGATACGTTCAATTGTCAATTTACCCATGTTAACTGGCAGGATTAGCTCACTGTCGGATTTGGTCGTTATCAAATTATTTGCGGATTGGATCAAATTTTCGCAATTAAATCCATACTATTTTATTAAAAGTCATTCTAACCAGTATCAATTATAAAAATCACTGATACTCTATATCAGTATTACTTAGTGCAGAAACTCACACATAGACATATATGCTACCAAACCATGTAGGATACTTACCACATAGTCATTTCATTCCGGTCATCTTTTCACATGTTAATCTGACATGACATATATCCTACATATGAGCTCTAGTGCTAAACTGAAGTTCTGGCAAGGATTTCGATAGTTCCTTCACAGGTGACCAAACAGGATTGAGATACGGTGATGCGAGTGGATTTAAACCATCCGATTATGCAAATTTGATCAAATATTTTATTCTAAAAGAATCTAAAAATATAATAAAAGAAAAGAAAAATTTTGGTATCACGGGTCTGTACCCGTTACAGTCTGTAAAAGACAAAGGGGTGAAGTGAGCTATAGGTAATAGGCATCTTACAAAAGAACCTAGAAGTGGTCAAGAATTAAAAAAAAAAAAAACAGATAAAATAAACCTGCCTAGTCTTTGAGACTTGTATATCCCTTCATACACGCATGAAGATTGTGTAAGTAAACGCTTATGCTACCCTGTTCGGACGCTTACGCACAAAATTTAATGAGCAATTATTACATATAATGTTTTTTTGAACGTCAATTAAAAAAAAGTAGGTCAATATATATCAATTTTACAAGTTTAGAAAATTAAGTGGTTGCCTGCCAAAATTCACGGGACTAAGTGAATTATTGAGATAAATTTAAAAGGCTAAATTTTTCTAATTTTGTCTATTTTTTTTATGTCATTGTGCATGTATTACAAACAATAATATATATTTTAAATATTGAAAAGAAAGGATCAATGTTATCTCAATCTTACAAAATTCAGGTGTTGGAAAGTTGCTAGTAGAGTTCAAGGGATAAATGAATTCTTGAGATAGATTTGATGGGTTGGAAATGAAGCAGCATTATGTGTAATAATAATAATAATAATAATAATAATAATAATAATAATAATAATAATAATAGGATATCAAAAAAGAAGGGGTCCACCGTCTGAATTGGAGAAGTGGTAAAATCCGGGAGGAGCGGTCGTGTGGTCCAAAGTCCAAACAAAAATACGAGTGATAAGATGAGACTAAGATTTGGCTTCACCAATCACAGCTTGCCACCTCAGAATGTGCCCTTCTCTTTTGTACTTTTTTTCTCCTAAACACGCTTTTCTCTCAATTTACCTAAATAAATATCCTATTCCCACCCCCCATCACGCAACAAATAAAAATAAAATAATATACTCAAATTAATCTCATCAATGGATTCAATTTATCTATCTTTCAATAAAAATATAATTTTAATTTAATTAATTACTATTTATTCATAATTTGATCAATGCTCATCCATAAATTGATTCAATTTAATCTATTTACTGTGCAATTTATATAATTTGATACGTATATAATGAACTTATATTATTTATAAATTTTCAATTTTTTTTAACAGCGATGACTTAGTGCCTCAAAAAATAAAATAAATTATTTTTCAATCAGTACATTATGCACATCAAATTTATATGGCGTTTATAGATTATACATACACATTTTTTTAATTTTAATAAATATTTTTTAAATAAAAAATAAAATTATAAAAATTTGACATACTTATCATTCGTTCATTCATATTTCAATCCATTAGATAATGATTTATTTAAATCAAACCTAATTTAACTCAATCGATCTATTAATTACTCATAAAATTTTTATCCGTTTATATTTCACATTCTAACTTGTGACGTACAGCTTTGGTTAAATTAAAAGAATTCCGAGCAATATTAGTAAGCACCCATTTGGTTTTTTTCTTTGCAAATTAACACGAATTAAGTTGCATCCTTGAATTAAACTAATTGAGAAACTGCGTCATGAAAAATTAAGCAAACATTAATTCAAAATTCAAATATCAAAACATTTCTTCAAAATATGCCAACTATTGATTGAAAAAAGATATCAAATAGCATTGCATAGTTAATTGGTACCAAAAAGTTACACGTTAGCTTAATATCAACGTGTTTGTTAGCTGACGACAATCAGCACATAAAATATGGCCCACCAATCAAAGTTAAAACCATTTCATAATTAATAAATCACAGAATTATTATTTTATATAAATAAAACAAAAAATGGCTGAAAAATAATTTATTTTATTGAAATGTTTATCGAAAGTGTCATATTAAGTAAAACAAAATTGGCTGAAAAATTTTATTGAAATGTTTATGGAAAGAATTTTGAGTAATTCGCATATTTAGGATTGAATTAAATCAAAATATATTTTATTTACGTGATATCAAAACTACTAATTTTTAATTTTGGAATACATGCAAATATATAGTATTTGTAAACTTCATACTTCATATTTTTCATATGTATACAGTTTTGAATAGTGATTTAATTACACCGATGGTCTTTCACTTTCATCCTTGACTCTTTTACATTCATAGTTATAAAAAAGTTGATTTATAACCAAAAAAAGAAAAAAAAAACACTTTATTTGATTACAATGATGGCCATAACAGATGACAGATCGATGAACCACATCAGCATTTATTTTCTAGAAACAGCCACATAAGCGACCGCAACAGTGATGATTGTCCAATGGTGCCACATCATCATGATGACTTGGCAAGTGACATGGACATAATAAAAAGAGAATCGAAAAGAAAAAAAGTGAGCCAGACTGTTTCCTTCTGCCCCTCAAGAAAATTTTAATTTTTCTTTCAAAATTTCATTTCTTCCCTCTGATTTGATTTGAACCAAAATTCAACACTTACTGTAGTTATTGTTCCAAGCTAGTCAAAGTTCCGTGGCTCGTGGATACGAGAAACCGCGTTTTATCTTGTTTCTGTTGAATAATAAATATCGAAATTTGTTCAACGCTGAACGTAAAGAAAATATGTTAAATTAAAATTTATTTTGTTTACATTATAATTTTTTAATGCAAAATAAATTTTTATTAATAATATAAAAAATACATCTAAAAGTTACAAATAAATTTATAAAATTTAAAAATATATAAAAGTACGAAACTAATCAAATTATTAAAATATATCTCTAAATTTTTTCAATAAAAAATAGTAAATAATGATAATATATAACAAAAAATTTAACTTTTATCATAAAATTTAATCTATTTGTTGTTCATAAAAAAATTCATTAAAAAAAACGAAAATTTTCTATAAACGAAAACAATAACCTTCAAATATGAAGGATAAACGTGCATAATAAAAAATTTAAATTACAATCAATATTAACTTAACTAATTTATAAAAATACAAATAAAATATAGATAAACACTAAAATCAAATCTAAAATAAAAAATTTAGATTTGAGTTTATTAAAATCAAAATATAAAAAAAAATAAATAAAAAAATAATCAATAAAATTAAAACTTCAGATCTACACCGATTTGAAAATTATTACAGAAAAAATTAAAAAAAAATTAAAAAATATAAAAATAAATTTAATAAAAAAAGTAAAATGAAATAGGAGATGGGCTACTGTCTGTAAATAAACTGACGGCAACTTCAAAATTAGACAAACTAAATAAAAATCTTTGAATTTCGGTAGGGAAGGAGGCTAAATCTTTTTTAGTAGAGATTATAGAAAAAAAGGCGAAGGTTTTTTTTGTATGGTGGAAATTAAATTTATCCCATCAGTTTGAAATTAGAAATAAAAAAATAAAACGAAATAGGAGAGGGACTCCCTTTAAAAGAAAGAATTGAAGAACCTGATTTTATCTGCATTTTAAGATACAGGAAATTAGAAATATTTTGTGGCATCAGCTTAATATTTGCCTCCAAGCGTTAGTACATCATTCACGATGGGTTCGAAATTAATGTATTTTTGGTTTTTAAATTGATCCATATTTTATTGCCCTATCTATGATTTTGATAATAAATAGTATCTGTGCATTGTAAATATTTTTGTCATAAATAATTATTTATATGTCCATATCAATATTATTCCATATAATAATACAATTTAAATTACCTAAATTTTTTAGAACAATATATTAATATTATTTTTCTATAATAAATAATGCATTTGATAAATTAATATTTTATAATTGACTATTGGTATAACAATTACAACAACACATATAATTATTTAATTTTTTCCCATATATACATAAATAAATTTTTTAAATTTATTTTCAATATTTAAATTGTATACAAATCTGACTTTTTTTCTCCACGCATCTCAAAATTATTTATCAAAATACGAATGTAAATTAAATATCAACGCAGTTAACTATTGTTTTTATTTATTAATTATAAAACATTTATCTATACAAATTTATTATGACTAATACAATAAATATCACAACTTGTAATACAGTATAAACAATTGTTATTTTACATTATAATTTACATATAAATTAACTTTGTATTTTCCAATTAAAGCTATTGTCATAACATATTTAAATTTTTAAATTATAAATTTATTTGCCTTTCTTTGTATGTCACCCAGTTACCTAACATATATCACCTGTCAAAAATTATTTAACACCATTAACAATATTTTTAAATTTATTGATACCACGGATTATTAAAGTTAACAGTTAATTTATTTGTCTTTAATTTTTACCTCAACTAAAAGATTAACAATACAATTTAATTAAATCGTTGTACTAAATAAAACATATTATTTTTTTATAAAAGTATAAAATAATAACAAACTAATTAACTCAATCCATATTAATTAACTCTAAATTATTTAACTATATGACCATATTAAAATCATATTAAACAAATAACTAATATCATATTAAATTAATAACCAACGAAATAACTATCAGTTATATTCAAATAGTATCAAATTAATAACCAAACAAATAACTAAAACCATATTAAATTAATTAACTAAAATCATATTAAAATAAATTACTAAAATCATGTTAAAATAGTAACCAAACAAATTCTTAAAATCATATTAAAATAATAACCAAGCTAATAACCAAATAAAATTTTCACATCTAATCATTATTATTAATTTTTTTATTAGTGTATTTAACCCTAATATTACAAAATAACTATAATCATGTTTTCTCTAATCATCTACGTAATATTAATTAATTAATTATTTATAAATAATTAATACTTACAATTACCTATAATTATAATTATTTCATCAAATAAAACCTAACTCATACATAATATGACATGCTTATTATGAAATATAAAATAAACCAAAGAAGAAAGAACAATAAAAGATGAAAGATCAAGAAAGAAAAATTACCAAGTATTATAAGAAGTATGAGCAGCAATGGAAAGGGAAGAAGAAGCTCACAAAATTTGGCTGGATCCCATTAATATAGGGCACTTGTCCTAAATAAAAAATAAAAAAACACTCTCCTCTCTCGGGTCAAAATGAAATGACCATTCATAGGGACCTTTTCAAAAATTATGAAAAATCACGTGGATCGGGGGACTTTTTTACAACTTCTGAAACTGTTGCAAACTGCAGCGATTTCAGATCTGAAACTGCTATAGCCTGCAGCGATTTCAGAAGCTGCATGTCATTCTCTCTCGTCTGTGGCGGCTGACTCTTTCTGACGATCTCGTTCCACCTGTCAGCGATTTCATAAAATACACCACTCCCATAATTTCCTCCTAACACACCCCATTTTGGTAATTACATTTTAAAACACATTATTAAAAAAATTATCCCCTATAAATTTGGATCATTTTGAGTCATTTATTTTAAATTTTAAATTTTTAGGAGCATCTTCGGATAGATTCAGATTTAATTTTTAATTTAATCAGTTTGATTTGAAATAAAAAATTGATTACATTAAATTGGTCCAATTTTTAATATTTAAGAATTATTAAAATTGAACCAACCAAATTATTAGTAACATGTCCTGTTGTACATTTTTATATATTTATCGATAAAATAATCCTTAACTTTGTGCGTTTCTTTTTTTTTTTTTTCTATTTTTGTGTCACTTCCCCTTTCAAATGTTAGAAAAATTAACTTTTAGAATGATAACTAAAACATAAATTTTTACGAAAAAATAAAAGATACATTTTTATTAGGGGTGTGTAAAAATCGAACCGATCAACTCCAATCGAATCGACAAAATCGGATGGAGTTAATCGGGTTGTTAGGGTCGGATCGGTTTTTGATATATATGTTAATCGGATTTCGGATCGGGTCGGGTGAGACCCGACTAACCCGAACAACCCAAAAATTAAATATATAAATAAAAAATTGTAATTTTTCTACAATATTAATTAATATATAATATATATTTAATGTAATTTGAAATTGTTAGTTTGTTGTATTTTTAAAATATTATTTATTATATTTAATATTATTTATTTGTATTAATTTGAGATTTTAATTTAAATATGTAAATTAAAAAATAATAATTTCGGGTTAATCGGGTTGTTCAGGTCGGGATCTGAAAAAATCGGGTTGTTCTGGTAGGGGTCCGATATTTATATAGGGTCAGATCGGATAAAGAAAATAGATAAATTTTGGGTTTCCGGTTCGGGGACCGATGCACACCCCTAATTTTTATGGAATACCTCTTATGCGGACAACTAAAATTTCGATAAAAAGCGCTAAATTATGTGGCATTGAGAATTTAAAACTCGAATTATAAAATTTTCTTCTAATTAAAATTGAATGTTAGCATGGACACTTACATATTTCATCCAAGGGCTAAATTTCCTTTTTATTTTTTTTATTCACATCTTTTAATTTGGATTCTAGACACTATTACATCCAATAGCCAAAACTAAATTCTACACAATATTCTGTACATACACCTAAACCAAAAGCTAAGATTAATTTGGTTACAATGTCAATATTCATAACTATATAAAAATTTTTCCGTTTAATATTTGTTAATTCAAGGGTTAAGTTCTTTTTTTTTGACACCATTTAATCCAAAGATTCTTAATTTTTCTTATTTTCATATTTTTATTTTGGATAGTTAGAATCTCTTCATCACTATTTTATTTAATGGCTCATAATACACAATTTTTTTCCCATTTAATCGAGCTAATGGCCACGACTGGATGAGTTACTATTTGATTTAAAAGTCATCAAAATTCCTCATTTTCTCTTCCTTTAATTTAAATTTTTGTGAATAAATTATAACATCATTAATAAATTTTCACTTTGTTTAAAATAAATGATTGCTATCATATATAACTCATTATATTAGTCAGTTTGACTTTATCAGTGTTACAAATCAATCTGATCACCGGTCAAACTTGATCAAACCCGTCATTGTTCAATGTTCACCATGAAATTGTGATCCAAAATTTACCTTAAATGAACTTTTTTTTTTTTTGCCTCAAAATAGATCTTTAGTTTTGTTTCAAATGACACTGTTCATAGCTCGAAAAAATACTATTCATGCCCCGAGTGATACTATTCATTTCAAGAAGTACTATTCACAAGTTTGGGAATTTTGGAGCGTTACACCCCTCTCATGTTTTAAATAATTAATAAATTTCTTTTTATTTAAAATATCTAATTGACATTGTATATAACGCATTCTATTTGTAATTTTGACATTTTTAGTGTCTTGAATTAACTTTGAAAATCGGTTAAATTTGGTCAAATACAATATCGCTATTCATTGCAAAAGCGTGATCTAGATTTTAGTTTTAGTTTTAACATCCTAAAGGTGATTGCATGTGGAATCAAATTGAAGTTAGGTGATTTTTAAGTTATAAACTATATAAGGTGAAATCAAATTATAATTGGATGAGTTTTAAGTTTTATCAATAAACAATTATTTGGATATATGTAAATTAAGTTAGTTACTCTTCTATAAATCAAAGGGCTATCTATTGTTTCACTTAAACGAGAATCTCTATGTTGTTTCAAAAATTGGCCTTTCTCAAATGATTTAAGGGCATATGCATACTTTGTATTTTATTTTTTAGGTAAAGCCATTCATAGTTGATGCTACACAGGACGTGGGAAATTGCACTTGGACATCTGGCGTATGGCCCAATCTTAATTGGCCTTTAGGAATATGATAGGGTCAATTTTATATTATGGAGTAATTAATCTTTCTGTTTTTTAATATAAAGACCGACTAATTAATGTTAAGTAGATAAATTAATACTATAAATAAAAGTACGATAAAAAGTGTGTGTATTTTTATATATATATAAATAAAGATACAATGCTTATACGAATTCATGGTTATCAATGGACATGGATTATAAATGTTATTTGTAAGATTGGTAATAAATATTTAAATAATTGAGATTATCGTCATCTTTTTCGTAAAAAAATCCATAAAATCTTATGGATAAACTCTCATAAACTTTATTAAGAGAAAAAAATTAAAGGGTTTGCATCCTCATTAACAAAAGAAGAAATGATGGAAAATTCTTCAATCCAAACCGAAATAGAATCAAAGGAAGAGTTAGGCTTAGCAAGGTGATGTGCAGCCTTGTCAGATGATCTATGAACAAAGCACCGGAAACAAGAGCCAAATTTCTTAATTAATTGAATTAATACACGATTAGAACTTATGTGGTAGGAAATAATAAAGCATAAGCAAATGTTTATAAAGAAGCATATATTATATTTATTCATTCAAAAAGTACATGCTAACGAATAATTTAAAAAAATGTAGATTGTTACCTACGTAACGAATATTGCGATACCTTCATTTGTAAATAGAGAGGATAATAGAATTAGGCAGGAGAAAGCTAAATTGTCATTCATATCACGTAAGACTCAGCACTTCAAATTCTTTATGCTTCGTTAATTACTTTTTTTTTTTTTTTCAATTGAATCCAATAAATCTTTTTAAAGAATGAAGAAATTGACAGTGATAGCACTCACTTAAAAAAAAGGGATATGTAAAAATTATAAAATTTAATTTTAGATTTAAATTACAAGGAAATCAAGATCTATAAATATAAATAAATTGAAAAGAATATTATCCTGGTGCAGGTTGCACGACGACCGAATGAGATGACGAGAGAATTGGATGTGGATGGAAGTTCAAGTTTGTCCACATTTACGTAATTATTAGGTAAAGTTATTATTCACTTTTTTGATATTTATTTGTTTCTAATTTAATGAACACCAATTCAAGAGGAAAGTATTTTCCAGAATAAGGCATCACAAATTCACTTGTAGTATACATAATTATTTATTATAGGTGTTTAAATGAAAATGTTTTTTGAGTGAAAAAGATAAATGAGTAGAATTTTACGTTAGGGACACGGGATTATATTCATTTAATTTGTGACTCCAACATCATTGCCGTTTAAACCATGGTTATTAAACTCGGATTAACTCGGCCGGTCGGACTGGTTGGATCGTGACTCGGCAAGCAATCCGAATTGATTAAACTTGAAAATCGAAAATGATAAAAACTCGGTTTGGCTCGTTAAAAATCGGATTGACTTGAAACTCATTGACTCGGACCAAACTCGGGTTCAATTGCATTTTTGGGGAAATTACCGTAAAATAAATCCCTAAATTTCTTCTCCTCTCTGCCTTCATCTCAAGACACCAGCAAACCAAAAGCTCAGCAACTCCACCACCAGTTCCGAAAAGGCATGTGAGCCCAGTTTGGGAACCAAATGAGATGTTATGGTTAGCCAGGGCTTGGAGGGTCCAATATCGAGGCTATGATGGGTCATCTTCAAGAACTGATCACCCAGAGGCTGTTCAAACCATCGGCAGTGATGTCACAGCTCAATCAACGAGAGAAAAAACGAGAGCTGATAAAGATAGAGAAGTGGCGGAGTTCTTGCAAAGGCATGGGGTTAATAGAGATGCTAAAACGGCGGGTACCAAATGGGACAACATGTTGGGAGAGTCTAGAAAAGTTTATGAATGGGAGAGAGGCGGTGAGAGAGAACATCATGTTGGCAAGAGTAATTTTAGACTTTCTCATTACGAGAGGAAGCAATATAGATTGCCTGCTTCTTTTGACAAGAAAGTGTTTGAAGAATTGTCTCAATTTATGGGGGTCTCGGATGAGATCATCTCATAGCAGAGGAGCAAATCCAATTGGTTCTGGTGATGATGCTAGAATTGCTATTTCTAGTCTATTTCAAGAAATGAATTTATGCACTATATGAATGGGACACCTGATACGAGCCCCCCAAAAAAAATCATAATGATTCATCTCTTCCAAACTTGGGCTTCGCCAAATTGTGATTGGAGTTATGTGGACTTTTTAAATCTTTTTCCATCAAATTTTGAATATTTTGAACAATTGAAATAAACATTTCAATTTATATAATTTGTTATATTTGCGTATTAGAAAATTTTTAATGGTTAACAAAACAATAATAGTTAACTGATAATAAAAATTAAAACGATAAACTAAGTAATCAAAATTATTAAATTGGTTAATAGTTAATGATTTTAAAAATCTTATAGTATTGGATTGATTATGAAAATTTATCAATGGATTGATTATGATAATTGCTTGTCATTATATTAAATGAATTTATTTAGATATTATGTGGATTTATTTAAATATTTACTATTTATGTTTGGACTATTTATTTAATTTTTATAATTAAAAACTTTATTGAACTTAATATTTTTATATTTATATTTTGTAATTAAAAGATTTTTGAATGTATTTTTACATATAATATTTTTAATTTTTTTATAAATAATTATATTTAAAAAAATAAAAAACTCCGAGTCAATCCGATCCAACCAATTGACTCTCAACTCAGTTGGCAAGCCGAGTCGATCTCCGAGTCGCTTATGAAAATATTGGTTTAAACATTACACCTTAATTTATCACGGGCATCATTATAAATCCCGCCGTACTGCTCTAGTTATCTTGAATTGTTATGATAAATAATATTTAGGGGTGAAAAAAAAACAAAAAATATGGTTAGCCCTAAAATCGAATTGATTTTTATAGTTAATCGATCCTATTGACTTAGTTACGATTTTTAATTTTTATATTTTTTGTTAATGATTATGATTTAGGTTTTTAAGTATCGGTTCATATATATATATTATTTTTATTTTTATATTTTCAATTTTTTTTCTATTTCTCTTTAAAATTTGTATAAAATAATACTTTAAAATATATTTAAATTATATTTTTATTTTTATACCTTAATTTTTCATATTTTTCTATAAAATTATATAATACTTTAAACTAAATTTATATTATATCATTCTCTTTAATTATATAAAAATATTTTTATATAGTATCCAATTAACTTATATATATATATATATATATATATATATATATATATATATATATATATATATATATATATATATATATATATTTATATTATCATATATTAATGTTCATATTTTATTTAATAGCATTTAATTATATTTTCTTATATTCTAGAGTTTATGTTATAACATTTAACATTATCCAAAATTTTATTTGACTTAAAATCAAACATATTAATTTTCAGCAAATATCAAATCTATTTTATAATATTATGTATTAATTTATAGAACATGAATTTTGGTTAGTAAATTATGTTTATTTCGTAATTTTTATATTAGATTACTTTGCATATTTAAAATTGAATTGAATTTGTCTAATTTTTTTTATAATTTTATGTTATAAATTTTAATGGTTAACCAAACCGAAAAATCGAAACTGATGAACTGATTAACCGAATATAACGAATTGGTTAATGGTTAGTGATTTTAAAAAACTGATATTAATAGAATGGCTAATTTTTTTGCTCGTGAACTGATTAACCGATCTATACTCACCCATAATAATATTCCATATGGTCAACTTTTAATGATAAATTTCATAATTTATATTTATTTCTTTTTAATTTTTTTTTTAAAAATTGAGAATAAAATTTACATATTTTCTTATATTTATTATACACCACTATATTAATAGAATAATAAATTTAATTTTAATAATATAAAAAAAAGAGTACATGAAAAAAAAAAGAAATTTCGTGAATTATTAATACAATTTTAAAAAATTAAAAATTTCAAATTATTTATCTAATTTTCGTGTTAAGGTGAAATTGATCATATTTAAAGTGAAAAAAAAAGGAGTAATATTTTGTATTAAAAAATATTCATTCCGATAGGTTAAGTTGTAACCTGTAACAGTTTAGGAAAATGACAAAGTTTTCTATATTTATGTATTTTTCAATCATGTAGAACAGAAATAAAAATTAATCATGCAAAAATTCAAGGTGGTCGAATACCAATATTAAAATTCATAAAATTTCCATCTACCGCATAAAAAGACACTCCAACTATCGAAGAGCATTCATGCATACCTAATGTGCAATCACATTAATGAATAATGAATTGTATGTATAAATTAGAGGTGAAAAAAAAAATCGAAAATAGGGTAAAAATATATTACTTTTTAAATATTTAAAAATACTTTATTTTCAAAATTAGAACTCAAAAATTTCGATTAAAGGAGAATGAATTATCTGATTTCATTTATTGAATGTAAATCGTGACTCACTTTTGCACCACCGCAAAGGTATCTCTACTTAATTATAAACAAGTAAAAGAAAAGGTCATATATGATACTTATAAATTAATAAATAAAGACAACTTTTTTTAAAAAAAAATTATCGTGAAATCCATCATCAAACAATAGTAACCACTAAATCTAAAACCCAAAACAGAAACTAAGGCCCACTTTTGCAAACAAATCACTTGGATTGGCAAATATACAAATTTCCAAGAACATGACCTAATTTTTTCTGGTCACCTATACCCTAATCAGTCCACAAAAGATGTTCATCCACCATCACTGTATTATTAAATTATATCTCTATGTTCCCTTAATTTAATTAATGTATAGTTTTATATTATGCATTAAAATATTTTTAATTGGCTATGGCTTGTGATGCTATGATAAGGTTAGTTAAACGTTCATGACCACAGCATCTTGAAAAATAGTTAATTTTGTTTTATGAGTGTCTGGTTGCTGTTCCAATTCTTGACAGCCACATAATCCATATATATACATATTGACTAACAAAAAGGTTAGTTATGACTCTGATTTAGGCACTATTATATCTGACTGTATTAGTATAGCTTTGTTTTTTGACAACCTTAAAGGGGGTTGGGTTAAGAGGTGTGCGAACCGAGTGGCTCATCTTCTTGTTCGAGCTTCCGGTTCAATGTCAAACCTCATGTTTTGGGACATGAATCCCCCTTCATGTATTCACTCGGCTCTTTTGGCCGAGGTTATTTCCCTTTAATGGATTTGGCGTTTTTCTTTCACAAAAAAAAAAAAACCTCAAAATATTCTGATGAAAAGAAATCTTTCTAACTGGAAAGCATAAAGATGCAAATTTATTTGTGAATCCTATGAATGATGCAATCAAACTAAAGGGCCGTGATTCACATAAATAAATAAAAATGCAGCTGCAACGTATTAAATAGAATGAGTTATATAATTTTTATGTCTTTAAATTTCTCTATTCAAGGGTAGATCCACTTTAATTTTTAATAATTATCTGCAACCACTCTTATTCATGTAACTGCGTTATTCCCTGCACTATCAGCATATGAAATAAAAACAAAAATAGATAAATTTATTCAAACAATAGAAGCAAGTTTATTGGATATTTTTTTTAAAGAAAAATAGGAATAGTATGGATTGTCATTTTTTGTAGTCAGTAACTCAATTTCCGAAAATTAGTTAAGTGTATTTTATTTTTATAGTTAGCCGAAGTCCAAGGTCGAACATAAGCAAAAAATTTGGAGTGTAAAGTTTTTAAAAATAGATATCAGCAGGCCACCCAATATTAAGTACAAGTGATTCGATAACTTGTAAAGAAAATAAATCTAAACCCAATTCAACTCCAAAAGTTCGCTTGTAAAGTGAAAATTGTCCAAATTTTTATAAAAAAACATTTTATTTTTACAACTAGCGGATGCGGCATATTTAACAATTAATACATATAGATAAATTATTTTAGATAACCTTTAAAAAATTATAATAACTATAGTTATAAACACAATAATCTAACAACTACATGGTATCTCATCAATAGTTCAATCAAATAATTTAACTTGACTGCATACTGGATAGAAATATAGTATATTGGAAACTAGCTTGAAGTACATTTGAGGAGGATCTGTGAAGCAAAACGCTATCTAGAAGAGAAATGCAAAAAGAAATTGGCATGCAAACAAAATTGAACTAAATTTACTGAACACAAATGATGTCCACTTCCAGAAAATACTACTTTTACTTGAATCCCACTATGCAGAAAGAGGGATCTAATGCAAGTGAATTCAAGATAACTGGTGTTTTGCAATTGGTGATTGGATATAATTAATCAATTTAATTTATTGGTGTTTGTTTATATAGTCTTTTCCTATGAACCATTCAGTGATTTGAAGAGAGTAACCATATTGAGAAGCCTATTAATAGAGATAAAGATGAGTACTCACAGTATTAATGAGCAATGAGAGAATTCAAATTATTAATTTTTTTTAAGAAAATAAAAAAACTTATAATATTATATTAATACTACTAATTCGTAAAGAGAATACTATAGATACATTTGAAAATTATTTGGGTGCACCGGTGCGTCTATGCCTGCACACTGTCGGGTTAGACGAGCGCATTGATTTTCTTTGATTTGATGATGCGCAGGCATGTGTGCATTGTGCATAGACACATCTAATCACGTCCCCTTAGAAAATGATTTTAAAAAAATAAAATTTAAAAAAAAATTACAAATTTCCTAAAAATTGGTAAAATTAAATGCTTAAATATAATATATTCTCTATTTTAAAACAGGCTGGTATCAGAAAAAGTTTTCAGATTCAGCTTTAATATTCTAAAGAGAGGTAGAGTAGTCTTCATTGGCAATCCTGCATGCCCTCATCAGAATTCCAAGCCAATACCCTCCTTGTCCGTTGTCTAGCTACCTAAGGAAAGTAAAAACTTCATTTACATTTGACTTCAGTAACTAAGAATTCAGACGATTCCATTTGTTATGTTTATAAGCCAATTAGAATCAAAAGGCAGCTAACCTCTCTAAAATTCTTTCCCATTATCTTGTACATAATTAAATGAGAAAAGTGATGGGCTTTATCAGATTTAGTAAAAAAAAAAGTGTAGGCAAATGCCATGTTCCATTCAATAAATCATCCGAGTGACAATATTTTGCCTTAGGCTTCTTTCCCATTTAATTCACTAGCATCTTCTTTTCCTCAATATCTTTTGTAATGAAATGACCCAATACAAATTGAATCAATTCCCAAAAATAACTAAAAATATTTGAATTTTGAAAGAGGATTCAATCGCTACCTTCTTGTTCAAACTATTTCAAACATAATTCTCTTATATTGTTCTCAATACATGCTATATGCATTTTTTTTTTGCTGGACACATTCATTTATAATATTGTCCAATTTTTTATGTTTACAATCGCATTTATCTTATATTTCATCCATTGGACATGTTGAACTTTCGGCCTTAAAATTCTGCATCTGGGCTTTTATTTTCGTTTTATAAGCTTTCCTTATAAATTCGTTGGCGATGGGCTTTTGGAGGAAAAAGAAAATCCTTCCCTCCGTATCTCAAATGTCAAGGGATAGATCTGCATGAGACCATCACCGACACCAGGGGGCAAGATTGTGCGTTGTGTAACAAATATCCATGGAGCAAATTGGGTTTTGTTTTAAATGCAGGGCATCTTTCGCTTTGGCATCAAGATTTATTTTTGAATTTTACAATAGTTTAGTTCTAAAATTTACTAAAACATTTATTTTTTTATTATTTAAATAAAGAAATTTGCATTAAACATAGCCATGCAGAAAGATCGGCAAACAAGAAATCAAAAGAAACTCCCACCTAATAAGACCTGAGATACAACTTGACTTCCGGGAACATTGGGCAGCCTACAATCATCAAATATCAATCCAAGGCACTGCCAGTTTATGGCAACGCCAGCTAATATCAGTATGGCTCTTTTTCTCTCTAGTGCAGCTTGAAGATTCACGAATTGCAACTGCCTTCACGACGTTAGGGTCCAAAGTCTTCGCCTTGAAACTAGCGCCCTAAAATTAAAACCCACTCTTACGCCCTCTTTCCTTCCCTTTACACTCTTACAAGTTACAACAATGAACCTCAAGTCTGTAGGTCCGAAAAATAAAGGACGGAAGATAAAGTGCCAATTACCAAATGCAAATGCATAACCTCTGAAAATGAGAAGATGAGATTCCAAAAATCAATGATATAAATAATAGAGGCATGGATGGATTAGCCCTGAAGTTAAAGTTTCTATTACAGTTCATTAGGACCTGCCAAATAAGGTTACTCAAAACCAAACATATAACAGCTTTAATAGCTTTTATTACTCTGCAGATAAAACTCTAATCCTACATCCCCAAACACCACAAATAAACCACTAAATGTCTGGCAGAGCAGACACTTTCATAAGAATAATTTTTCAAAAACCTGCAAGTGCTTTCAACCCCTCAATAATCTCTCCACGATCACTGAAATTTCCTCTGCAGTCACACCACTAATCCATAAAAAGAATAGCATCTGCCAATCTCCTTGCTTATTCAGCCCTAGATTGGCCAGCCCGGGATGACAAGATAATGCCAACAATAAGCCCGTACAACGCCAATGCCTCAGCAAAGATGAGGATAAGGATCATTCCAACAAAAAGCTTTGGTTGTTGTGCATTGGCTCTGCAAAATAAAAGTTGTTCACACGAATGCAAAACAGTACCAGAAATTTTACTAGGCCAATGCCATAAACTGCTATAAAATGCTTCCCAGAGGCATTCTCACCTATTTAAATGTTTTGGAAAAGAACAAAGATATAGAATGTGTATGCTATAAATAATGCAATAAATATTTGAACAATTTACAAAACAGTAAACTATTCTACGAATATTCACATCACGTGATTGCCATGACAATAGAATCTCTTATGTGGCTAAAATAACAATTACTCTAATCTTAACAACTTGATACAGCTCTAAATGATGCTGATCAAACACTTAGGTTCAGACTGACATCAATATTTCATGAATACTATCCTGTAACCATTATAAACCCAATAGAACTTCTTCCTTGTTTGTTTCCTTATATTTTTAAGGCTATTAGAAGTAAAATAGACTCAAATTAGAAAATGCCAATAAAGTAACTAGCCACACATTCAGAGAGGCCCATCTACCAGCCAAGCTTGCATAATACAGTTTCTTGCGCATATGTAAACAGAGAGTGATGAAGAAATTGAAAAATAAGCAGCTAGTTATATGATCAATAGAAATAATGGTATTTGATTTAAAATGCACATATATGAAGCATCTGCAAAATAATAACATATTTGTCTTGCTTTAATCAGTCCTAAGGAGATCAAAAACCCATATACCAAGTTATGGCAAGCAATAATAACAAGATGGTCCAGAATCAACTGCTGTTGCACATCGAAGCACTAAGTCAATGGTTGACAAAGGTCAATCCTCAACATTAGTGTATTACAATCAGTAAATCAATTATAGTTGAGCCGCACATTCATTCTACAAATTATTGAACAAACTTAGAAGAGCAAGTAAGATTATTACTATTCGTGCTATGGCAACAAAATTTACTAATTTCCACCACCATGTATTAGAAAAATCAGTGATGTTGAAGTTTCATTTTTAAGATACATCAAACCATATTGATGCATCAAATTCTAAGCCAGCCACAAAATTCACAAATCAAATCACAAAACTAAAAATGAATACGTTGGTGCACATTTGTGAGTAGAAAATTTATGGCAGCAAAAGATCAGTTAATCGCAGGTGAAACCCATCTAGCAAAACTCTGTAAAAGCATCAGTAAATATACCTGACACCAGCATCGCCAACAATCCCAATGGCCATACCAGCAGAGAGGCCAGCAAGGCCACAAGCAAGGCCAGATGAAAGATGTGCATATCCATCGAAAAGATAATATGACTTAGCCTTAGGGTTAATTCCGGTACTGATAATAACAGCTATAATCAAGCCATATATACCCAACACACCAGCCATAACAACTGGTACAATTGACTTCATCACAAGCTCGGGCCTCATCACACCCATAGATGCTACACCAACACCACTCTTGGCGGTTCCATATGCAGCTCCCATACCTAAACATCCGTTAAAAACAAAACTTATATACAATGACAACTTTTTAACTTACAGAATAAGCAACTGAGTTACAATGTTTTAAGCAAAATAAGTTCCGATTGCCACTTATAGCTAGTCTGAGACTAGGCTGAATTGGAAAAACTACTATTAGTAACTGGTTTTAAATATTAATGGCCCATGTCCCCATTTCACAGATCTTAAAATAATGCAAGCTCAACTAAACCGAGTTTACCCAGCCAACTCAACAAAGAACTAGAAAAATACTACTTGGCAATAACGTCGAAAATCCAAAGGAACATTAGTGTTCGGTAGAACAATAAATTAAAATTAAGAAACTGTAAATCATCGAAAATCCAAAGGAACATTAGTGTTCGTTAGAACAAGCAATTAAAATTAAGAAACTGTAAATGATCGAAAATCCAAATTTTTTTTCTCTATCAATAAAACTAAATGTGATCACTTAAAATCGACATATAATTGCATCAGATCTATTTAATAATGAAAAAACCTAATAATCACCGGACCCATACACATCAGAACAAATAAGTGATGAATTTAAACGACGGGATCTAATCAAAAGAGCGGAAATATAACAGGAAAAGCTTTAAGCCAAAAGAATAAGATTATGGTTACAGGAGAAGACGAGGGCAGCAGCGGCGCCGAGGAAGCCAAAGAATGGGGCGGTTTCATCACCGCTGAATCCAGAAGACATGTTGATAAAGGGATCTGAGACGGAGCGGTTTTAGATCTGCGGTCGTAAAAGCGAACGAGCAGTAGAGTCTCCGATCTCTCTCTGGTTATTTGGTGTTGTCGAGAAAGGAAGAAGCAAGCAAGAAACGTGTGGAACAGAATCATTTATGCTATTTTCTTATACAAAATCTCATCATTGGCCCATTGGGCTTTGGTGTCTTTCAATATATGGGTCTCTTTACTTTTAATTTATAAAATAATGCTCTGTTTGTTTTCAGGGATTCCTTTCGTAAAGAACGGAAATTGCTTCTTATTCTTGGGAAACAACTACCTCTCATGATAAGACAGAGAAGTCATTTTCCTTTGCTTGATGTGGAGAGAACTTTGTCTCTCGCAAATCATCTTCTTTAAACTTGTTATTTTATATTATAATAAACAAATCAATAATATTAATTTGTAATATAACTAACAGTTTATCAAGTAATGAAGAAAGACAAGAATTCATAAAAGTTATAGTCTTTGCTTAAGTGATAAAACATCTCTTCTAATAAAATTCCCTCCAGAAATAAATTTTGCTTTATGTCTATTAGAAGTAGATTGAGAGAAATAATTATATCTCTGAGAATGTGTTAGGTGCTTCGATTCTACGAGCTTAAGCTCGGCTTCGACCTCGTTATGGAATTTCTGCAGATGAGTAAAGCTCAAGTTAAGGAGAAAACTAATACTGATATTTGAATGAAAAAAATTTTCTCTGCTTTTTATTGCTCCCAATACTCATTTGAATACAAGAAAACATAACAACTTTACCTAATTTTATGGCCACTATCCCACTACAAACTAGTAGACAAGCATTTTATTTGCTACTGCTAACTAATATTGTCAGCGATAATTATTTGTTTACTGCTAACAGCAATAGCTAACAACTTCCTCATTTTTAGCTAACTATACCAACACTCCCAGCAAACTTGTAGACACGTAACATCCCCTTCTGCTTGAACATAACCTTGTCCCAAGGTTAATTGTCTTCTCTTTCAAGCTCCGGTAAGTTAATCGCAGGTTGAATCTTGGATCTAATCTATTTCTTCAAAAGAAAAACATGATTATCGGGTGTATTCTTGCTCCTGGAAGAATGAGTTTATATGCCACAGGTTCGACGCGTTCCTCCACCTGATAATTTGTGTGTTTTGACCCTTGTTGCTGAAACTTGCTTGTAAGGCTGAAGCTTCACATAAACCCAATCTCGTACAATGAATTCCTTGTCTTGCCTGCCCTTATAATAGATGAAAATTTACCAATTAACCTAAATATATAGGTGTATATATAATTATTTTACCAATAATTTTGTTTACTTTTAATATCGCTCAACTAGTACTAATTTATTTTTGGCACAATAGCTATATAAGTAATCGAGTATATATATTAATAATGTAATTATATATAATCATTTATATAATAATAAAATTTACCAATTCATATAGTTATATTAGTATATAATTATCTTACCAATTAATTTTATTTACTCTTAGTATCACTTAATAATTAATATCTATCTATTTTTAGTACAATACCCATATGAGCATGTAAATTAATAATATAATTATTATATATAATAATGTAATTATATATAGTATATAATTACCTTATCAATTAATTTCATTTACTTTTAGCATCACTCAACCGGTATTTATCTATTTTTGTCACAATATATATATGAGTATATAATTATTAATTATTAATATATATGCTTGAACACTCATTTATTTTTGGCTCAATACTTATATAAATATATAAATTAATAATTTAATTTTATAGTTATTATGCATAATGAAATTTTAGTTGTATATTTAAAAATGATAAAAGAGAAAAAACTAAAAATTTTGAGAGGAAATTAAAAATATTTTTTGTTTTGAGTTTTTGGAGAGAATTAAAATTGAATTTAAGTAATTAATAATTTTTAAAATATTAAAAATTAAGTTATTTGAGGTAAAAAACTAAAAGAGAATATTAGATTTAAGTCAGCCATTTTTCCTTTCTTTTTTTATTTTTCTTTTTTTGATTCTATCCCCCTCTGCCTCTTGCCTGCCTCTTTGCATTTCACTACCTTGCTCCACCTTTCACCATCACACTCTGCCTTTGGCCATTGACATCAGTCTCGCCACTGCCCCTCTTTTGCTCTCCTTGGTGATTGGTGCATCTTCTTTATTTGCTATTGTTGAATTTGGACTAGTAAATTGGCTTTACCTCTTGCCATTGCCATTCGATTACAACCAAGATTCTCATTTATTACCAAAATTGATTAAGATTGGCTACATTTCTAGTTTTAGAGGCATAACTGAAAATTTTTTAAAAAAATTGAATCAGGTGACTACTATATTCGCATAAATTTTTAAATTGTGTATTTAATATTTAAATTTTTTTATGATTTAATTTGTAATGCCCTAATACCCCCAAGGAGTATACATAGATGCTACAAATTGCATATAACATTATCATCGATCCCAACTAATGATAACAGAAATAATATTCTTAATTAACTTCTTGCTAGATTACACTTAGAATAGACCTTTTCGATAAATACAATTTCTATACATAAGTACATAATAAAGTCTTTACAACTTAATTTGCTATATATTTTGATTCTCAAAATTACACATTACATAATTACTACTATAGGCTACATTTTCTAAGAGGTTCCCTTAAACTTCTCGATTTCATCTTTATGCACGACTTTAATTCAGTACCTACCCAAGCAACAATTTAACTAAATTATATTTAATAACAAACTACTAGGTATAACTACGATATTACTTAATTTATTAGTAATTTTAATATTATGCTGCACTAATCAAACCACCTAGATTACCCTTTTCTTCCAAGACTTATCTAATACTACCATTCACTAATCCCCTTTAGGTACATGAATATATTAACTCTATTTGTTTATGTTCATTTATCTCAATTAAACACTTAGTCCATTCTATCCAAGGCAAGAACATTTAAAAACTCCATTTTGGATTACTTCCCTAACTTGCCACTGTCACTAGAATACTTAATAATACATCTAGTATTTAGTTTCGACTTGGAATTTATATTCCAAGCTTCTTACATATCTCGAAATCGGTTAATTCCAGTTATATGTCACCCTTCGACAATTTCATTAATTCTAGTTATGTTCCAAACCGATCACCAACTTACGTAACCGTTATTATTCACTTTACATATACCCATGAACATATTATATTCTTATTAGGGTATAGTTTGGGATCTTACATAATTCCTTAAAATTTGTTTTTTTTTTAGATATTGCTCAAATTTCTCAAATCAGTGCCAATATAATACAGAAAAAGATTGTCGAATATTAACTTTTAAATTTTATATTTTGACTTAAATTTTAATTGTACTTATTAAGATATTTTAATTTTATTTATATTTATTATTGTGTAAATTTATTTTACAAATTTTTAAAAATATTGAATTATTTGAAATATCGGATTGTATTATATTGTATTATTTAGTATCGAAAGAATCAAAATATCAAGCCAAACTGTATCGAATTTTATAAGAATTGTATCGACTTATTCCGAATTTTCAACACAATAACAATATTTAATTTTTAAAATATCCAAAATTTCAAGACAATACAGAGATTTGCAAATCTTTGGATTTTACTGTATCATATATACCCCTATCACAAACACTATTATATATAAGAATTTTATACATTGTTCATATATACCTATTTTCCACCCATGTAACATACTTGTCCAATAAAAATACTACATATATAACTTGTATCGTATAAGCCCGTTATTAAGTACCCATCACTTATACAGTTCCAATATTGCATGCATCTGTATATCCATGTATGCATATAGTTTTATAGTTAGCCATGCTTATTCATCCTTAGTTTTCGAAAATATGGTGCACATACTATAAACATCGTGATTCGAGGTAGCCCAGATCAAGGTTATCTGATGATCAAAAAATAATATATTACTGACAGTAGATTCGAATCTCAAAGCTCCGATTATGAATTTCTCACACGTTCTCAAAGATTTTTGTGATTTTCCAAGTGTTATCTAAATGTTTTAACAAAAGATGCTTAAAAGCTTGATTTGGGCCTTTAGTAATGTCAAACTCCTATCTGTCAGCTAAGGGGCACCTATCTGTGGCTCCCTCTCTCCTGTACAA
The DNA here is from genome assembly GCA_037975025.1 of Excoecaria agallocha. NCBI lineage: Eukaryota > Viridiplantae > Streptophyta > Magnoliopsida > Malpighiales > Euphorbiaceae > Excoecaria > Excoecaria agallocha. The sequence goes on from CM075812.1 coordinate 11,724,644, forward strand.
GCCAAATTAGGGTATTTTAAGAATTTTGGGATTTTGGATTGTAGAACACCCATCCCACAATAAGGGGCGCCTGTTCGTGGCTTATTTTCCAGAATTTTCATATTTCTAAAATTCAAAAATGGGAAGATAGCTTTTAAAGGGATTTAATCCGAATTTTTGGAAAAAATATCTCCAGATTTGGAAAGTTGGAGTTGAAATCCAACTCCAACTTTAACCTACGTATAAAACCTAAAATCCTAAGATTTTCAAAAAAGAGGAATCGCTTTTTATAGAGAGCCATCTTAGGAAAAAATAAAATTGATTTCTTTCTCTCTCTAAGATTTTATTGCTCTAATAATCAAACAATTTTCTTCATTTTTGCTCAAACAATCAACATTTTACCTTCAATTATTTCTTTATCACTCATAACCTCATGGTGAAATAAATCTACAGTATCCCCTTCAGCTTCACAAATAATTTATTCTGCGATAACTTCCTTTTTCTTTCTCTTCTCTTTGCTCTTATCCATTCTACTTAGTTGTTTGTAAAATTGTTTAAAATGCAATTTTATATCATTAAGGTCTTGCTTCAATAACTTTACAATTTCCTTTAACCCATTCAATTCTTCCTGATTTGAATGTCGCTTTAACTTGTAATAGGACATCCTCACAAATCACTCTTGTTTTACTTAAAATTGGCTTTTACTCTTTTTAAGCTCATAAACTCAAGCCTTTTTTTCACTCAACATCACGTGTTTGTCTCTCAACTCACAAATTGATATCTCACAATTGCACTTTAGAAACAAACTAAAACAAACATTCACAATTAAGTAATTTGATTAAGAGAACAACGAAAACCTAATCAGAAAAGCAAAGATACCAATTCTAAAGGCAAATTCACCAATTTGAATATAAGTAGAAATTAGCACACAAGAGGTAAATTCCGTGCACTATAGTGTATATAGATGTTCAACAATGTGCAATATGTTAAACTAGTGTAATTGAAACAAAACACAGATTAGACACACAAATTGATAACTTTGAATGACAAAAATAGAAAAGACGGATGCACTTAAATGCAATGTTTAACTAAACCTAATGATTAGTCTAAACAAATTTTACGCAAACTTAACAAAAAGGAATCAAAGAAAGCATGCAATAAACACAATCCAAAATTCGAAATTAGGAGTACTAACCTGGTCTTGAAGAAATCAAACTAATTGTGAAAGTTTTAATTCTAATTCTTGCTTAATTGATCAAAACTTAACTAAAGTGGTGTAGGGCACTTTACATATCAGAATTATGTCCAAACAAGATCAAAACACTCAAAAATTGCAAATATATGCTCAATATAACTAATGGCAGATTTGGATTCAAGAAGAATAAAAGATTCACTAGTTGATCAAATTTGAACTTAACAAGATAGAAAACCCGAATTGATCACAAGGCTTGTCTCTAATTGATTTTTTTTTAACTTTAATCAAGTAAACTGATGATCAAACACTAAAAATAGGCAAATTTACATAATAGAGCAAAAACCAAATAAAGAACTAGATGCAAGATCCTATTCGACCCAAACAGAAACTAAAGCTCAAAATTAAAGGATAGTTAAGAATTTATCCCTTAACCTGTACTCTGATACCAATTGATGCAGAACTCCAACCTATATGCAAACTAGAACACTAACATGCCAAGAATATTAAACATAAATAAGATAATAAACCCCCAATCTAAAGAACCCCCAAATATGATTGATTAGAAATGCTTATAATAGATTGATTTAGAAAACAAGAAGAAAAAATAAAGCATACATTAATCATACAAATTGCCTAAGTCTAATTCTTTATGTAATAATAAGAATCAATAAAAATCAAATCTCACAAATTCAGCCAAGCCAAATGAAAATCTTATTAATCAAGAAGTAATCAAGTGTTTCAAATGAAGAATTTCAGCCCTTTAAATAGGCTAGGCACCCACCTTTCTCTAGAGGAATTACAATTAAACACTAACTTTAAAAGATAAATAATAAAGATAATTCCTAACATTTATCTATATATATTCGCCCACAATATGGAATAAATACATGAAGAAATAAAGATAAATACAATATGAAAATAATCCTAAAAGCTAGTGATAAATATGTATAATTATCCTAAGAAAATGAAGGAATGAATGTAGACTTATTCCTAGCTACAAGTGAAATTTGGCTAGCCCCTAAAGGATAAGGTCAACCTATTATTTCTTCCTCAAATTCTACTTGATCATATCTCAAAATAATAAGTATTTATCAAGGAAAATTCATCTCTAAAATTTAGGATTCTAAGTTCGCTAATGTTGGCCTAAACCTAAATTTGACCCAAGCCCATTAAAATTCAGTTCTCTCATGTATAATTCAGTCTCCTTAGATATTCTAAGCCTCAAATAGTTATTTTGGCCCAACTCTTTATAAGAGATAAGCCCAACTTTAGCCTATACACTTAAATTACCTAAAACTATTAAAATAAGCCCAAACTAACATGAAATAAAACAAACCTAAACTAAATTAGCCCAATTTGTTTTCTTAGGTTCTAGGTTGCCCAAATGAATTTAATTACATGTTACATAAATAATAAAAACTAAATAAAGTAAGTTGAAGGCCCATTGCACCATTCGGCGAAAGCTTATTTTCAAAGTCCAAATTAGTTTTTTTCTCCCCTTGAACTTGCATTTTCTCCACATAAGGTCTTATGAATGTTTGTGAGACTTCTTCCCTATTGGATTTAAGAAATAATAATAATAATAAAGATGTTTTAAAGTACCATGGGGATTTGGACTTGCAGCGCTACGATCAGCTTTATATTTATTTTTAAAGTCATGGTAAATTATTTGATATCAATAATAAAAAATAATTATTCTGTAACAAAATTTTGGTGATTTTTTATTTTTTTATTTTTTCAGATTGATCGGTAGTCGTACAAGAATATGTTGTATTTGTTGCCACATTTTTATACAAGTGGACATGTGAGTTGGAGATCTGTCATGCCACTAATTTGGTTTCATATTATTGACTAACACCAACTTGATAGATGTCTGAGATAATTTGATATGGATCAACTGATTCTATCCCCTTCATAGGATAACAATTTGGTGCATTTTAGTGACTTAAAGGGGCACACAGATCAAAATTGGAAAATGAAATTTGCAAATTTCATTTTTGAGTGGATCAATAGATATAATCGAGTTGCTACAGGTCAATTTTTAATTTCACCATTACATTGGAGATTGCAATATATACAATGGTATATATCGCAAAAAAAAATAGTGGATAACACTGGTCGGAGCAACAACAGGTTCATTGGTATGAAGTATTATTATTATTATTATATTTTTTTTATAAGTATTATTGATGATTTTTAATAATTTTTTTTGTTTGCGTGTAGGCCGATGCTACTGAACGAATATTCTACAACAACATTGCTTTTATCATTCAATGAAGGTAATAGTATTCGTTTGGCATCATAAGCCATTTTAGGTGTTGTAGGTGCATTTGATAGGATATCAATTGATTATTCTCATCAACCTGCACCTGATCCTGCAAATATTTCACCACTATCAATACCGTATGAAGATTTTTGACGTTCTAGATGTAGCAAGAGAGGTACGGTAGAAAGAAGGACGATAGTTATATCTATTCCTATTCATCATGGTGTGCAATAAGTCCCCCAACCTATGCCCTGGCCATATATTCATGAAAATACTTCCAGCTCCTTCAGTATGCCTTCATTCCATCAACCTCAATTTTATAATGTTGCAGTTGGTCCTTTTAGATGTTATGAGTATGAAATTGGGCCATCTGGAGCTGGTGCATCTGGTTTGAATGTTGATATGACCGTAAGTGTAATGGCATCGATACCGGATCAGCCGTGAATAGTACTTTTCGACAGTGAATAGTATTTTTCTGGCCCGAAAGGACACCCGAAAGTCAAAAATATTTTATTGAACCATTGGAAAGGAATAGTCATGGTGAGTCTATGGTTGAAATTTGAAGTGAATTTGAGGTCAAATAGACCTTCAAAAGTCAAAAATACGAAAAGGTAGCGAGTCAATTTCCGTTGTAGGAAAGGGGATTTGATTTTGCATAAATAATTAAAAATAGTAACGAACTTCAAATATTGCCAAATTTTGTGTGCCTATATGAATTTTTATGTAGAATATTTTGGTAGTGAGAATGAAATTTTTCGGTGACACCTGCAGTTGTTGAATCAGACCGATAATGGACTCCGATTGAGCCAAAAATTTATGTACTATCTATTTTTGATGTTTTAAGAATGATGGAATCAAAATTGAAGTGATTTGAAGTAAGGAAGAGAAAAAAATTGCATTGGAATTTAAAAAGGTCTAAATGGGCCTTAATGTTTAAGTGGGCAAAACCCGCTCATTTAAGCCCAATTTAGCCCATCAAGAGAGTATTTATAGAGCTAAAAATCTAGAGATTTGCTCCAGAAAGCTCCAGCTCCTTCTCCCTCTATGGTGGCCGAACCACCTTCTCTTCCTCTCTCTCTTTGATTTCTTCTCCTTTCACTCTAAATCTCCCCTAAACTTCAACATAAAAGATGAAGTTCCATCCCTCTAGATGATTAATCAAGCCTCAAGCCTTTAATTTGAAGGAAGGAAGCAAGAGAAATCAAGAGGAAAAGGTTTAGGGGTCAAAATGAGGTAAGAAATTTTCTGTTAGTGTAAGCCCTAGCCCCAATGCATTGTAACGATACACTTGAAATTAATAAAATGAGGCATTAGTTTTATCTTTTGTATTCCTGTGCATATCAATTGATAAAACTATCCAAGAATGTCGTTTCGGTTTAAGTTATAATGTGTGAGGCACATGGATTGTAAGACCTTGAAACAAATGAGACTTCATTCTAAATATCCCTAGTCAGTCATTGTTATGGGAATAACAAATGAATTAAGAATAGTATGCTCTCTCTGATATTATGAGTCCTGTCTTACGGATCATTAGGACAAGAGTGTCAATCAGAGATCATAGATACATGTTAAAGAACATGGTATCTGGATTCGATCCGCTCATGAGAACACTACATGGTACAAGTCATAAGTGTTTCTCATATGCAAGTTTTGTATCGGAGTTCTTAGACCTGAAATCTCTATGAAACTCTTTATGAATTACTGTGTACTTTGACATACACCTAACGTGCTCGTAACAGAGTGACAAGTACGGGTATGATTGGGTATGCATTAATTCATGTTAGAGAGCATGAGAGAAGTGAAGGGATTACCCCTCTCAATAAGAGAGAAAATATCATCGGCCACTTGATCAGTGAACTGAGAAGTGTATGGCCATACCGAGATGAAATAATGAGTAATCATTATTTATCTGAGAGTTCAGTGTCACTGGAATATCAAGAAAGGAATTAATAAATATAAGGATGACTAGTTCCATGCCTTATATTAATTCTGATATTTATGGGTAAGGGACTATGCAAAATTGCATTAGGTCACTAAATGCCATATGCATTTTCATTTAATTTGGAATGCTATAATATCTTGCTAGAGAATATATATAGCCTTTGAATTAATTTATTAATTCATTGCCAACATTAAATGGACCTATAGGATCGCACACAAAGCATTGGGCTTAAAATACTTAAATTAAGTATTGGGCATTAATTTGGGCTTTTAATTAAAGTCAAATTAATGTATGTAATGGGTTATAAAATTGCTATTGGGCTTTGGTCCATGAGAGAGAGAAATTCAGCCCACAAGGTTTAATTTCAATTAATTAATTATCTTGTGTTAATTAAGTTAATTGAGTATTAAAGCCTAAAGGAATTTAAATTAAATTAAATCACTTATTTATTTAATGAAGTGGCCGAAATTCCAAGATGGAATTCAAGGAATTTCGGCACATGCAATTAAGTTATATTAAGTGATTTTATTTAATTAAATGTCTTATGTTTTATTTCAAATTTGAATTTTAAATTCAAAGGATTTTAATTCAAAATGTATTACTTATCTTTAGGAAGTGATAGAGTTTGAATTGCTTATCTTATGGTAGGAAATTCAGATCAAAACACTTGCCTAAGAGATAATAATATAAAAGAAATAAAACCCTAGGAGAGACATAGAAGAGTTGGCGCAAAACCTAGGGTTTTCTATGAAAATTGCGTGACCTTCATCTCTTTCTCTCTCAATTCTTTTGGCCCAATTTTTCACAAGGAGAAAGGATAGTTCCTCATTCTCTTGTGTTCTTGGGTAGTAATAGCAACCTAAGAGAAGTACAAAATCAAATTTTGTAGCTTCAAACTATAACCATTACACAATACCGAAAAAGAGAGCTAGCAATCTCGTTTTTAAGCCGTCGGTGCAAGTGTGTGTGTTAGAATAGAGGGAGTGGCGCAAAAGGCTGTTCCTTGGCATTGGTGATCGAGAACTAAGGTGGATAAAGGCATCTTGGTTGCTGGACATCACAAAATCAAAGAATAAAAAGGCATCATCTATTGTAAGTTTCAAAACCCTAAAATTGCATGTTTTCGTTCCTAGTTTTGGATATGTATGGTATGCATGATAAATTTTTTATTTTTCCGCTGTGCTATCATGATTATCATACCATGTCATATTCCATCATTTTCAAGGTTTTAAATTTGTTTAAGAGTACCTATAAGTAGTTTTAAGTGCCTAGAATCTATTTTTGTGGTTAAATTGAGCTAAAAAGGTTGATATCATAGTGTTTTTTTGATGAAAAATTCGACTCCCATGGGTTTTTCATGGTGATGGAGGGATTTCTTTGATTTAAGGCATGAAAAAGGAAGTCTTAGGAAGCTAAAGCATGAAAAAAGGTAAGCGACTACAAAATCGTTTAGTTTTCCTATTAATATGAATTTTTCTTAATTATATAATTAAGGTAAAAATATGTAAAATTGTTAATTGATGTGATTATGTTAGGGTTATTGTAATTGGACTAGAGATAAGGTAAATGGAAAGTGAAAATGAAAGAAATAAAATTTTTAAGAAGAAAAATGTTGGTGGCTGAATTATCTAGGTAGAGAAAATAGTGAGAAAAATGTATGAAATTAATGTCAACGACAAGAAGTAAAAAGTCAACCGATGAATTTTTTGAAATAATTATTTAGTCGTGAAAATAATAAGAATAATGAATTATCAGTAAATAATTCATAAAATGAATGAAAATGATGAAAATAAATGGATAAGTAAATAAAAAGAAAGATAGAATGAAGTTTTAAATGGAAAAAGGACTCAAATGAAAGAAAATAAAAGTTTTGGGGCAAAATGGTAATTTTGCCAAAGTAGAAGTTAATGAGTGAAAATAAATAAGAAATAGTTAACAAGGGCAAAATGGTAATTTCGAAGACCTAACTGTATCAAAAGATAAAGTTTCCATGATATGGGGATTAAAATGTAATTTTATCCAAAAATAGTAAATTAAAGAATAAACAATGAATAATGAAAGAAATTGTATAATAAAAATGAAAATAAATGATTATAATGTCAAAATTGTAATTATGTATTTGACATAAATAATTCTATAAAAAAAGTCAAATTATGCATTTTTGAGACATAAAATGATAAATTATATTAATAGAATTCCTAATTGCGTAAAAAGTAGTAATATAAAGGTGTGACTAATTTATCAAAATAAATTAGTCAATAAAAAGCAGTAAAAGAGTGAAAGAGTATAAAATATTTCGCTGACGAAATAAAAGTCGATTAAGCGAATAATTAAAAAGTTTTGAACAAAAAGAAAAACAAAGTGTAAAAAGATCAAGTTTAGAAGTAGCGAAAAATAATTCGCAAAGAATTATACAAAAAGAATAAAAGAAAATTGTGAATTATAAGGCCATAATTCATAATTTATAATTTGTCCATGACAATTTAATTGATTAATTTTAAAATCACTTAAAACTATGTCTAGTTTGTGTTTGTTACATGTTTAATCAATATTGTTTGTTTTGTTTTGATTAAAATGGTAAAAACACATTTAAATTAAAATGGTACAGAATATTAAATCAATGTTTATGGACTTATTTAGATTATTAAATGACTCATAAAATTGATTTAAATGTTTGTGCATTTTATGGCATTACATAAGCATTAAACAACTAGTTTTTGTTGTTTGTTTGTTTTTGCATGAATGTCGTGTACTATATATGTGTTCTTCATGATTTTATTTTTAATTCATGTTAGCACATATTATATGCATTTTTAATGTTTATGGGCTGTATGACATAAAATTAAAAATGGCAAAATTGGAAATTATGCTAGAGTTTATTTATAGCACAAATCTAACTAGTTTGTGTTTTGGGCTTTTAAGAGAACTTATTCAATAAGAGGATTTAGTCCATTGGGCTTCGGCCCAGGCCCATCACGGGGTCATCTCTTAAAGCTTCAAGTACACAATTTCCATTAATGGGCTTGGCTAAATCTAATTAAAATTGGACTTTGTTTGATCCATGAATGCTATGTATATTTATTTGCTTGTTTGGTGTGATGAATGGATATGCATGGTGCATTCATGGGCCTTGGATTTTTGTAATTAAATATGGCCTGCGAGCCATTATATTTTATTGTAAAAGTTTCATTTATTTCTTAGAATAGAATTTATTTGAAGACTTTGTAAATCAAGACGAAGCCCACCGAAGTGGAGAAGCCCAACTCGAAGATTCTTATGTAATAGTATAGAATCTTAGTTGTAGGTTTTTGGGCCCATGTTTGTCACGCTTTACTTTATGCAATTATATATATATGCATGCTATGTATGGATGACAAAGCGTATGCCATGTAAGCCGTAATAAAATGAATCCCTAAAATAGTAAGTCACAAAGTTGCCTTCCTAATTCGAAACATGTCAAGGCATCGATCATCGGTCACGTAGACTAGGAGTCCTAGATGCGCCCGATTATCTTTGTGAGGCATGGGTTGTGAATGTAGGTTGGACTTATCGTGGAAAGGGATGCCCGGACCTAGGCAACTAATAAATGGGTTGTGCTATAACATCTTAAGATGTTAGCCCATTTGATCCAAGAGTCATGTACGAGACATGATTGGAGTTTTCCTACCTAAGTAACTTAACTTGTTAGGTGTACAAGCTCAGCTTGACTAATAAGTTGTTGTGAAAAGTGGATCTTGGCCCACATAAAATCACTAACGCGAATTATTTAAAGGGATATTAATTCGGTTTGTGGGATCATAAATAAGACCTCATTTAATCTTGCTAAATTTTATTGTAGATTGAAAATGGCATCTTCAAACAACAATTTCTCATTGCGATCGGTCCTTGAAAAGGACAAATTGAATGGCACCAATTTCATAAACTGGTCTCGAAACTTAAGAATAGTTCTTAAGCAAGAGAAGAAGTCGTATGTTTTGGATACACCCTTGCCTGATGAACCAGGAAGGAACGCCTCTGCGGTTCAAAAGGAAACTTTTGAGACCAAGAAGAGCGACTCCAATGATGTGACCTGTCTGATGCTGGCCACTATGGTGCCTGAATTGCAAAAGCAATTTATAGACCAAGAGGCCTATGCGATCATGGTGCACCTCAAGGAGATGTTCCAAGAGCAAGCTCGTCACGAGAGGTTCGTGACAATAAAGGCTTTAATTTCTTGCAAGATGGCTGAGGGTACTTCTGTTAGTACCCATGTACTCAAGATGAAAGGGTATCTTGATACTCTTGAGAAGCTTGAGGTACTAGTGCCAAAGGAATTGGCCACTGACTTGATCTTAGGATCATTGCCTGCTGCTTATGATCCATTTGTGATGAATTATAACATGCATGCAATGAACAAATCAGTCACTGAGCTTCATGGGATGCTTAAGAATGCTGAAGAAAACATTCGAAAGACCAATTCCGTACTAATGGTTCAAAAAGGAATAAAGAAGGGACCTGCTAAGGGAAAGGGAAAGGGAAAGGGAAAACCCAAGTCAGTTGGGAGTGCACCTCAGGCCCAATCCAAGCCCAAGGCGTCAAAACTCAAAGAGAGTGAGAGCACTTGCTTCCATTGCAACAAGATAGGGCATTGGAGGAAGAATTGCGCTCTCTTTAAGGAAGAACAAAAGAAGAATGGAGCCAAGGCGTCCAGTTCTGGTATTTTTGTTGTTGAAGTTAACCTTTCTATTTCTACCACTTGGGTATTGGATACCGGTTGTGGTTCTCACATTTGTTCAAATGTGCAGGGGTTAAGAAATAGGCGGTTACTTGGGAAGAATGAAGTGGACCTCCGTGTGGGGAATGGAGCACGAGTTGCTGCCATGGAGATAGGCGACTATCACCTCACTTTACCTTCTGGACTTTGTATTGTTTTGAATAATTGTTATTATGTGCCTGCTATGAGCAGAAATATTATTTCAGTTTCATGTTTGGATAATGATGAATTTGATTTTGTTATTAAAAATGGCAATGCTCATATTCATCGCCAAGGCATTTCTTATGGCAATGCCATGTTGCAAAATGGCCTTTATATCCTTGATTTACAAAACAAAGAGTCCATATACAACATTAATACAAAGAGGGTTAAATCAAACGAATTGAACCCTACTTACTTCTGGCATTGTCGCTTAGGACATGCAAACGAAAAATGCATTTCAAGACTCCACAAAACTGGAGTGCTTGGGTCATTCGACTTAGAGTCTTATGATACATGCGAGCCATGTTTGCATGGAAAAATGACAAAGAGTCCTTTTAATAACAAAGGCGAGAGGACTAATGGCTTATTGGAACTAATACATACCGATGTATGTGGACCTTTAAGTACACATGCTAGAGGTGGTTTTAGCTACTTCGTGACATTCACAGATGACTTCAGTAGATATGGCTATGTCTATCTAATGAAGTACAAGTCTGAAACTTTTGAGAAATTCAAAGAGTTTAAGAATGAAGTAGAAAACCAACTTGGCAAAAGTATAAAAGCCATTCGATCAGATCGAGGTGGCGAATACTTAAGCCAAGAGTTTGACAGTCATCTAAAGGAGTGTGGTATTATTTCACAGCTTACTCCTCCTGGAACACCTCAATGGAATGGTGTGTCCGAAAGGAGAAATCGAACTCTGTTGGACATGGTTCGATCTATGATGAGTCAAGCTAATCTTCCTATCTCTTTTTGGGGTTATGCATTAGAAACTGCTGCGTTTCTATTGAACCGTACTCCAATTAAAGCAGTTGAGAAGACACCATACGAGGTATGGACTGGGAAAGAACCCAATATGTCTTTTCTCAGGATTTGGGGCTGTGAAGCACATGTTAAGAAATTAACATCTGAAAAACTAGAGTCCAAATCCACTGTCTGCTTGTTTGTGGGTTATCCTAAAGAAACAAAGGGATACTACTTTTACTCACAAGCCGAGAACAAAGTATTTGTTGCTCGCAAGGCTGTTTTCTTAGAAAAGGAGTTCCTTCTCAAGAAAGACAGTGGGAGTAAAGTAGAACTTGGAGAAATTCAAGCACCACAAACTCCTATAGAGGATGGTTTGGAAATGGGATCAAGTTCACAACCAGTTATGGAACAAGAACCCATTACACAAGAACCTAGAAGGTCCGGTAGGGTACGTCAGGAGATTGAGAGATATGGATTTCTAATCACTGACAGTGACACTATTGAGTTAGTAGATCGTGAGGATCCTACTACCTACCGAGAAGCTATTGAGAGCCCAGACTCGGAAAATTGGCTTGAAGCCATGAAATTCGAGATGCAATCAATGTACGATAACCAGGTTTGGACCTTGGTTGATCCACCGGAAGGTGCTAAGGTAATTGAATGCAAGTGGCTATTCAAACTCAAAGCTAATAAGACCTACAAAGGTAGACTAGTAGCAAAAGGTTTTCGACAAACTCATGGTGTAGACTATGACGAGACCTTTTCGCCTGTAGTCATGCTCAAGTCCATTAGGATCTTGCTTGCCATAGCTGCATATCATGATTATGAGATATGGCAAATGGATGTCAAAACTGCTTTCCTCAACGGAAATTTACTTGAGGATGTGTATATGACACAGCCTGAAGGTTTTGTCAATCCCAAGCATCCTAAAAAGGTTTGCAAGCTTCAAAAATCCATTTATGGATTAAAGCAAGCATCCCGAAGTTGGAATCTTCGTTTTGATGAGGCAGTCAAAGAATTTGACTTCATCAAGAACGATGATGAGCCTTGTGTGTACAAGAAGGTTAGTGGAAGCATAATAGTATTTCTAGTCCTATATGTGGATGACATCCTTCTCATTGGGAATGACATTCCAACATTGCAAAAGGTTAAGCAATGGTTGGGAAAATATTTCTCAATGAAAGACTTAGGTGAAGCCGAGACAATACTTGGTATTCGAATCTATAGAGATAGATCGAATTGGCTCTTGGGACTAAGTCAAGAAAAGTACATAGACAAAGTACTAAAGCGTTTTAGTATGGGAGACTCAAAGAAAGGGTACATACCTTTGGCTTTGGGAGTTTCTTTGACTAAAGAACAGTGCCCTAAAACCAAAGAGGAAAGGGACAACATGAGTAGAATCCCATATGCATCTGCTATTGGATCTATCATGTGCGCTATGTTATGTACTAGGTTGGATGTTGCTCATGCACTGAGTATAACCAGTAGGTTTCAGCAAGACCCTGGTGAGAAGCACTGGTCTGCTGTAAAAGGGATCCTGAAGTACCTGCGAAGGACTAAGGATCACTTCTTGGTGTATGGTGGTCAAGAAGAGCTCGTCATACAAGGTTATGCCGATGCTGCTTTTCAGACCAACACTCAGGATTCTAGATCGCAATCTGGGTTTGTTTTTGTTTTGAATGGTGGTCCTGTCAGCTGGAGAAGCTCGAAGCAAGAAATCGTTGCCGACTCAACTACAGAATCTGAGTATATTGCAGCAAGTGAGGCTGCAAAAGAGGCTGTTTGGATTAAAAATTTCATTACTGGATTAGGAGTGGTCCCAAGCATCCTAGATCCTTTAGAAATTTTCTGTGACAATAACGGGGCCATTGCACAGGCCAAGGAGCCCCGGTCACACCAAAAATCCAAACACATACTCAGGAGGTACCACTTGATCAGAGAAATCATTGATCGTGGGGACGTCAAGGTTAGCAAGATATCAAGTGAAGATAATGTAGCAGATCCTTTGACGAAACAGTTACGTCCAAATCTGCACGAAACTCATTTGAGAGCGTTCAGTCTTAGGGCTATGCCCAATTGGGACTAGTGCTAGTGGGAGATTGTTAGTGTAAGCCCTAGCCCCAATGCATTGTAACGAAACACTTGAAATTAATAAAATGAGGCATTAGTTTTATCTTTTGTATTCCTGTGCATATCAATTGATAAAACTATCCAAGAATGTCGTTTCGGTTTAAGTTATCATGTGTGAGGCACATGGATTGTAAGACCTTGAAACAAATGAGACTTCATTCTAAATATCCCTAGTCAGTCATTGTTATGGGAATAACAAATGAATTAAGACTAGTATGCTCTCTCTGATATTATGAGTCCTGTCTTACGGATCATTAGGACAAGAGTGTCAATCAGAGATCATAGATACATGTTAAAGAACATGGTATCTGGATTCGATCCGCTCATGAGAACACTACATGGTACAAGTCATAAGTGTTTCTCATATGCAAGTTTTGTATCGGAGTTCTTAGACCTGAAATCTCTATGAAACTCTTTATGAATTACTATGTACTTTGACATACACCTAACGTGCTCGTAACAGAGTGACAAGTACGGGTATGATTGGGTATGCATTAATTCATGTTAGAGAGCATGAGAGAAGTGAAGGGATTACCCCTCTCAATAAGAGAGAAAATATCATCGGCCACTTGATCAGTGAACTGAGAAGTGTATGGCCATACCGAGATGAAATAATGAGTAATCATTATTTATCTGAGAGTTCAGTGTCACTGGAATATCAAGAAAGGAATTAATAAATATAAGGATGACTAGTTCCATGCCTTATATTAATTCTGATATTTATGGGTAAGGGACTATGCAAAATTGCATTAGGTCACTAAATGCCATATGCATTTTCATTTAATTTGGAATGCTATAATATCTTGCTAGAGAATATATATAGCCTTTGAATTAATTTATTAATTCATTGCCAACATTAAATGGACCTATAGGATCGCACACAAAGCATTGGGCTTAAAATACTTAAATTAAGTATTGGGCATTAATTTGGGCTTTTAATTAAAGTCAAATTAATGTATGTAATGGGTTATAAAATTGCTATTGGGCTTTGGTCCATGAGAGAGAGAAATTCAGCCCACAAGGTTTAATTTCAATTAATTAATTATGTTATGTTAATTAAGTTAATTGAGTATTAAAGCCTAAAGGAATTTAAATTAAATTAAATCACTTATTTATTTAATGAAGTGGCCGAAATTCCAAGATGGAATTCAAGGAATTTCGGCACATGCAATTAAGTTATATTAAGTGATTTTATTTAATTAAATGTCTTATATTTTATTTCAAATTTGAATTTTAAATTCAAAGGATTTTAATTCAAAATGTATTACTTATCTTTAGGAAGTGATAGAGTTTGAATTGCTTATCTTATGGTAGGAAATTCAGATCAAAACACTTGCCTAAGAGATAATGATATAAAAGAAATAAAACCCTAGGAGAGACATAGAAGAGTTGGCGCAAAACCTAGTGTTTTCTATGAAAATTGCGTGACCTTCATCTCTTTCTCTCTCAATTCTTTTGGCCCAATTTTTCACAAGGAGAAAGGATAGTTCCTCATTCTCTTGTGTTCTTGGGTAGTAATAGCAACCTAAGAGAAGTACAAAATCAAATTTTGTAGCTTCAAACTATAACCATTACACAATACCGAAAAAGAGAGCTAGCAATCTCGTTTTTAAGCCGTCGGTGCAAGTGTGTGTGTTAGAATAGAGGGAGTGGCGCAAAAGGCTATTCCTTGGCATTGGTGATCGAGAACTAAGGTGGATAAAGGCATCTTGGTTGCTGGACATCACAAAATCAAAGAATAAAAAGGCATCATCTATTGTAAGTTTCAAAACCCTAAAATTGCATGTTTTCGTTCCTAGTTTTGGATATGTATGGTATGCATGATAAAATTTTTGTTTTTCCGCTGTGCTATCATGATTATCATACCATGTCATATTCCATCATTTTCAAGGTTTTAAATTTGTTTAAGAGTACCTATAAGTAGTTTTAAGTGCCTAGAATCTATTTTTGTGGTTAAATTGAGCTAAAAAGGTTGATATCATAGTGTTTTTTTGATGAAAAATTCGACTCCCATGGGTTTTTCATGGTGATGGAGGGATTTCTTTGATTTAAGGCATGAAAAAGGAAGTCTTAGGAAGCTAAAGCATGAAAAAAGGTAAGCGACTACAAAATCGTTTAGTTTTCCTATTAATATGAATTTTTCTTAATTATATAATTAAGGTAAAAATATGTAAAATTGTTAATTGATGTGATTATGTTAGGGTTATTGTAATTGGACTAGAGATAAGGTAAATGGAAAGTGAAAATGAAAGAAATAAAATTTTTAAGAAGAAAAATGTTGGTGGCTGAATTATCTAGGTAGAGAAAATAGTGAGAAAAATGTATGAAATTAATGTCAACGACAAGAAGTAAAAAGTCAACCGATGAATTTTTTGAAATAATTATTTAGTCGTGAAAATAATAAGAATAATGAATTATCAGTAAATAATTCATAAAATGAATGAAAATGATGAAAATAAATGGATAAGTAAATAAAAAGAAAGATAGAATGAAGTTTTAAATGGAAAAAGGACTCAAATGAAAGAAAATAAAAGTTTTGGGGCAAAATGGTAATTTTGCCAAAGTAGAAGTTAATGAGTGAAAATAAATAAGAAATAGTTAACAAGGGCAAAATGGTAATTTCGAAGACCTAACTGTATCAAAAGATAAAGTTTCCATGATATGGGGATTAAAATGTAATTTTATCCAAAAATAGTAAATTAAAGAATAAACAATGAATAATGAAAGAAATTGTATAATAAAAATGAAAATAAATGATTATAATGGCAAAATTGTAATTATGTATTTGACATAAATAATTCTATAGAAAAAGTCAAATTATGCATTTTTGAGACATAAAATGATAAATTATATTAATAGAATTTCTAATTGCGTAAAAAGTAGTAATATAAAGGTGTGACTAATTTATCAAAATAAATTAGTCAATAAAAAGCAGTAAAAGAGTGAAAGAGTATAAAATATTTCGCTGACGAAATAAAAGTCGATTAAGTGAATAATTAAAAAGTTTTGAACAAAAAGAAAAACAAAGTGTAAAAAGATCAAGTTTAGAAGTAGCGAAAAATAATTCGCAAAGAATTATACAAAAAGAATAAAAGAAAATTGTGAATTATAAGGCCATAATTCATAATTTATAATTTGTATAAAAGACTGAAAAGTTTAAATATCTAAGTGAATTATCGAAGAATAATTCACAAAAATGACTGGAAAAGAGAAAGTGAATAAAAGGACAAAAGTGTAGTAATAAATAAAAGAAAGAAATTAAAGATTTTTAAATGTTTAAAAACGTTTACAAATGTGATTGATTATATTTGCCCTTAGCGATAAGCAGGTATTATTATTCTTGTTTTGGATAAAATTGGTTAGCCATAGGGACACTTCTGTACCGCAGTGCAAGTCATGGCGACTTGCTTTGCTATGTGTGAGATCCTTGATCTCCATAGCTTTAGTGAAAGTGAAAGTGAAAGTGTATCTGTTTTCTGGTCTGTGATACTTGATCTTTCGGGATCATTTCTCTATCTGTTCAGTGGGACCTTCGGGTCCAGCCCCGAGTATCATTTTTGAGAATTCTGTTATATTGCACTAGGGACACATCGAAATGAATAAATAAGTACTGTTTAATTGAATTGAATATGAAAAGTTATAACAAAAAATATTTCGTTTGAAAGAAAATACAAAGTTGGAATTAATCTGTAAAGATTTCTGAAAAAAATGTAATTAATAAGAAAAAGAATAAGAAAAATTTTATAAGAATAAAATATTAAATCAATGTTTAGTTAAGCTTTTATATGGATTTGTAATGTGTTTTGTTTTACTTGAAAAAGATAAATTTAATTAATTGGTATTTCTTGTACCAATTACTATTGTGAAAAGTGATAAGTTTAGAAAATAATATTAATTTCCTGTTTAAAGTTAAAAAGTGATGATATTGACATAAAGTAAAACTTAATGCTTGGGTAACGTTTTTCTGAAAAAAAAGCTAATTGAAGAGTAAAATAATAGAAAGTCACAAAATTGGCCAATGAGGAAAAAGTAAAAGACATGTCTCAATAAATATTTAAACATAAGTAATGTATAAATGAAGGAAAGAGAATTTGACTGCATAATGTCCCGACATAACTATATCACTTTGCAATACAGTTTAAAAGCCTTTAAATAGTAATGTATTTATTAGTTAAAAGTTAAAGCAAAATAAAAGAATTAATAGCGAGAATTGTAATTATCATACAAATTGAATAAGCGAACAGTAAATTAAGAATTAAAAATAGTTTATTTTGGTACTAGTAAAGACACGAGTACCAATATACATTGTTAAATGAAATGATAATTAAATCGTTGTGGCTAAAAGATAAAACGAAAGTAAAGATTAATGTAAAGGTAAAGGTAAATTCAATATCGATCCACTGGAGAAGATACTGTAAAGTAAAGTTGAAAATTTGGAAACCAAAGAACGATTATCAAAATACGAGTTAATAACATGATTATCGATAGTCGAAATAAAAGAAAATGTTTAATGAGATAAGAATAGTAGTAGCATAAATTACGAAATTATGCTTTATCTTGGGAAATTCTTGGATTAGTAGTCACCACTGGGCATATTTAATGCTCAGCACGTAGTGTTTACTGCGTGCAGATTTTGAAGTGTTGCGGGAGTACAGTACACGGTGGGTCCAGATCGAAAGAGAAGATTTTTGGTATTAGTTGGTGTAAACTTTTGGCATGTATATACTTAAACTATTAAGGTAAAAGATTGAATTGTATTTTGATTATATTTTTATTTTTCAATGGATGAATGGCTAGTGCAAGTTGTTGGTATGATGTTTGGTAATTGTTTTAATAATTTATAAGACTATTGTTTGATTCTGAAATTAATGTAAAGGTATTTTAAGTGTTTCATATTGTTAAAAAAAATGTACCGACTTCGGCTAAGTTTTGCTTCGAAAAAGATTGTTCTGAGAAAGGTGTGATAATAAACTTATCTGAAAGAGATGCAGCACCATATAATATTTATGGACAAAGCAATCATAACATACAATATGACGATTTCTTCAACGAACTTTTTAGTGGTTCGAATTTTGTAGACACTCAAAGTTTAGTGGATCAACCACTATATAGTGGGGGACACAATCATGTATTGCCATTACTCTAAGATCCCAATCCATATGAGATGGATTTCGAAACCCCTACTTATAGTACCACATCTCATAGTAGGAGATATTGATCCATTATTGTATTGGTGTAATATTTAAATATATTGCCAGTTGATTATTTGTTATCTTATTTGTATTTTAATTATTTTTCTTTAATTAAATTTTACGAAAAGTCATGCATATTACTTTCTTAAATTTATTAAAGCACAACATTTACTAAATATATTAATTGTATAATATTAACATTATTTCAAATTTCAACCTTTAAAATATTGAGTGGATGGTCCAGCACCACTTTTACATATTTTTTTTTATTATGATCAATATTTTCACATTTGCTGCAACGCATTGCATGAGCCCATTCATGCTTGTCCATCTCATTTGCAAATGCAAGTTGTTCTTGGCCGACCTTTCTTGCTCACCAATTTCATATAAGGTTTAATTTTAGGACCGTAATACTATGGCCAATATGCTTTATGTGCCATCGATCGGAATTCACCATCATAGCATTTAAGTGATCCGATTATGCTATACCAATTGTTAACAAATTGAAACATATCAATATATTTGTTCGTGCATGAGGTGCTTCGGTGTTTCCCTTTTGAAATCCTTCATTTGTAAATTGATAATCATG
This sequence comes from Excoecaria agallocha, assembly GCA_037975025.1. Taxonomy (NCBI): domain Eukaryota; kingdom Viridiplantae; phylum Streptophyta; class Magnoliopsida; order Malpighiales; family Euphorbiaceae; genus Excoecaria; species Excoecaria agallocha. Next base: position 11,743,638 of record CM075812.1, read on the forward strand.
AGAATACGTAGATGGATTGGATCCTGCAACTATAATGATTAATTTCACCAAGTTATAATATTCATATCTCCTTAAATTGTCATATATAGCATCTACGTTGTCGTCATCTGCTAAATCCACTGCCATCCAACATAACGATCCTCTGTTGTATAATGGACTATTGTATATAATTCTAAAAATCATACTGTTGATACCTAATCCCATTTTAACGTGAATTTTATGATGCAATTTAGGAAAAGTTGGATTAGTTTTAAGTTTCAATCTCTTTGTAATGACATTCAGGGCAGATATGTCATATTCAAAGCCTGCCGCTGCATAACTTATTTTTCCTCCTATGTTCAAATAAAATTCGGTATATATTGACATCTTCTAACTACCTATAAGTACAAAATAATATTATCATAATTTTTCTAAAACATGGTGTTTGGAATTATATATTTCATACACAAAATAATTTTTGGTGATTAGATGTAATAAAACACTAGTATTACTATTATAGTAACATATGCTTAATTTGCAATATTTTGTCACACTTTACTATCACAGGAGCATAAATTACATAATATTACTACATAATATTCTTGCATAATATTTGTTTTGTTATATTCTAATTAATGAACATAATGTTTAGGCCATTCATTGTAATTGTACCACTTATAATAAGTTTTATGATCTACAGGCATAGTAATCTCTAATTTTTAAAAATTTTTCATCACTAACTTTAATTACATATTTCATAAATATTATAATCAATTCCTTATACTTTTTTAGATGCTTCCTATTACAAATTTCTATTGTAAACTTCAAATAAATAATTGGTAATGTTATGCAAAGAGCATCCACCACTTTTGCTTTTATCATCCGATATTCGCTCATTATAATATCTTGCAACTTTTTATTTATTTTAATAATATTTTCAAATATTGTTATGCTATTTTCGATTCTACACTTGTGCAAATCTTTTCATTTTTGGGACACGATTTTTCTTGCAATATCACTCATCATAGCTCTTAGAGCTAAGTATGGGTGGACCATCTATCATATGAAAATAATAAAAATAAATGTTATACTATAATTCAATTTGTATATTTTTTAAATTTTTAAATTATTTTTTCCAAATAATACTAAAAAAATTATTTTTAAAATTTAATATAAATATTACTAAAATTACACTATAAAAAATCAAAAATATATTTAAAAAAATACATTCACGTTTAAACTTTAATAATAAACCAATATTCTTAAGTGATTCAATATTTATAACCAAAATCCAATATAAATATAGTTAAAAAGTCGTAAATTTTAAATGTATTCTACAACATTACCTAAATTTAAATTATTTTGGATTGAAAATTTAATTTCGTAAATAGTTAACTTAAAATCTTACAATTTATATTAAAAGTTCAACATGCTGATTTTTTATTTTTTAATATAAAAAATTAATTTAAATAACTAAATAAAATATGTACGTTATACCATAAGTTACTAACAAAATTTATTGTCACATCAAATTTAATAATAAATATATTATTGATATGTTATAGCAATAATAAATATTCATTTAAATTTATTAATTGTTATGTAAATATATGTGACAATGAAAAATATACTAAAAGTAATAAAATATCTGTCTTTAATAACTACTTTAAGTGCGTTCTTGTTACTTTTGGATTCACAATTTACTTTTGCTTTTAAATAAATACTACAAAAAAAATTAATATCATTATAACACAAATATAATTAATACATTAAATTATAAATAATCGAATATAAATTTTATCTATTTCGAACAATAATTATGAAAATATAATAATATTGCTACAAAAGTAATTTTTGCGAGTGAATTAAATTTTCGAACGCTCAAAAATTTAGCAAATGATAAATTGCTTTGGATGCAACTCTCATTTATCATCTGAAACTTATATAGGTATTCAAGATTTTAATATTCAACCAAAATCTGATGGAAATGTTTGATATTTTGGAAAATGTAGCAGTTGGCTGCATTATCAGAGTCAGTGTCAAATTCAAAAATGCAACTAGTCATTGCATTTTTAGGTTTGATATTGACTTTGATGATGCAATTGGCTGTTGCATTTTCAATGTTATTTGCCGGCAGGGCTGCGTTCTAATAATGCCTGTGTTTTCGTTAAAAAAAAAATCCACATACTTCAAATACTTTTTGATATGCACTACTTTTATAAAATTTTTTTAAAATAAATTATTTAAAAAAATTCCCTTCGAAAAGACTCGAATCCAAATATGTCGTATTCTACTCGATTGCCAAGACTAAATAAAACATCCAAGTTTTGTATTATTATTATTACTATTATTATTATTATTATAGCTTAATATGTAAAAATGTGCTTAATGTTTACCAAAAAAAACAAATTTGCCTCAAATTTTAGTTACGTACAATGTTATTTTTAAAATTATCACAACGATGTAATTTTACCACTGAAATAACAAAATAATTAATTTGATCGTATTTTATTTTTTGATCGCTGACATTGATACATTGTACTATTTTGACAGAACGACGTCAAACTAACGATTTCGTTATTTTAGAAGTAAAATTATAATATTTTAATAATTTTATAAATAATATTATACGTAATTAAATATTAAGGATAAAATTATTATTATTATTATTATTAAAGGTATTTTTATACGTTTGGCCCATTATTATTATTATTATTTTAAATCTCTTAGCGATACCAAGATCCAGCGGTTCTTATACATCGCGGAATACTCATTAGTTAGTCCAAGAGAAGCAAAGAGCCAAGAAAATATAGCCAAACGAAGCCAGATAATCTACTCCCCCATTGAAGCATAGAGCATCTTTCTCATCGGCAAGTAGAATACAGAGGCCAGAGTTTAGGAATTGGAGAGGAATGGCAATAACACTCAACAATGGATTCAAAATGCCTTTACTTGGTCTTGGTGTATGGCGTATGGAAGCCAAAGAAATTAGAGATCTCATGATTAATTCAATCAAGATTGGTTATCGCCATTTTGATTGTGCTGGTACCCCTTCTCATTCTGCTCTACCATTCAAACTTTAGCTCTAGCTTCCTTTTTAATTATCTTTTTCAGCGTTAAAGAATCTTCAATTCTTGCTTGATAAAATGCAAGTGGGTGTATGCTTTTTAGTTTCTAAATGACTGTGGTAGAGGTGCCTCTTAAAATCTGTGTTTTGGTTATGAAAAAACACTCTCATGTAATTGATGATCCGAAAAATTCATTCTTTCTTATCTTCATAATTGTATGGCATATGTGCTTTTTTAGGAGAGGATTCGAAGGTCAAATTTCATGTAACTCGTACTTGGGAACAATAAAAGATAATTTTTTAGATGTTGATTTCGAAAATTTTATTCCTGGTTCAGTTATGGCTCTTTTTTTCTTTGAAAAAAAACGGAATGGGTTAATTGGTCACTTAAATGAAATACCATTCTTGCTGATAATTATTTGTATTTGGGTCCCAGTGATAGGTTCTTTGAGTTTCCGACTTTTCTGGACCGCTGAAACATAAGATTCGGTGGAAATTATTGTTCCTTGAAATTTTGCTCCAAGGAAGAGTCATTTCAAATTCTCGAAAACAATTAGGAAGCAGCCAAAATGGCTCATGGCTTGTGAAAAATTTAATTAGACAAATTTATCTGGTTCCTCACCATCTACTTTGGGTTGTATCTGCATAATTTTTGACAAGCTGGTTTTTGGTTGCAGCTGATTACAAGAATGAAGAACAAGTGGGAGAAGCACTTTCAGAAGCTTTTCGAACTGGGCTTGTCAAGAGGGAGGACCTTTTCATTACCACCAAGGTTGATTGATTCACATATTCTATATTCTGCTGGAAACGGCAGTTGTTTTCTCTGCTTTGTAATTCTACCTACATTTTGCAGCTTTGGAATTCAGACCATGGACATGTCGTTGAGGCTTGCAAAGATAGTTTAAAGAAACTTCAGCTTGATTATCTGGATCTCTATCTTGTTCACTTCCCCATAGCCACTAAGCATACTGGTAATTCTTCTTATTGTTTTTATTCTGGTGCATTTCTTTGTATTTCAATCTTGAGCTTTTGGTTTTCTGTCCTGTGCTTCTAAGTTCTGCATTTTATAGCTGGGTTTCTAATAGCCTGAAGATTCTTGTATAAGAAAACTATCTCATGTTAATCATTTTATGGTTATGGGCTTATGGCAATGCACATTGTAAATGAAATATATGATCAATAATTTCTTGAGGAATATGGGTGATTTATTTATTTATTTATTTCAAGGTTTTATTGTAATGCTGTACTAATTATCGCAAGTGTTTATTTTATCCACTACAAAAGGAATAGGAAGCACTTGATGCTAGGTGGCTTTATGCAGAACAGGCTGGTCAGTGACAGTAGAAAATAGAAACTTGGATGTTCACTTGCATAAAACTGTCAGTTGTCACTCCTGCATTTTTTAGTTTGTTTTCTGTCACTTTTATATACAGTTTACGGTTCCTTCTTCAGTTTGAACATTGGCACCAGGGTGAAAGCTTTTCTATCTGATTGAGTTGATGACCTCAACCTGGTTTCATTTTCACTTTCATGTTGCTGTATTTGTATGATCATCTAGGAGTTGGTACAACTGACAGTGCTTTGGATGAGGACGGAGTGTTGGAGATAGACACAACCATATCCTTGGAAACAACCTGGCATGCTATGGAAGATTTGATTTCCATGGGGCTAGTTCGTAGCATTGGAATCAGGTACCTAAGCAGCTTACAATTTCTTAATATGCTTTCAGGGAATATCTTAGAATCTACTTGGCGATCATAAACAATTCTTGCTATTGTGAACATTGGAAAGGTATTTTTTTTTGCGGGAAAATCAATAACCATGTCCTTTAAACAAAGAGCTGAAAATCAACAAAAGGATTTCTGACTGGTTCATTGAGAATGTAGAGCTCGAATATTTGTACCATACTGAAATGGAAATTGTGATAATACAGATTGGCAAAGCATTACACAAGTAATCACATCTCTTTGGCATGGCACTTTTAAGATTGAGCTAAATCACTATGAATTGTTAAAATTTTATAGTGATATTAAAAATATTTTTTATCAAAGTACCTTTCTACTGGTTGGTAAAATGTCATATCAAATATTAATACAGATATTCTTAGTTCTTCTGACATGTGACTTGAATTTCCGGCATTTGTAGATTCATTCCTAGACATGGAACTATGTTCTGATGAAAAGTTTATATGCAGTAACTATGACATCTTTTTGACAAGAGATTGCTTAGCCTACTCAAAAGTGAAGCCTGCTGTGAATCAAATTGAAACACACCCATACTTCCAACGTGATTCTCTTGTTAAATTTTGTCAGAAGCATGGCATCGGCGTTACAGCTCACACTCCTCTCGGAGGTGCTGTGGCTAATACTGAATGGTTTGGCACAGTATCGTGTTTAGATGATCCAGTTCTTAAAGTAAGTTCTCTTTCTTGAGCACAACTCAATTTGTTTTTAGCAACATTTGTTTTTTTAATTTTATCACAAAGTCTCACATCTTCTTTACCTCATTTAAGGGTTTGGCCGACAAATACAAGAAAACTATTGCCCAAATCGTTCTCCGATGGGGCATCCAGCGAAACACAGTTGTTATCCCCAAGACATCAAAGCTGGAGAGACTGAAGGAAAATTTTGAAGTTTTTGACTTTGAGTTGAGCAAAGAGGACATGGACATAATTAAAACTTTGGACAGGAACTACCGGACCAACCAACCTGCCAAGTTTTGGGGAATAAATCTGTATGCTTAAGCAAGTTTCTGGTTCCATCATTTGTGAATGTTTTTGCTGAAGATGATAATAAATTGGTTTTCTACCAATCTGTAATGTGGCTTTAGAAGACAACCCTTGCAGTCGTGTTACTTATGATCAACATTATGCTCAAGGGCTAACTAGATCTACATGATCATCTCATAATGATGCAATATGCCTCGTTCGCAGTATACAACCTTCAACTTCACAATTTATCAAAGTTTAGCAGAATTGTGTGAATGCCTTGTTAATTTTCTGCAGTCTATAAAACTGCTGACATTTATGTTCATGAAAAATGACCATGTTTGGAAACTTAGGTGAACTCATTTCCTAATTTCCTTTTCTTTTTCAAGAAGAAAACCTAAAACAACACCGTTGGACCACAATATCCAGTCACCAATCTGAAGGTTAAGTGTTAGAAACTTGGATCTGACTGTTTGTGCAGGATTTTGTGCCAAATATTGAATAGCAGGTCTGAAAAGTATAGAACAATGAATAGAGAAAACAAACGACAGCATGAAAGTGAGAATAAGGCTAAAGCATTTTATCAAGCTGAAAAAGAAAAGACAATTAACTAAAAACTGGGATTTCCCAGGGTAGAAAATTCATCTTGTTAATGTCAACATGTTCCCTGACTACACGGCAGTATATATTCAACTTTCATCAGAAGATAATTTCAGTGCTATAAGTTATATTTAGTCGCCTCTAGAATTTACAATTAGCTATTGCGTTGATCGCTTTGCGAAGTGCAAACGATAATATCTGGTCACTAGCAATCTAGCATTAGTAAATGAATGGCATTGTCTGGTCACTAGCAATCTAGCATTAGTAAATGAATGGCATTATTGCACGGCGATTGCTAGGATAATTGTCGAATTTATGAAGATACCATTGGTGTGTTACTGCTGCTGCAAGTGCCAAATTTGTCACCTACCACCACAAAATACAGAATTTTCACTTTATCACATGATTGAAGAAAAGCACAAGTATAAAGAAGCATGTTGTGCATATTATATCCAAGAAGCAATACCACAAATGCAAAAAGTAACCAAATGGTGAGGTCTGATCCACCACTAGCAACCACCAAACCAGCATAAATAACCTGCACCATTCCCTCGAAGTTATAAACGGCATAAAAAGCTGAGTTTGGGACAACTGCTGATAAGCTTCAGTTAGTGATAGTATGTCTGCATGAGAGAGAAGACTTACAATCTCCGCCAGGTAGTGTGGAGATGAAACAACCTCAAACCAATCACCATGTGGGATAACATATTCATCAATTTTTCCTCCGTGTTCTCGTAGTGAGCCCTAATCAACAACAGGATAATCAAAGTAAGTACTTGTCTGTCAGCCTCTTCTCCTTATTTACATATATGCAATCAACAAGTATATATGAAGAAGGACCGGCACCTCTATAACGATTCACTCTATTTTATCTCATACATATCCATCAGAAGGATATTTATAACCAATACAAAGAGATCATAAGGCAAAATGATTCAGGAGCCATGTTTTTCCACATCCATCCGCATATTTCTGAGCGTATTGTCATTAACTCACATCCAATTTCAACCGACTCTTGTGCTATTTAGCAAGTCAAAATAACATCAAAATAAATTCAAAATGAAATGGCCTCAAGAGAAATTAGTACAATGCATCAGCAAAAAGAACTTTTACTATGTCCTGCATGCAAATGTGTTATGTCTAGAGATGAATATTTTCACTGAAAAGTAAAGAAAAAAAGAAAAAAAGCAAAGTTGAATAATCCCATAAAATGGTGTGCTGACATGTAATGGAGAGTGATATTTCCCTCTGAAAACATTTTATCCCCTTGACATTCATTTCATTGAAAAATAATATATCCTTTATGCACTCTTCCTCGTGGCAAATTGATCCTGGTGATGGACTACAATTGACACCTTCCAATGTTCAACATTTATCATATTTGAAGAAACTTTTTTCTTTAAGAGTTTGAAAATAATTTATTCAAGCTGTCTTGTCTATACAAGGACAAACATGAAACCTCACGATGGTCAATAGAATACGAGGCAGAATTTTTATCAAAAAAAAAAAATGAATAGTTGAGAACTTGTCAGCAGAACAAAATACAGAACATTCTCAAACCACAAAAATTGGTCCTCTATCATAACTATTTGACTCACAAGAATTTCATGGCAATGATTCTGATGTATTGAACCCCAAAGGAATATAGCTGCACCAATCCATTGGCACCATCCAAGCTTCAAAAGAGGGCTCACAAAATTCCACCATTCAAACTCTGTGGCATCCATTGCACGCTTGCCTTTAACAATAAACTGAGCAACTTCATCTATGTGAAATTTTAACACCTCAGGTGCACAAGTGCAACACAATGACAGGGGTGCTGCTATGTAGAAGCTGAGCTCAGAAAGATTCTAAAAATCAGTAGCATATCTACAAGTCTCTATACAACAAATTCCTGGTAAAAAGACAGACAAATAGGATAACGAGTTTTCAATCTTGAAACAAAAAGGATTTCTTATAATTTTCATTATGTAAACCGTCCAGCATGAATATGCAAGTCTGCATTTCACAAAAGTATTGCAGGTCATGACTATGATGAATCTTCTATAAAACCGCAACCAAATAATAATCCAATATGATTCTGATACATGTCTATGAATCGCCAAAAGAACTAGACCAGAGGGTAGTCAAGAAACTCACAACAATCCAGTAAAATAGGCAAAAATGTGCATCTGAGCTGAGGGGCTGTATTTAAATACATATAAATTCTCGAAAAGGCGTCGCAAGACTTGAACTTCCATCAACAAAAGCAGGAAAACCGAAAGCCAGACCCGGTATATATGCACCAGAGGAATCAGACGAGATCCATGAAATGAAAAGATGTTCGAACTCCCAGCGAAGTATCTGGACATGTTAGAGTAGAAAAATGGCTCAGAGATCAAAGATGCTGCTCTATATGCATATGTCCATGTTGTAAGAAGCAGGAAGGTTGTCCACACCACACCCACCACATAGAAATGAGTGAAGAATCTCTGAGGAACTGCGAATTTCTACAATGCAAGGATAGAGTATATTAGGAAGCCAGAAATATCTGCCACAAAATTTCACCATTACAGACAGCACAACCTTAGTAACAACGCATGTAAGAGAGAAGTTATAAATTTCAAATTTATCCAGAATATATTTCCCACTTTTGCAAGTACCAGAATGCCAAGTACTTGGTTGAACAAAAGAATCTGAAGCCCAGACATTCTATAAGAAAGAGAAGACCCCTGAATTCTAACGCATTCGAAGAAGCTATAACACTGAACAAGCCAATAAAAAAAAAAACTTGAGAACCTAGGATATGTCACTATTCCCAAAAAACAACTATTTATCAAACTCACCCATCTCAATTATCGTGGGAAGTTAATGCTACCATAGAACCAGATGGGAAAACAAAATGGAAGCATCAAATCAATATTTAGATTCCAAAAGAGAAACAGTAAACTATTACGTTTTGAAAAATGAAAACAAAAGGGAAATGAAAAAGAAAAATCAAAACTTACATATTGAGAAGATGACTGCATGATCTTTCCTCTCCTTCCAAGACCCAAAACGAGTTCACGAAATGAACCCAGCATTGGACATGGCAATGAAGCGATAAGTATAGGAAGGATTCCTGCTATCCAAGCAGCCCTCAACAAACCCACAAGCCCAAGCTCCATTTTTAACAAAAACCCAAATCAAACCAGAGTTTTAGTGAAATTCAAAAACCAAATTTCCATCAAAAACAGATCATGGGTTGGGGTTTATATAGAAGAAACCGAGGAGATATGATGTCCTGATGCGTGAATGAATGTTATTAAAATCTAACCGCATAAAGAATGAAAGAGCTAAAGAGTTCATAATTCGATCGGTTTATTGAGATTCAACCAATTTTTGTTTAAAATATATTATTTTTAAAGTTATATATAAATATTATGAAAATATCATCATATAAAAAAATTAAAAATAATTTAAAAAATATATTTATCATCAAATATTAATAATAAGGTTATATTTTCAAGTCATCTGATATTTATAACAAAAATTTAATATAAATATAGTGAAAATTTGTAAACTTTTAAAAAAATTCTTAAAATATAAATTATAAATTTTATTTTATTCATAACAAATTCATTAAATTGTTTAAATTTTAATTATTTTGTATTTATAATTTTATTTTATTTTTTCCAACAAAAAATAATATTGTATGAATATTTTGAATAAAAAATTGATTTTTTTTAAATCAAACTGGTTTTGGGATTTATCCCATTTAACCGGTTTTCTGATAATTTGAAACAGTTGCTTCTGATTTTTATTCAATTCGGTTTTCATCCATCAAACTAATCAGATCAGCCAATAATTCATGATTAAACCGGTTCGACCGCTTGGTCAGGTATTAATAACACCGATGATATTACTAATAGGGGTCCATGTATCACTGTAGTTAAATTTAAATCCAACAACGTCAGATAAGCATTCTGTCTACCAGGACTTTTCATTTATTTTAATTAATTTTTCTTCTTTTATTTTCAATTAATGTGTTTGTATTATTTCAATGCCAACTCTTTATTTTATTGGAAAAAGGAGTCAAAACTCGATGTGGAAACCTTTCATTATTGCTGAAATGCCCCTGAAAGAAACTCAATATGAACTTTTTGATCCTGAAATATTTTTTTATTATTTATCGGATACTACATATTTCTATTTTCAAAAAATATATATTTTTATTTTTCATCTGACGGTAGTGGTACTGTGAGCCCTGATACTGATGCACTTCATGGGTCGTTCCTATTGTATAACAAAAGAAGTAGGTGTAAAAGCAAAGGAAAGGAAAGAATAAAGTAGATTAATTCAACTATACATGGTAGTGATGCTTTTCTTCGTAATAGGGTTTGAGCCTTTGAGAACATGTGAGTCGCAGCAATTAGGGATAAAAATAGATGGATTGATAGTTGATTCAATAATTTAATCACTAAGTCTATTAATATTATGATTCTTATGATTTTTCTTTAACATAATTTTGAAACTTTAACTTTTTTTTTTAATTGTAATAACTAGAAATAGAAAAAGCATAGATAATAATGAGCATTTATAGAGCCTTTGGGTTTTCTGTCTCAAATATGAGTGCAAGTTTCTTTTGCCTCGTGGGAGCGCATTCCTTTTGCTTATTATTTGCGTGGATTTATTGGCCACGGTGAATCCAATTGTTCCAAGTTAATTGAGCTGCTTGAGGAAGAAATCAAGAAGGAATGGCTGAAAGAAATCAAGAAGAAAGAAAACCAATTCCTTTTGTTTATTATTTCCAAATAAATTTAACTTTCAAGTCAAAAACTGTCAGGATGAACGTTGAATTAGGGCCTCGTCAAACAATGACTAGTTCAAGTGTTAATTTAGGTGGGCCACTTTAGATGCAAGTATCATTCACAAAGAGAAAGAGAATTACGTTTAGACTTTAGAGGTTGGCGAAATTAAAAAGAGAGCACGTTTGGCATGGCAACTAAAATCGATGCTGTTGTCAATGGCCCAATGTCTAGTGGTGGAGAGCTACCTTTTCAACTATGAGAACCAATTCCACTACCAATGTTAAGGCAGCAAGCCTGCCCACGGCCATGAATTCTAAGATTAATGAAATACGCATTGCTTTGGGTTATGATTCTGATAAATCCATTTTTAGTCGGAAAGTAATGCGTGGCTTCCTTCTTTGTAAATCCTTTTTTTTTTTTTTTTTTGCGTAAAGGTGTAAACATTGATTCTTCTTGCTTAGTTGCTTCGATGTGGGGGCCTTGAAGATCACGAGCATATCTTTTTTAATTGCCCATTTGCTGCTTCTATTTGGCGCTAGCTCAGGTTCTGATTCGGTGTTTGATTTCTTCAAAAATTTGCTACTTAAGAACATTAACTTACGAAGAGAAAGGATTGGGGCTTATTGCTGGAACTTGTGGTTCCATCCCAATCCCCGTCTCTGGCAGCACAAAGATTTCCCAATGTCAATTGTTAGTTGTTGTGCTAACAGTTTTCTGCAGCAATGGAATGACTCTAAAAGCGCATTTCTTTTTAGTCCAGCCGACTATTTCTCCTCCTTTGCGAGCTGCTATACATTAGAAACGACCTCTTACTAGTTAGGTTAAATGCAAGAGTAGGACTCGTCGGGTTTTGCTGTTATTATTAGAGATATTGATGGTCTCTTTATGAAGGGTTTTTCAAGTCATTATACGAGTTGTTTAGATGTAGTTTTGGCCAAACCAATAGGCTTAAGGGAAGGCTTATCATGGCTAAAGCAAATGGGTCTTCATCGAATTTTGGTAAAAGTTGATTTTCTTGAAGTTGCCAATAGCCTTTGCTCCTCTTCCCCAAATTATTCTGAGTTTGATACATTGATGAAAACACTGTTTCTTCGAAAAACTAGTGTTGTATGTTGGACTCATGGGAATGCTATGCTTGCTAGGATGGCTATATTTCAGACAAGCCATTGTGTTTGGTAATTCTGATTTACTTCTTTCTAATGCCATTAATTCAGAGGATTGTTAGAATTGGTGTAAGGGTAAACCTGCTGGCTTGAGTTTAATTTTGTCTCTCTATTTCTTTGCTTGTGTCTCTTTTGTTTCTTTTAAGTTCTTTTTTTTTATATATAATAAATCATTTGTTAATTAACTAATTTTTTAGCATGTTATAAAAAAAATTAAAGTTAGAAATTTTTTTTTCGAATTTAGAATTACAAATAGCGTTTGTTTTTTCAACCATTCTATTATTTTTTTTTTACTTTTTGACTGATTTTAATTACTATTTTAACATATAATTCAATTTGTGGTTCATTGCAAATTATAATTGACTCTTATTTTAGCAACCTAGCAAGCAATTTGATTAAAAATATTTACATAAGTTATTTTGGTTACGTAGTTAAACTACATTAATCCATGTGTCTTTTTTTATATATGAAGAAGAATTCATGTCTATTAGTATGTATTATTTAAAATTTAAATTTTATTTATATGTTATTTTTAAATTTTTAATGTAATTTAATTTATTTTTTTAAATAAAATTAAAACTGATTAAATTTAATAATTTAATTTTAATTATATAATTTAATATTAAATTTAAATTTATTTATTATTTATTAATTTTAATAAAAATAATAAAAGTGACGAGAAAAAAAATGGAGGAGGGAGTAGTTATTAGTATGATAATAAAGTAATTTTTCATGCTTTTTTCATTTAAAATTGGAAAAAAAAATGTAAGCCACGTATTAAAACTTAAAAGAAATAATTAATGACGTATGGGTTTCACAAATATTTTACACTAGAAGGAAAAATGAAATTCCTGTTAAAAAAAAAATTAAATAAGTTTTTATCTCCGCCCTTGATCTTAGGTCTTAAACTTGAACTCTAAGATCACCCATGATTCATGAAAGAGAACTCGGCGGAAGGCAGGGGGCAGGGATAGGCACATTTTTTTCCTTCACCGCCCATTAAATCCGAAGCCGTAGATTACTTTTCCGGCAGAGCTCAGATCGTTAACTAAATCTCCGACCTGCATCCTTAGATCATCAATTCCTTCAAAAACCAAAGCAAGGACAAGTTCGAGTTTCGCTAAGTCAACAATGGCTCTGAAATGTCGATCCATACACATGAAGCCGTTAACGGGCGCGTGAAGACACGAACATCCTGTACCAATTGTCCTGAAGCACCACCAGTTTTCACTTCAGCTCCGGTGACGTGCTTCAACTACACGCTTACGTGGTGTTCGACTTTAGTGAGTCAAATTTTCTGCATTTCTTTCGCTTTAGCAAAATTCCATATATATTTCAAAAATTGAACTTATTCTAGTTAATTTTTCTATTATATTTGTTTAAAGACGAATTGGTCAGAGTATAAATCTAATAGATTTGAGAATTTTTCAATGTATAAAATTGTATTTGGATAATAGGCGATTGAGCAAAACGTAATGTAATGTGCTTGAGCAGAGAGCTTTTCTTTAATAAGTTGAGCTCATTTCTATTTAATGACCTGAGCTGAAGCCAGAGGTGGAGCTCAAGCTCAAGCTTTTCTTTAACAAGTCAGCTCATTTCTATTTGATGACCTGAGCTGAAGATGGCTTTTGTTATTTTGTTAAGCAAGAGACTGTTAAAACTCTTTAGCATGAGCGCGGTAGCTTTTTGACAAGCCAAGACTGAGCTTTTCAAAGTTCAAGTCTTCTCATTACTTTGTAGCCATATGTTTGGTAATTGCAGTTTCAGCATCCATGATGCACCTTGGGGCCCTGTACTTCTTTTATGCATCTCCCACTAGAATGCTTAAAATTACAGTTAAAATATGCCTTTTTTCGTTTCTAGCTCAAAGTTGGCATTCTTGAATTGCATTACGCTATCAGTTTGTTGGGATTTTCTTCCTTGAAATTGTTTTATCAGTATAGATTATTAGCTTTGGTGTCCTCTTGCTGGGAGGAGGATGTTGCACTTATTTTGGCACTTTGTTATTTCTTTATATTCATGAGTTTTCCTAATTTTCTTTTTACTTGTAATTAAATCCTGTCTGTCATTATCCTTCCTCTAAAACAGAACACGTATTCTCTCCATTGAAGTAGTTTTGCTGGCTAAGATTATGGGCATTCATCAGTGAAGAGCTGCTTGACCTTGATTACAACTTATTGATAATTGAGAGCACATAAGATGGATGATGGTGGACAGCATCCTAATGGAAGATATAAGGTTGATTATTATAAGGCAGCAAGTCCTGCGGTAAAAAGTCTTTTCTCTGGATTGCTGTGTATATTTCATTGTTTCTATTCATGCAATTTAATAACAGTTTAAGTTTGATGTGATCAATTTGGATAGTGGAGTATGATGCCCCCGCATCAAATGAAGGAGCAAACTAATGCTTTGGTGATGAATAAGAAGATCATGGCCATCCTTGCTGAAAGGGATGCTGCCATTCAAGAACGGAATATGGCTTTAGCAGAAAAGAAGGAAGCCTTGGCTGCTCGAGATGAGGCACTCCAGCAGCGGGAAAAAGCCCTTGCTGAGCGGGATAAAGCATTGATGGAGCGAGACAGTGCTCTGGCAGCATTTCAATACCGGGAAAATGCTATGAACTTTCCTTTGGGCAATGGAAATCGAGGACCAAAACGCGTGCCTCACCCAGTATACAGTTCAAATGAAGTGGCAGAAGCTCTTAACACAGGAGAAATCACTGATGCCTTCCCTTTAAATACGGTTGCAGCTGAATCTGCCAAGCAGCGACAGACAAAGCAAACAAAGGAAAGTAAGGCAGGCTCTTTGAAGGCTACTAAGTCACCGAGGAAGGGAAATAAAGTGGGTGAGGATCTGAATAGACAAGGTGCTTCTGATGGAAAGAAGATTAAAACTGAATGGGATAGTCAGGATGCAGGACTGAATTTGGTTAGTTTTGATGAGTCCACCATGCCAGTGCCAGTTTGCTCATGTACTGGTGTTCCCCACCAATGCTATAAATGGGGGAATGGTGGGTGGCAGTCATCCTGTTGTACCACCACCTTGTCTTCATATCCATTACCTCAAATGCCAAACAAGCGACATGCCCGAGTTGGTGGCCGGAAGATGAGTGGGAGTGTCTTCACAAAACTGCTTAGTCGGTTGGCTGCTGAAGGACACGATCTATCAGTGCCTCTTGACCTCAAGGAGTACTGGGCCAGGCATGGGACAAATCGCTATATCACCATAAAGTAGATGTCTTCTCATCTGTTGGAGCCTCATTGGCACTAAGGCTGTCTATTGTTCTTTTATTGCTAATTTTCCTGAACTGCTTTTTTATGGAAATGTGGAGCTTCGTGAGAGAAAGGTTATTCCTATGCTTCCTGGTTTATATTAGGCTGTTGTAATTTAGCTCAATACATTTGTCCCGTTGAATAGGACTTTTCAGACTATCGTTGTTTATAAATTTCCTTGATGACATTCCAGATGTGTCCACGGTACCAAGGGAAACTTCAGGTAACGTCTTACCCCTCAAGGATTTGATATATGGTCTTGTAAATTTGGTTAGCTACGGAGGTTGGCAAAAATATTTTGGCAGATGCTGCCGGTGAAAGCTTCTTATGTTTATTTTCTGTGATCACTCCATGAAATGATTGTTGTTGACATCTTGATCACCCCTTGTCAATAAGTCGTTATCTTTTAGTTCAGATGCATAGAATGAAGCATTTTTAAATAGAAAACCCAACACATCATCTTGCCCGTTTGAAATTTCAGTAATTTGAATTTGAAATTTGGAAAGAAAGGTTTTATATCCAAATTTCTAATTCAAATTGACATGGCTAACTTTACTTAAATCCAGTTTTAGCTGAGACAGAGCAAGATTTGCCAGTTAAATCCACCTTGGTTCTTGGGTTAAATTTGTTTTTCATACTTATCTTCTATTCCATTTTTAAACTTCAAAAGTTTTTCTCGCATCTTAATAGGGTCTTCTGTCCATCCACTTGCTCCCTCATTAAGGATGCTCACCAGCATGAACTTAAAATCACCTCTTCCAATCAAGCAGCCACTTTGGCTCACCAATTTGAGATGTCTCTTTAACCTGTCCAACCCTACATCATCAGTAGCTCTGCCACCTTCTCCTTAGGCTTGGGTTCTATATGGTCAAGACCGCCCTGAATTTCACTGGACCCTCTACTATGTGCCGCTGATAATGGCGTTACCGATTTTGTTCTGGATCATATGCGTTATTTCTGCAAATTTCTTGTGCAGCAAAGATCAAAATACGCATATATTATCCATTGAGGAGAAGGTTCAGCCTCCTGAAGCCCAGGCGGTAAAAGATGAACTTGCTTTTGCTGTGACATCTATTGATCGTGGGAAAGATTATTCATCTACCAGCTCAACTGAAAAACCTAATTGCACAAGCTTAGTGGCTGTTGCTTCAGTAAGTTGATGATGAGTTGATCTTCAAACGGACGTGTTCTCTGAGATTGCCTCGCTATTCTATTGATTGCGGCAATGTGAAGCGTTCATTTAGTTTTTGATTTTCATGTTTGATGAATTTCACTGTACATTTTTAACCCTTTTTGGCCGCTCAAAGCATTGAATCAAAGTGTCAATATATTTGTGAAACTAGCCCTCTTCAATATTATGCTGTCTCTTGACAGTATGTTTTGGAAACATCATCATTCTACATCTCGATTACTTTGATGCATTTTTTTTCTTTTATAATAAATGGAGAGCCGTACAACAACTCCAAGTCATGATCTGATCTCTAAATTAAACTGAAGGTGTGAAGAAATTATTAGATGGAACTGTTTCTCATGAGAATCAAAAAATGAATGCTCCTCGCAGGCATTTTACAACTTTTAATTGCTTTCAGCACAAACTTCACATGCTCCATCAATCGTCGAGGGTGGGGATTTTCGCACTCAGTAGCTTTTTCTTTTCCTTGTACACAAATGCTTGGAGCCAATTTTTTCAATATTTTCCCTATCTATTTGTTGATTTTGCAACCTTTTGTAAACTTTAACCCAATCTTCTTTTTTCTTGCTTTCCAAAAAAAGACTTGTCTGTTAATTAGAGGACCATTATTCTCAAATCTTTGTGAAAAATTATGATAGATCATATTTATAAAATTTTAAATTTGTCATTTGGAAATGAATAATTAAATGTGAAAAATGATTCACTTTCTAAAATACAGAAGTTAAAATTTCATAGCAAAGTCTCTGTTTTCTCTCCAAATTCTAGCCCTTTTTATTTTTCTTTGATTCAAAATTTTTATTTTCTCCATTTAAGTTTGAGACTTCATATCTTGCAGTACCCCTTTCAACCATCTTCCTTTTTATAGAAAGCCAGTATCCTCCTGACTTTCTTTAATTAAAAAGAAAGAGCGCTAGTGAGCTTCTATTCTCTTTGTAAAGTAAGCGTTGGAACCTGTACTAGTTATCTGAACCCCAACAACTGGACCTTACCTACTCATTCTTAAAGAAAATGAATTCAGTACCAAGACAGAAACCTAACTAGGAATATTTTCTGAACTCACTTGCTCCTTTTTCCTCTCTTTCTTGTCTCCCCCCACTGCATTCCTTTCCTATTGTTGAGTGAGTCGAGCTGGTCTGTTCCGTTCCTCTTTCTTCAAACGGTGGCTAATTCCACTATTAACTGTCTATCTTCCCTCCTCCTACTTTGGTTGCTTTCTCTTATCCCTTTAGTACATCTCGGGCGATGAAAGAACGTTCCATACTTGTTCAAGCAAAAGGACAAATATTCAGCAACAATTTCTTTCCAGACAGGACTTCATTCTCGAGGTTCGATCGTACTATCCCACCTCGGCTGCTTAGTTTGAGAATTCTCACTTCCCTTCTACTGCTCCTTTTACATGTTAGATTTACTATTACGACATCACCTTTGCCCGTTATTTCAGTACCCTACGTTCTATTTCTTTTTTAGCGCAGCCCGTTCTTCTTTCTCTTTTCTTAATTTAAACTTTTATGTTTTTAATTTTCTAATATTTATTTATTGTTATCAATTGTATATTCCTTTGATTTTTTTATTTTTTAAATAAACTGATATTTTAAATTTAATTTTTGTAATTATCCAAATTTTATTTATATTTTTTTAAATTTGGTTTATTGATGCTAATTAAATTTGAATGCAGTTTAAATTTTTATCATACAATTGTGTTATCTCGATTTGGAGGTTGCGATCTTTTTATGTATGGAAGGTGATTCAATAGTTTTTGTATAAACAATAAATGAATTGAATTTACGTTAAAAATTAAATTACCCGCAGCATGTTATTATTATCCACATTTTTCATTCAAAAAAATTAAAAATATATTTCAAAAACTTTACTAATTTCGTTATCATGCGTATTTTGAAATTTTTTAAATTTATTTGTAATTTGCATGTATATTTTTTATATTACTAATAAAAATTTAATTTGCATTAATAAAAGTTATAATTTCCTAAATTTAAATCATCCAAACTTAAATTGAATGGTTAGTGTTATCTAACATGATTAATAACAACCACCATATAAAAGAAAAAAAAAATTAGCAACAAAAAACTGTCTCTGAAGTACAAAAAGTTGTCCTTAAATGTGTCATCCAATGATAGCTTTTAACGAGCTGCACTTTTTAGCAACGACAAAAATCAATCACAAAAGTAAAATATTCATTGCTAAAAGATGAATCTAGTCACTAGAAATATAAAAGTGATCAATAAAACCAAAAACACAAGTTGCTAAATGTGAAAAATTGTCACTAAAAGTTAAATATCTGTCCGTAAAATTATTATTATTATTATTATTATTCATTATTTTTGTTTAAAAAATTTAAAAATATATTTCAAAAACTTCACTAATTTCATTATCATGCATATTTTGAAATTTTTTAATTTTATTTGTAATTTACATATATATTTTTTTATATGAAAATTTAATTTGCATTAATAATAGTTATAATTTCATAAATTTAAATCACCCAAACTTAAATCGAATGGTTACTGTTATCTAACATGATTAATAATGACCACCACACAAAGAAAAAAAAATTAGCGACGAAAAACTGTCTCTAAAGTACAAAAAAGTTGTCCTTAAATGTGTCATCCAATGATAGCTATTAACGAGCTGCACTTTTTAGCAACGACAAAAATCAATCACAAAAGTAAAATATTCATTGCTAAAAGATGAATCTAGTCACTAGAAATATAAAAGTGATCAATAAAACCAAAAACACAAGTTGCTAAATGTGAAAAATTGTCACTAAAAGTTAAATATCTGTCCGTAAAATTATTATTATTATTATTATTCATTATTTTTGTTTAAAAAATTTAAAAATATATTTCAAAAACTTCACTAATTTCATTATCATGCATATTTTGAAATTTTTTAATTTTATTTGTAATTTACATATATATTTTTTTTATATGAAAATTTAATTTGCATTAATAATAGTTATAATTTCATAAATTTAAATCACCCAAACTTAAATCGAATGGTTACTGTTATCTAACATGATTAATAATGACCACCACACAAAGAAAAAAAAATTAGCGACGAAAAACTGTCTCTAAAGTACAAAAAAGTTGTCCTTAAATGTGTCATCCAATGATAGCTATTAACGAGCTGCACTTTTTAGCAACGACAAAAATCAATCACAAAAGTAAAATATTCATTGCTAAAAGATGAATCTAGTCACTAGAAATATAAAAGTGATCAATAAAACCAAAAACACAAGTTACTAAATGTGAAAAATTGTCACTAAAAGTTAAATATCTGTCCGTAAAATTATTATTATTATTCATTATTTTTGTTTAAAAAATTTAAAAATATATTTCAAAAACTTCACTAATTTCATTATCATGCATATTTTGAAATTTTTTAATTTTATTTGTAATTTACATATATATTTTTTTTATATGAAAATTTAATTTGCATTAATAATAGTTATAATTTCATAAATTTAAATCACCCAAACTTAAATCGAATGGTTACTGTTATCTAACATGATTAATAATGACCACCACACAAAGAAAAAAAAATTAGCGACGAAAAACTGTCTCTAAAGTACAAAAAAGTTGTCCTTAAATGTGTCATCCAATGATAGCTTTTAATGAGCTGCACTTTTTAGCAATGACAAAGATCAATCGCCAAAAATAAAATATTCCTTGCTAATTGCAAACTTCCATTGCTAAAAGATGAATCTAGTCACTAGAAATATAAAAGCGATCCATAAAACCAAAAACACAAGTTGCTAAAAATGAAAAATTGTCACTAAAAGATAAATATTTGTCCGTAAAATTACTATTATCTTCCCCTGGTATAATTGTGGCTAAAAATGGAAATTTTGTTGCTAAAACCTAAAATAGTTGTTAAGAGCAAAACATGTCATTGAAAATTTAAATTGAATTATTTATTTTTTATGTGAAATATGTTTGGTATTCAATATAAAATACAAAAAAAGTAATAAATTAATTCACTTTAATTGAGATAATAATTAGAATTATGATTTTCTAAAAAAGAAAAAATTTTAAAAAAGCTATGACTTTTTTAAGGCAAAATGCATCTTCAAGCCTGTAAATTTATATATGTTTTATTATTAAATTCTTAAATTTTTATTTGGTTACATTAGATTTTAAAGGATGGTAATTTCTTCTTGATAGAGTTACTAATATATATCCTATTTCTATCTTTATGAAACTCATCCATATTGTCACCAACGCACTATTGGATGGTGATTACCTTATTCAATTCCTAACCCCTCTAGTGTTGGTAATGGCACTATTTATCTAGCATTACTGCATTAGCTATGGCACTCCCACGGGGACTTTTTTTAAAATAATATATTTTAGAAAAATAATTAAGATTTTGGGACATTTGCAAAATTATTTGAAAAAATGGAGTATTTATCTATTTCCACAACCCTTTCCTGTAGAATTGGACTGGGCTCCACTCTCTCTTGTACATCCACTCTCACTCTCACTCTCTTTCACTACAAGAAAAATGTAAAATTTTGTCCCCGCTAAATGATTTTTCATCACTAAATTAATTTAACAAAGATAAAAATTTTGTCACAGAAGTCATCCTAGCTGAATTTAGGATTAAATCCTCACTAACTTTTGTTAGGATTTAATACTCGCTAACTTTTGCGATGATTTAGACCTTGTGAAGTTTTGCGAGAATTTAATCGAGGATTAAAGTACTCGCTAAGTCTTGCAAGAATTTAATCCTTGCTAACTTTTGCAAGGACTAAATTGTGGCTAAATTATAATGAGAACAAGTTCCTTGCTAAATTTTAACATACATTTTCTAACAAATATTGTTTTTACTAAATTTAGCATGAAATTTATCTTGCTAACTGTTGATATTAATTTTTTTTTATTTTCCTAATTTAATATGGAAATTTTATTATTTAAATAATAAATAATAAACTAAAAAATAAATTTATATCCACTCAACATTTAATATAAAAGTATATATATTAATAAATAAATTATTATTTACAAGTGTACAACAATACTAATAATGTATCCAAAATAATACAATGCATATGCAACAATAACAACAAAAAGTCGTAAATAGTTCATAAAATGTCAGCTGCTTTTAGTTCCTATAGTTGTGTAGTAATTAATTGCAGATAACCAAGAACTCCACTCAATGTCATTATTAGAACTTGATCTTGAACATCTGACCAAATGTTCATGCAAATTTCAATAGATACAAAAAGTAATGAAGGGCTTGTTTCTGGAATTATCATGCAACCATAGGTAAGTATTATATGACCTATTTAGATAATGAGAAAGTAGTTATAGAAGGAAAATGAGAATAGCTTTCTAAGACCATGCTAATTTCTAAAACAAATTAAACTCCATGCTTATAAATTAATAGTTGCATGAATTCTTCCAAAAGTTTAGGATAAAGTATAAAGATGATGTACCATTAAAGCTTCAGATAGCCCTTCTGTAATTGTAGCATCATTGAAGCCACCACCAGCAATTATGAAAACTAATTAGCATCACTAAAGCCATCACCAGCAATTATGAAAACTAAGTATTGCCAACTTTCCAGCATTATCTTTAACACCGTTACCATTAGCATCCTGCAAATGAATTATGTTATAAAATTAAAATATTGCATATTAGGTAGTCAAAAAAAGCATATGAAAGTCCATGACAGCAACATAAAATTAACAAATTCCATTTAAAATCATACTTTGCATGGAATGTCACTAATTTTTTCAATCTGTATACCATATAAATCAATATCCCCACATATAGTCTTTGATAACATTAAAGAAAACCTATATTCCAAAGAATGATAGTAATCAGATAATAGATTGTAGACAAATGTATCAGAAGAGATTATATTCATAAAATAACTCATCAAATGAGCTAAAAGTAGGACTTCTACCAAATCAGTTACATTGGAGCCAAAAAAAATTAAATATCCCTACTATCTAAAAAGCTTGAGCAAAAGAAAGTCTTATTCCTGATATCACCCTATAAAAGTGAATCTTATTTGTTATTGGCAGTTTATTGTCTTCTACTTAGCACAAAAGATGTTGGGATAAGAATTGGAAATATATCTTCAAGCTAGACATTTATAAACTTCTTGCAAAAACACTGGATTTCACGACTAATAAGTAGATGGAAATTGACAAAAAGAACTATCTACCTTGAGGAGGCTTACCCTACCAGCATGAAAACATTTTGATAATATTAATTTAGCACAAATAATTAAATTGGTTTTTCTTAAAAATCTCAAACTTTTAGCATAGACAAACATGTACAAGATATTACAATCAATCGTACCAATAAAATCAAAAATTGCCATAAAAGAACAGCTTGGATTAAGCAAATTCTCACATGTGTAGATTCGAAGGTTCTTACACTGACTATAAAAATAAGTAAATGCAAAATAAATGATATAGTCAAATCAGTAAAAAAAAAATAGATTTGAAGTCATTTACAAGCAATTGTGAGAAAACAATATTAAGAGTTAGGCATCTATAACCAAAGAAAAGAGAAAAATACCACTATTGAATACATAACAGTTCATCAATAAAAACTCAGACACCTTTTTTTTATAAGCCAGAATTTCATTAAAATTGAGAAGTACAGCCATAGAGCAGAATGCTCTGAACCCAAAATAGTTACAGCCAAGGACACGAAGCTGTAAAACAAAAAAGCCAAAGAACTCCAGACCACCAGAAAACCAAAACCAACTACAAACTAACCCCCAGACAAAACTTCTATCCTGCAACAGGAAACGATTAACTACCATACATATATGTATATATATATACACACACACAAACACAAACAACCAACTAAAACATATAAATTAAATCCTTCTTTCTAGGCAAGCAATTATTGAAACCAATTATGAAAGCTAATCCAATTTCAGCAGCAAAAAACATATAAATTAACCCATTATTGAAAGCAATTTCAGCAGCAAAAAACAAAATTCTAAATATCACCAACATTGACTAATCCAATTGAATATCAAAAACTTGCATTTCCCATGAGCACAAGTCCATTTAATCAAGTGTCTAAAAAGAACTTCCATAATCCCAGTACAATAATTAAGCTAGCCAAAATATTTCAGCATCTACTGCCTTTTCATACATTTATAGATTGCAGAGTGAAATAGTCAAGTATATGATCCAAATCATATCAATTAGTAATGGACATATCAGTAGAAGAATGTGAACAATTAAAGATAAAATTAAAGAAACAGTAGGAAAATAAAAGGGATGAAAAAAGAATAGCAAAAACATAAGAAAAATAGAACCTGGTGCTATTTCTTGCAGCTTCACAAGCAGGTGAAGTCATCTACCTAAGTGTTAAGACAAAAACCGCATAAGTTCCAGAGAATTATAGGCAAAAAATAGAAAAAAGCTTGAGTAATTGAAAAATACATCAATTAAAACTGCAGCAATTTGCAGTTAATGAATTAATTGAAAACTACATCAATTAAAGCTTGAGTAATTGAAAAATACATCAATTATTTCCACAGAATTAGAGGCAAGAAATAGAATTTGCAGCAATTTGCAGTAATTGAAAAATACATCAATAAAAACTGCAGCAATTTGATTATGGATCGAGAAAAAAAATCAAAGCGTGAAAGAGTTCTATTGGCCTAATGCACGTCTACTATTTTACTTATATAGTATGGGTTTAATTTATATAAACTCGATTTTAGCAAGTATCATCACTTTCCCCATCCCTCCTCTATACTCATATGAAGAAGAAACATAAATGTGATAAGCTTGTCATCACTTCCACATTTCTCCCTTCTAAGCTAATAAAAAAATATAAAAAAAAAAAATTCAAGCTTGCCACTTCCTCATCTCCTTTAGAGAAGACAAGAGTTGCAGCTCAAATAGGACAAGAGGATGAAGATGCAAGAAAATGGAAAACCATGAATGGGTGCAGAATAATACTAAGATATTTAACTTTGTGCATTAAAACTTTAAATCTTGCATTATATTTTCTGGAAAAAATATAAATTTATTTACACATTAAAGAAAATAAAAAATTCATGTTCTAAAATATAAGCACACAACTTATTCATTCATCTATTTTCTACAAAATATCCTGTTATTCATGACGTTTTTAAATTGTCAGGTTGTTGAGGTTGCACCAGGACTAGCTTTGATCTGATGGTGGTTTTGTAACTACGTTCACCTTGCTGGGGTAGCATATTCTGACTCCCAGATCTTTGATTTTAATAAAATATCAGCTTATAAAAAAACACACTTTTTTTGATAAGCTGAAGTTTTATTAAAGGGATAACAGCTAGAAGCCAATAGCTTCCAGGAACAGAGCAAAACTGAAGCTCCAGAGTCTTTAACAAAACAGAACCTCAAACTAAAACCACAAACACAGCAGCAACTAAACAACAAAACTGACTACCACAACAGCAAAAGTCCTCAAAACTGAGAACCCAAGAGGAAGCAAACACAGGACTCAAAACCTTGACAGCTCCCAAAAATGGAGAAGAAGCAACAAAAACAAAACTGAAAGAATCCAGGCCACTAGAAAGAGCAACAATCTAACTCCTCATAATTCGTAAGAAGAAGAAGAAGATTGCAGCAACTCTGCCCCGCTAGCCTTGAAGAAACAAAAACCAGTCCCATAGCAAAAAACTCAAACCATTCATCTAAAACCCAACAGACCAAGAACCTTTGAAAACTCTCCATTCAACTACTCTAACAACAACTCAGCAACAGCACCAAAAGCAAGAACACCAATCCCCAGAGCTACCGCAGTTCCTAGATGATGGAG